>JAVSCE010004711.1:0-47176 GCA_032199065.1 Smutsia gigantea | reverse complement strand
TTCCTAGGTATTTTATTCCTGTTGATGCAATTGTAAATGGAATTCTTTTCCTGATTTCTCTATCTGCTAGTTCGTTAGTATATAGGAATGCAACCAATTTCTGTGTATTAATTTTGTATCCTGCAATTGTGCTGAATTCAGTTATTAGTTCTAGTGGTTTTGGGTGGACTCTTAGGGCTTTTTATGTACAATACATGTCATCTGCAAACAGTGACAGTTTTTCTTCCTTGCCAATCTGGATGCCTTTTATTTCGTTGTGTTGTCTGATTGCCGTGGTCAGGACCTCCAGTACTATGTTGAATAAAAGTGGTGAGAGTGGGCATCCTTTGTCTTGTTCCTCATCTTAGAGGAAAAGCTTTCAGCGTCTCGCCGTTAAGTATGATGTTAGCTGTGGGTTTGTCATATATAGCCTTTAACGTGTTGAGGTACTTGCCGTCTATACCCATTTTGTTGAGAGTTTTAATCAGGAATGGATGCTGAATTTTGTCAAATGCTTTTCCAGCATCTATGGAATGATCATGTGGTTTGTTCTTCTTTTGTTGATGTGGTGGATGATGTTGATGGATTTTCGAATGTTGTACCATCCTTGCATCCCTGGGATGAATCCCTTTGATCATGGTGTATGATCCTCTTGATGTATTTTTGAATTCGATTTGCTAATATTTTGTTGAGTATTTTGCATCGTTCATCAGGGATATTGGTCTGTAATTTTCTTTTTTGGTAGAGGTCTTTGCCCGGTTTTGGTATTAAGAGTGATGCTGAAGCTATAGAATGAGTTTGGAAGTATTCCCTCCTCTTCTATTTTTTGGAAAACTTTAAGGAGAATCGGTGTTATTTCTTCTCTATATGTCTGGTAGAATTCAGAGGTGAATCCATCAGGCCCAGGAGTTTTGTTCTTGGGTAATTTTTTGATTACCAATTCATTATCGTCGCTGGTGATTGGTCTGTTTAGTTTTTCGTTTTCTTGCTTGGTCAGTTTTGGAAGGTTGCATTTTTCTAAGAAGTTGTCATTTCTTCTATGTTTTCCAGCTTGTTAGCATATAGATTCTCATAATATTCTCTTATGATTCTTTGTATTTCTGTGAGGTCTGTGCTGATTTTCCTTTCTCATTTCTGATTGTGTTTATGTGTGTAGATTCTCTTTTTCTCTTAATGAGTCTGGCTAGGGGTTTATCTATTTGTTTATTTTTTCAAAGAACCAGCTCTTGGTTTTATTGATTTTTTCTATTGTTTTATTCTTCTCAATTTTATTTATTTCTTCTCTAATCTTTATTATGTCCCTCCTTCTGGTGACTTTGGGCCTCATTTGTTCTTCTTTTTCCAATTTCAGTAATTGTGTCTTTAGACTATTCATTTGGGAATGTTCTTCCTTCTTTAAATAGGCCTGGATTGCAATATACTTTCCTCTTAGAACTGCCTTTGCTGCGTTCCCACAGAAGTTGTGGCTTTGTGTTGTTGTTGTCATTAGTCTCCATATATTCTTTGATTTCTGTTTTGATCTGGTCGTTAACCCATTGATTAATTAGGAGAGTGTTGTTAAGTCTGCATGTATTTGTGAGCTTTTTTGATTTCTTTCTAAAATTTATTTCTAGTTTTATACCTTGGTGATCTGAGAAGTTGGTTGGTAGGATTTCAATATTTTTGAAATTACTGAGGTTCTTTTTGTGGCCTAGTATGTGGTCTATTCTGGTAAAATGTTCATGTGCACTTGAGAAGAATGTGTATCCTGTTGCTTTTGGGTGTAGAGTTCTGTAGATGTCTGTTAGGTCCATCTGTTCTAGTGTGTTGTTCAGTGCCTCTGTGTCTTTACTTATTTTCTGTCTGGTTGATCTGTCCTCTGGAGTGAGTGGTGTGTTGAAGTCTCCTAAGATGAATGCATTGCTGTCTATTTCCTCCTTTAATTCTGTTAGTATTTGTCTCACATATGCTGGCGCTCCTGTGTTGGGTGCATATATATTTATAATGGTTATATCTTCTTGTTGGACTGACCCCTTTATCATTATGTAATGTCCTTCTTTATCTTTTGCTACTTTCTTCGTTTTGAAGTCTATTTTGTCTGATACAAGTACTGCAACACCTGCTTTTTTCTCTTTGTTGTTTGCATGAAATATCTTTTTCCATCCCTTCACTTTTAGTCTGTGTATATCTTTGGATTTGAGGTGAGTTTCTTGTAGGCAGCATATAGATGGGTCTTGCTTTTTTATCCATTCTGTTACTCTGTGTCTTTTGATTGGTGCATTCAGTCCATTTACATTTAGGGTGATTATTGATAGGTATGTACTCATTGCCATTGCTGGCTTTAGATTCGTGGTTACCAAGGGTTCAAGGGTTGCTTCTTTACTATCTAACAATCTAACAACTTTCTTGTTAAGTTATTGTAAACACAGTCTGATGTTTCTTTCTTTCTCTCCCTTCTTATTCCTCCTCCTCCATTCTTTCTATAATAGATGTTTTATTCTTTGCCTTTAGTTGGTATTTGGATGGTCTGCTTTCTTTGCTATGATTTTTTTTTTCCTCTGGTGACATCTTTTTAGCCTTAGGTGTGCTTCCCTCTAGAGCAGTCCATTTAAGATATCCTGTAGTGGTGGTTTATGAGACGCAAATTCTCTTAACTTTCGTTTATCTGGAGATTGTTTAATCCCTCCATCATATTTAAATGATAATCGTGCTGGATACAATATTCTTGGTTCGAGGCCCTTCTGTTTCATAACGTTAAATATATCATGCCATTCTCTTCTGGCCTGTAAGGTTTTCTGTTGAGAAGTCTGATGATAGTCTGATGGGTTTTCCTTTGTAGGTGATCTTTTTTCTCTCTCTAGCTGCCTTTAATACCCTGTCTTTATCTTTGATCTTTGCCATCTTAATAATTATGTGTCTTGGTGTTGTCTTCCTTGGGTCTCTTGTGTTGGGAGATCTATGAGCTTCGGTGGACTGCGAGACTACTTCCTTCCCCAGCGAGGGAAAGTTTTCAGCAATTATTTCTTCAAAGACACTTTCTATCCCTTTTCTCTCTCTTCTTCCTCTGGTACTCCTATAATGCGAATATTGTTCCGTTTGGATTGGTCACACAGTTCTCGTAATATTCTTTCATTCCTAGAAATCCTTTTATCTCTTTCTGCCTCAGCTGCTCTGTACTCCTGTTCTCTGTTTTCTATTCCATTAACAGTCTCTCGCATCTCATCCATTCTGCTGTTAAGCCCGTCGATCACTTGTCTGATTTCTGTATTGTCTTTCCTCAGTTCCCTCACTTCCTCCCTCAGCTCTTGCACATTTCTCTGTAGGTCCATCAGCATAGTTATGACTTTTATTCTGAATTCTTTTTCAGGGAGGCTGTGCATTTCCATCCCTTCAGACTCCCTCTCTGAGGTTGTCTGGTTGATTTTGGTCTGAACCATATTCCTCTGTCTTTTCATGGCTGTATAATTTGGTCACTGATAGTTGCCACGTATGTCAGCTGGGCTCTTTAAGACTTTAAAAAGAGAAGAAAAAAAAAGAGAAAAAAAAGAGAAAAAAAAGAAAGAAAGAAAAAAGAAAAAAAGAAAGAAAAGAAAAACAAAAACAAAACAAAAAACAAAACAAAACAAAAAAAACAAAAAAATGCCCACCGGACGTAGATTCTGTGGGAATGCTCTAGGTGGCGCTATTGCCCCACTATTCCACAGCTGTGACTGTGCCACTCCGCAGGGCCCTTTATCGCTCTGGCAGGGGTGGGAACGAATAGGAGGCTGTTGATCTCAGTGAGAAGTGTTAAGTATGGCTACACTTCCTCAGTCGCCAGCTAAGGCGTCTGAAACTCCCCAGGACTCCCAGCCTGCTGGGCTGAGTGTGCTGGGGCGATCCGGCTCCTCCGCTGGGCTCCTGTCTCTTTAAGACCGCTGAGGAAAGCGCGCACTTTTTTTTTTTCCTTCCCGGAGCCGGCTGCAAGCCCCCTGGCGCGTTCCCCGCTCAGATCCTGCCCTCTGTCTCTCCAATCTCCGCTGCACTGCGCAATGTGGGTCAGCGCTCCCCGCGCAGATCCCCGGGGCTGGCTACTTCGCGGGGTGCACTTCCACTCCCTCCGGCTCTGAATCCTCTCCTCCCGCCGGTGCGCTGGGGTGGGGGAGGGCTCGGGTCCCGCCGGGTCGCGGCTCCGTATCTTACCCGCCTCTTGGGGTGCCGAGTCCTCTCGGGTGTAGCTGCACGCTGTGCGCTTTCCTGTGTATTCTCGTCTCTCTTTTAGGAATAGATGTATTTTCTGTGTTTTCGTAGATAAATATAGTGTTGGGAGGAGATTTCTGCTGCCCTGCTCACACCGCCATCTTCCCGGAAGTCCCTCTTCTCCATTTTTCATGCACATATCAAATACATAATTTCTTACTCAAAGCTCTTCAATGGCTTTGACATTAAAATCCAAACTCTTACATCCTTAGGCATCCTTACGTGACCCTTATCTTACACCATTCTCCCACTGCCCACCATGCTTCAGCTACTCTGGTGTCCTGTTTCTTAAGCATGCCTTAGGGCATTTGTACACATTTTTGCCCCTGGTTTTCATATGTTTGGTCCCTGCTTGTCATTCAGATCTCAGCTTAAATGTCACTTTCTCAGAGAGGTCTTTGCTGACTGCCCAACTGGAAGAAATCCCTCAGTCATTTGCCATTACATCACCCTTTCTTAACTTCTCTTTATAGTACCTATTGCCACCTGGTTGTATTCACGTACTTATACATTTACCTTCCCCCCACAGAATGTGTAGATCTAGACAGGTCTTTCTTGTTTATCTCCAACACTCAGAACAGTTGTTCTCAACACCTGGAAAAATGCCTGGCACAGAACAGACACGCTGTAATCATTTGTTAGGTGAATGAAAGAATGCTTTTGTGAGTAGCAGCAAGGGATGGTTTCTGGGAGATCCTTCTGGGTGCCTTCTATGACCCTGTCCTCCAAGGTAGAGATGTATACTGTTTTGTGCTGTCCATGTCTGGATAAAAAGAAGGCAATTCCTAGAGATCAGTGCTGCATCTAAGGAATAAATCTAGTCAGTGGTAGACTCAAAAATAGACCAAGGTTCTCTTTTCATGAGACTAGTATCGTCTTTCTGATCTCACTCCACTTCCACAGTTCTACAGGCTTGCTGTGTGAATAGTGAAGCCTTCCTTACCTTCCTCAAATAAATATGTTCCTTTATTTCTTTATTCTTTATTCAATACACTCACTCATTTAATTTTCTAATGTATTCAACAAACATATATACTCAATGTTCAGTATTTGTAAGTACATTGCTATAATGGTGGAAGAGGGCCTCTATCTGTAGCTGAGCTTTCTGAGAAAAAAAACGCCACTAATTGTAGCTTCTGGGAGGTTTCTGGCCAGTCAGAAAGAACGCCCCAATGAGACTGAGAGTTTACTTATGAGGAGGATGCTTAAATATACTGTTGACCCACAGTATCTCTCTCACTGTATTTGTTTGTGGGTATCATTGTGTGTGTGTGTGCGTGCGTGCGTGTGTGTGTGTGTGTGTGTACGCGCGAGCGCATCCCCACTGGAATAGCAGTGTGGGACTCCCTCACCATGGACCCCTGGGGTCTCGTTGTAACTCTGCTATTGTTCGTAGGTGAAGGCAAATAGAATAGCCCAGGGCAGACCTATGATGGAGAGGAACTGGACTCTAACCTTTTTGGTCACCTGTTTAGTACCTCTCTCCAGTGTCCTGCCCTCCCCACAACTTATATACCCTCAAGAAAGAAACTGAACAGTATATTTTGAGCAAATGTCACATGAGTGAAGCCTTTACTGACTACCTTATTTACATTTGTAGCCCTACCCCCCAACCCTGGCACTCCCCATCCTCTTCCACAATCTACTTTTCTCCATAGCATTTATTACTCTAATGTGCTAGATAGTACAATTGTTTCCTTATTGAAGCCTCCCTCCAGTTGAATGCAAGCTCCTCTAGGAGAGTAGGCATTTTTTTTTTGTCTTTTTTTCTCACTGCTGTATCACTGCAGTATTTTTAAGAGCTTCTGGACATTATAGGTGCTTAGTAACTACTTGTTGAATGAATGAATCAATCAATTAATCAGTTCTTTGAAGTGTGTGGTATTTTTTCACCTAGGAATTCTACTTCTAAGAATCCATTCTTCACGGGGAGGGCTGTACAACCCAGAGAGGACAAGCAGTGACTCTATGGCATCTCACTACGCTGATGGACAGTGACTGTAATGGGGTTGGAGGGGGGGACCTGATGAAGGGGGTAGTGTAATCACCATAATATTACTCATTTAATTGTAGATTAATGATATCAAAATAAACTTATTAAAAAAAATAATCCATTCTTCAAAAATTGCTCAAATTAAGGGAAAATGTGTGAAATAAGATGGTTCATTTTGTTATTATTTATAAGGATGAAAAATGGAAAAAATTTAATCTTTTAGTAGTAAGGATTATTTAAATAAATGGTGGTATATCCATACAATAGAATGTTATGAAATCATTAAAATCATCCACATCTCAGAAGAATTATTTAATAACATGGGAAAATGTTAAGGATGTTTTGTTAAATGAAAATAGTGTTATATAATTTGATTTCAAATTTGTAAAATGACTATGTATATATGCATTGAAAAAATAGTGGAAAGGTAATATCTGTAGGAGACTGGATTATCTATAGTTATTTGTGGAAGGTAGAATTACAGATTATTTTAATTTTCCTTTTTTGTGCTTTTTCGTGTTGAAATGTTCTAAGGAGAGAGCAGGAGGCTGGTGGTGGTGTTGGGATGTCTACGTGGAACTGGAGGTTTCGGAGAAATGGCCTCCTCCAAATGGTTGCCTCTGGGTAACCACACCCTCAGATAGACCCCTCCCCCACTGACTCTAGGTTATGTCATGTGAGTTATTTGGCCAATGGGACTTTAGCAAACACAGAATAGATAGAGGATTGAAAATTACTTGTGGATTGGAGTTGTATTGCTGATAGGCACTCTTCCTCTTCATGCAAACAAATCTGGGCTAGTCTTCTAGAGGATGAGAAACTATGTGAAGAGAACCCACAGAGTCCAGCCATTCTAGCTATCCCAGCTGAGGCCTCAGACATGTGAGAACATTCTAGACCTGCTCTGTCCTGACAGTGGCCGTCGAGCACCTGAAATGTGGCTAGTATGAATTGAGAGGTACTGTAAGTATAAAATGCACACTAGATTTTGAAGGCTTATGTGATAAAAAATATGTAAAATATTTCATTGATAATATTTATATTAATTGCATATTGAAATAATATTATTTTGGATGTATTGGGTTAACTTAAAATATATTATTAAAATTAACTTCAGCTGTTTATGTTTTTAAAATGTGGCTGTGAGAAAATTTCAAATTACAGACATGGTTTGTATTATATTTCTATTGGGAAGCTCTATTCTAGACCACCTAGCCACAGACAAGCCATCCCAGACCAGAGGAACCCCTCAGCTGACCCACAGAATTGGAGCAAATAAAATGGTTGTTGCTTGAAATCATTAAATTTTGCCATGTTTTATCATGCAGCAAATACTTTCTGTTAACAGAAGTATATTGTGCTTTACAGATCCTACCAACTCAGCATGTTGGCCTTTATAAGAATGAGCCAGAATCCCAGAGAAACTTGGGGAGAAAGCAGGATACAGCAGGGAACCATGACCCGTGGCCTGGTGCTGGAACCGGGAATGCTGGTGAGAGGATCGCTGAGTCTGGAGGAGTGGCGGATTTTGAGAGATCTTCACTTCCTCACATTCCTGGCCTGGAGGGTACACACCTCCTCAGCTCGTGGCCATGGAGGGCAGGGGCTTGGGAAATCCTGGAGAAGCCCTTCCTCCCCTTCCCCCTCTGCCTCTCCTTCCCTATCTGCTCCTCGTGTGACCTGCCGTGCTCTCCCACAGAGCGCTGTGGGAAAAAACACCACATCAACAAGATAATGAAGGGCATGTCAGCGAGAGAACGGGGTGGGAGGGTGATTTTGGCAGCAGTATCCCATCATCTAGGGCCTCTGGGCTTTCCTCAACTCCCTCCTAAACAGATGGGGCTGGACGTCAGAGCTGGTGCATCCAAGAGAGGGTCCAAACCTGCCCCCTTCTCTTTTCGTATGAGGGAGCCGAGTCCCAAAGATGTTCAATGACTTGTCTAGGGTTACAAAGGAAATCAGTGGTGGTCAGATCTAGAATTCAGTTTTCAGGGCCTTAGTCCGGTGCTCTTTCTGCCCCTCCCCACCATATTGACTCGCTGGGTATTAGTTATGCTACATTCTCGCCTGTGCTTTTGGAGGTTCATTCATGCCCAAGGGCAGTGTGTGTCCAACGATTATCTTTGCCTGAGCACCATTCCACTCTCTGAACTCACCTCTTTTCTGTGTCTCAGGCTCTCTGCTACTTAACTTCTGTTTCAAGATGGGAGAGGTTCAGGGTGTCTTCCCCTGGGAGCCTCTCTCCTTCCTGCGATGATGTCCTTGCAGAGTCACACTCACGTACCCACTCACCTTCTGCTGTATGTGAATTGAAGAGAGCTGTGGGCTCCGGAAAGGGTTGCTGCTCTGCCCTTTCAGGACCAGGACACAGAGGCTGATCCTGAAGCACAGGGGCAAGGCTTGAGAGCTTTGCCAGAGTCTCTTGGGTTGTAGGATGCGGGAGTGGGATGGGTTGGAAATAATGGGGAGAAGGGTGATGAAATCCTAGAGGCACCACTTCTCTCTGTATGGGAACCCAAATGATGAGCTTGGCTGGCAAAATCTCCGCATCTCCTCTGCTTCTAAGACCATCATTCTACCATCTCCTGTGCACAGCTTCTCTTCAAAAGGCCAGCCCTGTCCTACTGCCCCATGTGCGGCCTTATTGCTTTCGTCATGGACATGTTGTGGCCCACAGTCTATGACTGCTCTCGGTGGTTTGAGCACAGGCTGATAGGCTGGGATCATCCCGGGACTTTGGTGTCCATATGGAGGCGTCTATGCCCTCCCAGCTCAGTTCTTTGATGGAGTCAATTCCAATGACCTTTATCTCTGTTCTCTTTAGTTGCTCATCAGCCATATCTTGGGACCAGTTGCTACACCATGCTGGACTCAGAATTGCTTATCTTCAAGACTCCACAGTCTCTGACCTTGACCTCCTCTACATGCAGTCTTCTTACTCTGCAGCTCCTGTGAAGCATTCTCATCGTTCTGACTCTGTCTCCTGCGAGAATGAAGGCGCTTAGCATTTCTTTCCAGGAGCTTGCTGCTCTTCCCTGGACAATATGAATGCTCACCTGGAAGGCTACTTACTCTTGACAAAGCGACATGCAAAGAGATATTAAAACCAATAACCCTAAAAGGATCTGGATAATTCCATCAGGTACCTGGAACTTTGTTACAATGTTGCCAAGCATTCTGATTTTCTGAAAAGATTTTCTACTTTTTACAGAGATGTTTAAAGTCAGGAGGATGCATCCAATATTGTGTAACGACAAAACTGTTTTCTCTCTCAGTATTAGGAGGCAAATCACGAGAATGTGGCCCAATTCAGGGAAATCAGCCAGTGGCAGGCGATGGCTGTAGTACATCTAAGGAGTTGGCCTTGGGGTTATTTCTGGCCCACTGACAAGTGCTCGAGGCAAGTGTCTTAGTCCATTCTGCCTGTTATAACAAAAGCCAAGACTGGGAAGCTTATAAACAACAGAAATTTATCTCTCACAGTTCTGTAGGATGGAAGTCCAAGATCAAGGTACCAGCATCGTTAGGTTCTGACGAAGGCCCTATTCCAGATTGCAGACTGCAGACTGCTGATTTCTCGCTGTGTCCTCACTTGGAAAAAGGTACAGGAGTCCCTCTGGGGTCCCTTTTACAAGGGCACAAATTCCACTCATGAGAGTATTACTTGATCACCTCCCAAAGGCGCCAACTCCTAATGACATCACCTTGGGGGATAGGATTTCAACATATGAATTTTGGAGAGACTCAAACACACTCAGACCATAGTAGCGAGGCAGAGTAGAAAAACTACATGAAGTGATGTGAAAGCTGAAAAGAGAAAAGCATGTGATGCTATCCAGGAACCATCTAAGGAAAAAAGTCTTGTGAGGCAGACTGAAAATTTTAAAACAACATTCTCCTGCCCAACTGCCCCATGACATCTGTTAACACAAGAGGCAGAGTTATTTCCTGGAAAGGCCCCTCGTGTTTACAAGGGTGAGACCCTCTTGATGCTTTTGCAACTTTAATTAAAGAACTGAGGGATGGATTTACATCCCTAGCAATTCCCATGGGGGAACACACACACACACACACACACACACACACACACACACACACACACACACACACTCACACACACACACACTCGCAGGCTGATTGTACACAATGCTGCACATTCAAATACAAAGAGAAAATGTCAATCAATTATCCAGATGTTTTGAATTTAACACGAATGTAGCCACAGTGGGGGTTTGGTCCTTGATAATGTATTATTCTTGCAAAATGGTGGAGAAAAACATTCTAGAAAGGAAGAAGAAGAGAATGTTTTCCTAATACTCTTTTGTACTTTTTTCTCCTTTTTGAGTTGAACAACATCAATTAGAACAGAAAATGGAGGCCGAGGACAGGAAATGGATAGAAGCACAGGACATGGCCCCCACTCCGAGCTGCAGAGGGTAGTCCTGGTTGGAGCAGAACAGCCTTGGGATGGGAGATAGGGGTTGGGAACAATACGTAGGCAGGGTCCCTGTTCCGGGGTACACAGACCACCACATAGTAGGTTCATGCTCAGAAAGTATTAATGGCGTTCAACATAGGCCTTTCTGTTTCTCAAATAGCTCTTTAATCTTTGTTTCTCTGAAGTCTGAACTTTCACCATTAGAAATCTAGTTCTTTGACTTAAGGAGAAGAACACTGTGCATAAGAATAATCCTAGAAATGAGTTTAATTGCAGATTTCTGGTCTCCACTCTGAGAGATCCAGATTCAATAGGTCTGGAGTGGTGCCCAGAAATCTGCAGTATAAAGAAGCTCCCCTGTGGCTCTAGCAGGTCTCTGCCTTGTGGAACAGTTAAGGCACTGCCTAAAGGAGACACGCAGGCTGAGGAGTAGGCATCCAGCCCTTGTCTGGGTACCAGGTTCCAGGACACCAGCATCTAATTCCAGTTTCCCATCTTTCCAGCCTTGTGACTTGGTTCCAGACAATTAAACTCGAAGAACCTCAATTTCCTTAGCCATAAAATGAAGAAAATTTCAGCCCTATCTGGCTAATTGGCCAATACAAAAAATATTACCAAGTGAAATAACTAATGTAAACTCTTGGAAAACCATCCAGTGCTTTGAATGGTATTCCATTCTCTCCATCTATATAAAAAGAGTTGTTATTGTTATTTGCCATTATCACCCATTAACTCATCCTTTTAAGTGAGTCTGAGAGCTTAGCAGACAGGTAAGAGGTGAAGGTGGAGCTCGGGGTGGGCGGATGAGGACACTGGGCTGTGCATGCCTGAGGCTGCCTGGAGCATGCAGGAGGGGAGCAGCTGGGGAGAGGCGAGCAAAGTGTGCGTGTGTGTGTGTGTGTGTGTGTGTGTGTGTGTGTGTGTGCATGTGCGTGTGGGGGGGGGGAGAGGGGGTTTTGAATGTTAGAGAGAAACTTAACAGTTTGTTTCAGGTTTCAGAAGATTGGGCATGGATAACAGGCTTGTGGGGGAGTTCTGTATTTTTTATCCTGAAGATTTTTTAATGTCTTGAGAGTCACAAACAGTAGACTACAGGAGGATAGTTTTTCATGGAAAAATAAACAAAGAAAAGGAACATTATGAAAATAGTATGGGAAAAGAATCATTTTCAACATAAAACTTAAAGAATGTATTCAAACCAGGCACAGACGGCCTCTCACCTTCTGGATATTCTCACTCTCTTTTTGGACAATAAGAATGGTCAGCTATCTTCATATCCCCCAGGCTGGTTTCAAAATAGCCACTTCCCTTGAGAATTCAAACCAAAAAAAGAACCCTGCCTTCCAGGGACTGAGAACGGAGCTCTGTAACCGTGCATTCATCTCCCACAAATGTGGAGGGCAACATCTCCATCTCCCTGCCTGCTTATGATTAGCAGACTTGGGAACAGGGGAACCATGCTTGTCCCTTCCTCAGCACAAAATATCAGACACTCCAAGGTGTGTTTCTTGAGAGAAGGGGAGAGTACAAGGGTGGAGAGGGAGAATGGAGCTCCTAGCCCAGAGGTGGGAATGAATCAACCTCTGGATCCGTCAGTTTACATCTTGACTGGTCAGACGTCACTCTGAATGGAGACAGCGCCCCAAGCTCCCTGCCAGCGCTGTCAGCTCAGCACACCGCCTGGAGTCTGTGCAGCGGCTTGGCGTGGCACCATGGGTCCCTGAAGGGCATCCATCCCCGAAGGGTGGGAAGTGGCAAATTTAAAAAATGAGTGGGGAGAAACAGGAAATGAGGAGGAACACATTCACGATTTGTGGAGAAGGGAAACAAATGGAGACTGGATTATCAGCTTGGAATTTGGCCTGGACAGCAGAATGCTGAAGGGACGCGGTCCAACCTGCCTGTAGAAGGCCAGGGAGGCCTTTTGTGGTCAGGGGTAGTCGGGCCCGGAAGCCTGGGCTGATGCGCCGGATAGGACGCTGTTTAGCGAGTGAGGCCCCCACAGACACGGCTCTGGTGCGTCCTGAGCTTGGAGAGCGGAAGGCGCCATGCAGATGTGTGCAGCTGCTTTCACATCTCTAACACGTCCCAGATGTGTGCTGCCGAGAGTCCAGTTGTGTGAAATGCCTGCTGTTTTCTCTTTTCTAACAGAGCCACAGGGCGAGATGTCTGGCCTGCTTCATTGAGCAGGATAATAGAACATCCTGTAGTGCAGTTGATTCTAGAGGAACCCTGAGGTAGATAATCCTGAGCTCTGGAAAACCCCCAATCACGTATAATTAGCTTTGGAAGGTGTGTGAGTGTGTGTGTTTAGGGGGGGAGGGGGGGAAGGAGAATAACTGGGCTGAGTGTAATCTATTGCTTTAGCTGATATTAATATGCATTTAAATACTCCCTGAATCTTCAGGGACTAATGACAGGTGCTAGGACACTTTGGGGCATTTGTGGGCACAGGGGGATGTCAAACGGGGCAGAAAATTTATGAAACAACGAAGTTACACATGTGTAGTCAAGTGTGTACTGCACTTGAGGTCTCTTTGTAAATTGAAAGTGATGTCAACTCTTGGTTATGCTTCTCTTCCTCCTAGTTCTCCCAGTGATCTAGGAATGCAACAGACTTTCTTCTGCAAAGTAGGTTCCACAGCCCCTGAGGATGAGCCCTGGTTGGCTGGTGATTAGAGTGATTAATTCATGGATATATTCCTACGAAGAGAAACTTGCAGGAGGAAAAGTGCAGATGGACTTCCGAGACTCTGGCTAAAGCGCCCCCAGGAGTCCCTGCTTTGTGAGCCTCGTCTTGAGAACAGCACTTTCACAGCCCCTGGGACTGGCTGCTTGCTACTCACTACCTAGGACAAGACACATTTGTAGCGTAGCAATTTTGCCAGACTCCTGAAAGGGAAAAAATCCTCTTGTTTTTACATTGTTTCTGGTGTTAACTTTAGCCCTCCTAGGTTGAGTGTGGAATTGGATTCTCGGGCCTGTCAGGATGGCCTACACCTTGCTTACTTGGGCTCTTTTTAAATGCAGCTCCATGCCACCTGCTGCCCCTGCACCCCCCAGGCACCCGTGCTCTCCACAGTCCTTTGGGAATTTCTGGAGAGGGAAGCTGGAGTCTCCTGTAAACTTTTCTGCAGCCCACTCCACCCATCCACCAACCTGGCTGGATGTATTTATGGGGCATCCATTTTAATCTGTGGGGCAAGGAAGACACCAAGTATCTATAGGCTCTACACCCCTGAAAAGTTATGATCTCATGAGGAGAATGATATGTCTAGAAGACATACAAATAATTGCTTTTAAAAAATGCCATCATGTGTTGTAGTCTAGGTGGAAGGTAGGTGAGGTCTGGGTTTCCCCAGGACAAGTGGGGATTTCCCCACCCATAGAAGAAGTCTTCACAGAAGACTCATGCAGCTATAGTACCTTCCGGATGTTCCACGGCCAACAGCCTATAGATTTGAGTGAGTTTTAAAGATTTGTCCCTGATTGAAGTTCCTGAGACCCTTGTGATATTGGGAAGGTCATTAGCCTTTCCAAAAGGGATTCTTTCTCTCCTAATTGTGGAGTGGAAGGTGGCTCAGCATAGATCTGAATCCTTACCCATCATTTTATATTTAGGTGATCCTATCCTTTCTGATCTATAAAATGAGGATAGTGCTACCTCCTTGCAGGGCTGCTGTGAGGATTAAGGTTAATGCACGTCCTGCCCCCATGCACGGCTTCTGGCAGAATATCAGTTGGTAGCAACTATTACAATTACTATTCAATCCTAAACCCTTGAGACAGGTGACCTGTCTGCAACTGATCACAGAATTCGGCTAGGAAAGGTTTAGGGGAATTGCTACAGTCTAAACAAATGAATTGTATTGTTTTATCACTTACTAGCCCTGGGACTGCGGAAATACATAAACTCTCCAAGTCCCAAGTTCCTCCTCTATATTACATACTTCATAGGTTTGTTGGAAAGGTTGAAACACCAATCATGAAAATGTTTTCCCCTTTAAATGTAAAACCTCCAGATATGATTTGACTCGAATTTGTGCTGAAAGGTATGTTCCTTGAGTGAAACCGAAGGTACCCCAGGTGTGTCTTCATAGTTCTGGAAGCAATTCCTGGGTTAGGAAGGAAATGGTCTTTGCAACTCTATCTTATATAAATAGGGAAATTGAGACTTAGAAAAGTTGTGACATGCCCAAGATCGTGACAAAGCCAAGTAGGAACTTAATTCTCCCATCTGGCAGTTTCTGTCAGGCAACTTTAAAGCAGGAGATGGACGAGTGTGTCTGAAGGAGAGCTTCCCACCCTCTCCACTCCCAGTTTTCAGGAGGGAGGTTTTCTCCCATGCTCACTGAGTGTGCAAGCCTACTCTGGGAGAGTCTGTCACACGGCTCTCCTGTCTCAGAAGGCTTACAGTAAATGGCATTTCAAGTAATCACAGGAATTGATTTTAGTCTCAGGTACTATAAAGAAAATACTTTTAAGGCTCTTCTAAAAATAAAATTCCTCTGAGAAGATGTTTGGCCTGTGGCTAATGTGTTTGGAAACACGTTTTCTGTAAAACTCGACCTCATTAATCTACTTGCAAATCCAGAAAGACAGCTTTCATTGCACATATCAGGGCTTGTCCCAGACTTTCCCTGTTCACAGAGGGAGATGCAGAGAAATGAGCTCCAGGCTCCAGGTGCCTCTCTCTTGTTTACCCCCAGGCAGCTCAGGAATTGAGGGCTGGGGTCTAGTGTCCAGCCCAGCCACAGTGCTGGAAGCCCGCATGCAAGGCCTGGGCACCTCTTGGGTGGCTTTCTTTCCCCTGGTCTTGGCACTTCCCTCCCTGATGCCGTAGCGGAGAGTGTGGAAGGGGTTGCAAGCTGTCACCCTCTTACAAATCAGGGAGAGTCATCCTTCCTCTAAAAGGAAGGCTTTGCCTGCCTGTTAACTGTTCCCATGGCTCCTGAAGAATCAGCCTCTGACGCTTCAGTTAGTCGCTCATCAGCGCCGTCAGACCTCGTGAATCTCTTCTCCCTTCTCTGGCTGGCTCACTTTGAATACTTATCTTCAACTAGTTTTGAAATCGCTGAAGAAAGGGAAAAATACAAAGAACTCAGCTAACACTGTAGTTTACTCCCGTGTAATTGGGGGAGTTGCCATTTGGGAAATGGAAGTGACTATCTGAAAAAGGAATGAAGTGGTCGGGTGAACTCAAGGACCGGGACTTGAGCGCTCACCGCTGCCCACTTTTGCTCTCTTTTTTGCAAGGACATTGCTGATCTGGGCAGAGAGGGGCACAGTTTTTAGGTGGCATTCACAAGGTAGGGATGGGGGTTGTGGGTCTCCAGCAAAGCCCCAGCGTGTCCTTGATGAATCCAGGGTTGTGTCCCGCATGGGGCAGACTTTACCAGCTTTCACCAGTTTTGCTCAAGACACTCTCCTTTAATATCTTGCCTCGAACTGATTAAGTAATTTCTTGTAATAAAAGGATTAAAATCTGTCCTTCTTGACCTGCATATTCCACATGCATGTTAAGAAGGTTGTTTTAGGACAACCAGTTTTATGTTGGGAAATCTGAGCCTGCATTGTGTGTGGGGAGAACTTTGTGAGGCATTCCACAGTGTCTAGGTTCTCATTTTACTTTTATTTCAATGTGACAAGATGTGCTGGGCTGAGATGCCTTTGGGCTCTCGTCCTGGGATTCATGAAGAGAGAATCTGCAGGGTTATGGCATGGGTGAGACTGGAATATGTCACCTACCCACAAGAGTTCAGCACAGTGACATACGTTAGAAGAGCAAACTAACACTGAACAGTGAACACACACGTGCACACACACACATGCACGCATGCACACACACGCACACACATGAAATACAGCAAAGGCGGTACCAAATCTTGGATAACCCTGGTGTCCTCTGGTCTTCACATCTGCCTTTTTCTCTTGGTCTTGGGAGGCTGGGGCACAGTTGTGTTGGCATATTCCTTCCTTCTCCCTCTCTCATGCAAAGGAATATAAGGGAGGACAGAGTCAGAAGCCAAGCGTCGGACCCCTCTCAGCCGTGCCTTCATTTCCACTTATTACTGGAAGAATTCATAACTCCTCTGTCCTCTCTCTTAGTCTCTGCCTTGATTCCCCTGAGCTGTCGGGAAGGTGGCGGATGACAGGCTGGCCTGGCCAAGAACAAAGACAGTTATCCTGCACCTGTCTCCCCACGGGGCCTGCCCTGTCTTGTTGCACTCCCTCTATGTGTCTAATTTGCAAACCCTCTGGGCAGGGGCTCTTTTTTGTTGTTAATTCTCTACTCCGCTCTGCGGGTAGATGGCTTATGCCTGATGTTTAACCTCTCCACCTCCAGTCCTCTTTATTCTTAAAAAAAGCCAACAGAAAAATCTTTAAAATGAACGTTTGACTGCTGTTAGATACCCATAAAAAGGTAAAATGAGGCATGGGAGGTACTTTGTTCCGAGTATTTGTGTCCCTCCAGATTTAAATGTAGAAATCTTGACCCCCAAGGAGATTGTATGAGGAGGTGTGGCCTTGGCCATGTGGTCAGGTCACAAGGCAGAGCCCTCGTGAGTGGAATTTGGGTCGTCATAAAACTGGCCCAAGGGACCTCCCCGCCCCCCTCCACCATGTGAGGACGCAGCAAGAATGCAGCATCTGTAAACTAGGAAGAGGACTCTCACCAGATGCTCGATCTGCTGATGTCTTGATCTTGGACTTTCTAGACTCCAGAACTGTAAGAAATAAATTTCTGTTTATAAAGCCCCCGGTTTACGGTATTTTGTCATAGCAGCCTCAACTACTGCCACAGGAGATTTTGGTGGCTATTGGTGGTGTTCGGGAGCAGCTGGTGAATCCAGGGAGAACAGCTAGCCGAATTAGTCAAGGAGCGGTCTCCTTGGTCTTACAGAGAGTGGTGACTGGACCGGCACCAGGACCAGGACCAGGACCAGGACCAGGACCAGGACCTCTGATTTCTTTGCTCAGAACAGAAAACACTTTTTGATTTGGACCTTGAGGTTCGGCAGTTTCTGTGGTAGAAAACTGACTGGCCTCCTGGCCAAAGAAAGGTACCTTTCTTAAGTATTTTTTTTTAGTACTGTGTTTAAGATTCTTATACCAAATATAGGAAATTTAGGGTTAAACAAAGTCTAGGGCCTGGTGGAAGTCCCTATTTCTTTAACCTATCCATCCATCCACCCACACTGATTTACTGCAGTGAAACAGAAGAAATTTTTAGAAGGTAAATATAATCACATGCCCGCAAATTTCATCCATCTGCACGTAAGTCACTGTAATGGGGCTAAGAATGAAAGGAGAAAGGCAGTGATCTGGGCCAGGAAAGTCGACTTACAGTGGTTTCCTAGAGGGCTGGCTGCCTGAGGTAGAAGAGAGAGGATGAGGAGGGGGTGAAGCTTTCCAGGTTGGGAGGAAGAACTAGGGAATGCTTGAGGGTGGAGGTAAAGGGACTGGTGGACGTGGTCCAGGGCCTGGGCTGCACTCTCCATGGGTAGGGTCTCAGTAATGAAGGCAGGGATGGGGAGAGCTGGAAGAATAGGCAAAGGTAGGAGGAACTATCAGGGTGCTGTCGGCAGTCCAATGAAGAAATCACGCACTGTAGGCCTAGAGGCTCATTTAGGGAGGTGGAATGCGCAGAGAAATGGCCCTGAGTGCAAGCAAGAATGAGCATTCCGTGTCAGGCTGTCCACCCTACAGCCCACGCTCGCAGCTCTGAGTCTGTGGTAGAAGAAACAGTCCTGTGGAGATAGTGACAATGGACAATGTGTTCATGCCCCAAGGGCCAGGGTCTGCTCCTGGGGCACAATGAAGGCCTTGAGAATCAACAGTTCCAGAGACTAGGAGCTCTAACAAGATGCCAAGGTCTAGAGAAACAAGAGTAGAGCCCTTGCCATGAAGGTGCACAGGGCTGTGGTCTCAGGCCTTGGAAACATCATCAAAAGAAGCTGTTCAGAACAAAATGCATTCCATGTGTTGGTCCTGCCCATGTGTTTCTTTTCAACAAGGCTGATCTTCCTGGGTTTGGGAGGGTTTCTGTTTGAAATTTTATGAGCCTTGGCTGGGAAGCAGCCCTTACCCCTGAGTTGTGGGAGTTAATGGCCTTTTCTGGTGACATGACTCTGGGGGCCTGGGAGAGTTCCTAAATGCCAGGCAAGGAGAAAAACCCATAACCCATATTTCAACTTAAAATTATACTTTATTTATAGGCAGCCAGACCAAAGACTCCCCAGAGCCCTTCTTCAGCACCACCTCGGAATCTGCTGTGGTGCATGTGAGCTCACAAGGCCTTCTGCGGGTCAGCGCTTAGAGCTCAGGCCAGCACCCAGCTGGGGAAGGTGTCCCAGTTGGGGACCCTTCAGCCCCAGTGCCAAGGAGGGACACCAACCTACACTCAGAGCAGAAGCTGCATCTGTGCCTTATGTTCCATTTTTGCTATTAAATAGAAAAATCAACACTAGTCCTTGACATACTGATACCTATTTAAATTACTGCAACCAACATTTATGGGGCAAAGACTGGGAAGTGATCATTGTATCGGGCACCATGGTGGGACACAAAGGGACAAGAACAGGGTGGGCGATGCAGATCTTGGTTCAAGCCCTGCCCTTCCATAACCCACTAAGTTTTGTCACTGTGACAAACCACTGCCCCTCTGGGCTTCTGTCTCCTCATATGTCAAACAAGGAGCCTGGACCAATTAGTACAAGGGGTAAAGAAAATCAAAGTCCTGGAAAGAGTCTTAGAGAATTAGCCTTAGGAGGGTAATTGAAGGAGTGTAGTGGAATTTATGTAAGTATTGGTGTTTTGTATGAGGGCCATGTAACGGCTTATTATCTCTGGTAGATTATCTACTTGGGATGGCGTAAGAAAGACTCCTTTCTGCTGCCTCCCTTGGCTGTCTGGGACCAGTTGCCATCCTGTGTCTTTCTGCCGCCCATAATGCCAGCAGACATCTCCTGCTCATTCCATGCAGGTGAGCTGCTATTCACAGCAATGGGCCCAGACCAGGTTCCAGACCCGCACCCATTCCAGTGTTCTTTCTCCCTGGGCTTGACTCTCGACTCCAGCTCGTGTTTACTGTTTCCTCCCTGTGGACTTGTGGCCACTGTTTGTTCTCCCTGGCTTGCCTCTGAGCTTTCACTCAAGGTCTTGGCTGAGACCTATCCATGGACTCATCTCTTCTCAAACTACCTCACATAGGATTTGAGGGCCCCTTATGACTCAGCTCCTGTGGCTGGGCAAAACAGAATGAAAAGCAAGGGAATTAGAAACTCTTGAAAATAATACTCCTAGCTGGGCAGTAAGTATCACAGCAGAATTTTAGCCGAAGGGAATATGTATAAAAGAAACTGTAAGATAAGCTAAAGTGTGACACACTGAACATTCCAACCATTGGCCCTGGTTTTATATTTTGTGGTTATACATGGACAAGTCTAATTCCTTCCTCATATGACAGCTCTTCACATATTTCACTACAATTATGAAGACTTCAAATTTCTGTGATCATCTCACACCCCTGCCAAGTCAGCTCTTCTCCAGGCAAAACATGTCCATTTTCCCAACATTCCTCAGATACTATGGCTTTGAATATTTTTGCCAACCTGACTACTCTTCCTAATTCTGTCCAATTGATCTCTATTCCCCTTCCTTTGAGGTGCCGGGAGCTGCACGCCACAGTCTGCACAGGCTCTAATGAGCCCAGGGAGCTGAATTCCTTTGCTTTAAGTAATCCTTCCCACAGTGAGTGCCATGCATCCCAGCTCCTGTGACATGCTCTGAGGGTCAGTGTGGGTGGTCAGTTAGATCTAGTCAAATATGTTTGGGAAATCCTGTAGACTTCCATCCCTCTTGGAGGCTTTAGAATGTACATTAAAGTCCTAAAAAGACTTGAGTTGTCCTGTTTACCTTTATCTAACCCAATGTTTCCCCAATTTATTTTCCCACAGTACCTTTTGTTAAATAGCACACATTAACCTCCCTAGTGGGCCAAGAGGCTTTGGAATGCACTGCTTGACTTCCACTTAGGACACCTGAAAGCATTTTTTTCCCCTCCCTTTCTCTCTTTCTCTTCCCCTCTCTTTCTTTCCCTCCTTCCCCCCTTTTCTTCCTGCTATCATTCCATTGCAATATATTGAGTGTAGTATCTGCCAACACTCAAATATTTTTCAAATCTATTGCTGAAAATCATGGCTGACTCTCCCATCTGCTTTCCTATACTGGGCAGATGTTATTTGCTCTTCCTCACTTATGTATTAGCCTGCCTTGTATGCCCTGGTCTCCAGCCCTCATCTCTCAGGCTTGTCTGTGAGGCTGTCTTGAAATGCTCACCAAATGCTTTGCTGCAGTCATACCCCCTGCCTAGTCAGATTCCCTGATCTGCCAGTCTAGAATAATCCTGTCCTAGGAGATGGAATCCATAGGGCAAGACTTTGCACTTCGGGATCCATACAAAAGTCGAGAAATAGAAGTGACCCTTGAAGCACAGATAGGATTTAAATAAGGAGAGGGGATCAAGAAGGGGGTTGTGAGAGGGTTGGGGTAAGCATGAGCAATGGAATGTAGGTATGTGCAAACAGAGTTGGGCTAGTGAGGATAAATTCAACACACATTTATCGAGTTTACCATTGTGAGGCTCTATGCAGGGAGCTGACAGGAAGGGAGTTGAGTGAGATGAATAGCTAACTACTGATTTAGCTTTATAATTACTGCATAAAGAATAAAATATGAGTTGGGGATGTCAAGGAAGCATTACAACAGAGGTGGCCACTGAGCTAGGCATAAAGACTGGAGAGGCTCTGCCAGGCAGGGAAGGAGGGCTTCAGAATTCCAGCCTTTGGTGATGGAACAGATCCCACTGATAGCAAGTTCAATGTGATTAAGGGGAGCTAAGACTTGGTAGGGATGAGGATTCACTGGCATGACATAGAGGCAGACAGAGAGTATTGGAGGGATGATGTGGGTGGCAAGAGGGTCATAGAAAAGGTGCATGGGGATGAGCCCTGGGGTTGTAGACACATAGCTGGGGAACCAAAAGCAAACATGTAAATGTTTTTCAGAAGCAGAAACTGCAGGATACAATGATGTTAGAATCAGGAGTAATGGAAAGAAAGAGTAAAAAATGCTTGTAAAGCTTTCAGTCTATGAAACTAGAAGGGGGCCACAGGGGGAGGGAGGCAAAGGAAAATGACTAGTTTAATCACAAGGAGGGGGCTTCTCCTGGTAAATGTCCTTGTTAATCACAAGGGAGAGAAAACCCTGAGGTTAAACATTCTGACCATTCAGAGTTGGTCTAGGGCCAATTATGATTTTTATTTTGTCTCAAACATTTCTAGTGAGATTAGCTCATGTCATTTCTATGAGCCAGTCTCACAGAACAAACCCATTTTTGTGTTGGCTGGACATAGGGCAGTACAGGAAGTAATTCTGGCATAAGTTGCCCTGGAGCTAAATGGCTCAGCAGGGTCTTTTCTTTGGTGGTTTTCCACTGTGGGACTTTTGGAATGCTCAAACACTACAGCTCCTGCTCTGGGGCGGAATGAAACGAGGCTAAGATCAATCCATACAGATCCCTAGAACCCCCACACTGGCTCCCTTTACCCCTCTCCGCTGATGCCTCTGGCGTCAACCTGTTTTTGAAGAACCAACCGGAATAATTGCAATCCATTGACTCATGGATTGATTGCTTCTTTCATTCAAGGATGGTCTACTTGTTAATTTCTTATTGGTCCTCCTGGGAAGGAATCAGCTCTTACTTCCTTCTGGTCATTTCTTGCTCCCACCTGTCTTCCCCTGAGTCTCACATCACATTTTGTTGTCTGTTTTCCCATGGGTTTCCATTTATGCATGAGGACCATCTAAGAGGAAGCCTGCCTGGTGATTACAGGACAGTGATGGCTATCTACCATACCCATCTTTCCCCATTGCCACGTCCTCATCACCTCTCCACCTAAACATGCTTCAAGTTCTTGGAAGACCGGAGAGGTGGGGTAGGGTGATGACAAGAGCTTGTGTGGCTCCCTCTGTTTCTCATCTCTCGTGAGAATGGACTGTTTAGGCTGCTCTGTCCAGGCCAGTGCTCCATTCAGGAGGAGCAGCAAGGGGCCGGGGGACCAAGGGGCCCTGACACTGTGTGTGAGAGTGGCAGACCCCGACCCATGGTCGCAGTGATATACTTTGGCCAGAAAGGTGCCCTGGAATGGTGATTGGTTCAGGAGCTCTGGTCTCTGTGCATCCACCCCCTCCCAGGACTTCAGCTCTTTGTGCCTCAGAGTCCCTGCCCTGAGTCCTGGCTCCCTAGGCAGGGAAGCACTTTTGAAGTCTTTGGGGGAACCTGTGGGACTCTAAGTCACCCATTTTTGTTACATAGTCATAAAACTCCTTTCCAATATACTTGCTGCACCTATTTTTAAAAAAGCAAGTACTCTTATGGGAATTTGGGGTCTCAAGATTTATGCACGAAAAAATTTATATAAAATAAGCCACATTTATTAAACAAAAGACACAGGCTTTGCAGCAAGACTCAACTCACCACGAGTTCCCAATATAAGAAGTTATAATCTAATAGTACTAACTAATCAAAAAGATCTTTGCACTATTTAATTCTTACAAAAAACTCCATATGACATGTGATTAGCTCTGCTTTACACCAGAAAAGATCAAAGAGATAGGAAGAGCTTGAACAACTTTCCAATGGTCCCACAGCTACTAAGTGAAGGAACCAGGGTGCAGATCGGAACTGTGCCACCCAGGGCCATGCTTCCAGCCTCCACACGGCGGGACAGCCCCCTGTAAAGTTGAAACATTCACAGCTACCTTCCTGGGACCACGTTCTCGGGGAGAATCCCTCCTTTGCCCTAGGGCTACTCTTAGTGTTGGAACAGCTAATATCTCCCAGCTGTGTTTTCCATGCCCAGGTCTGGGATGTTGGTGGAATGGTCACAGATAAACTGTTAACAGCTGGTATGAGTCTCCCTAGACTCCTGGTCCACAGCTCTAGCCAAACACCAGATTAGGACTTTTTTAGCCCCAGAACATGTATGGGTTTGGGGATTCCTCATGATTTCAGGAGATGAATTGTTAACAACTGGATCTCAAAGGAAATAAATAGCAATTGACCTGCCTTAATGTCACCCTGGGGACACTATTGCATTCAGCGTTGTCTGTGTGAATGCTGCTGAATGTATGGCTTAGAGCCGAGAGATGTGAGTGTTTGTCCTGGCTTGGGTTGGGGAGAGGGTGGGCGGGAGGAAGGGGAGGATGAAGAGTAGGGCCTGGGAAGCGGGTTGTGTGGTCAGAGCTAGAAAGTGCTGCACGATTAGGTCAGCGGGATCTCGTGGACACCACCTGCGCCAGCCAGAGTGCCCTGCGGAGGACAGTTCTCTCCCCGTGTGCTTGACTGCTGGGGGTCAGACCCTCGGAGGATGCAGGCATACACGGTAGGGCCTTTCAAGTTACTGAGGCCTCTATCTCATTTAGCCTATGAGGAGTATCTGGTCCCCAGAAGCCAGATGGCTCGTCCCAAGCTGGAAGGTGGGATGTGGGGGCAGGGTGGGTGGGAGTCACTCAGCTAGAGACAGAACAGCAGCTAGAATCCGACTTTCCAGACTTCCAGATTCATGAGCTCTTTCTTGGACCTGAGCGAGGCCATGTGGAATCATAGAGCTGGGGTTCAGAGTGACACACACCTGTCCTTGATCGGCCACTTACCAGCACTGTGACCTTGGTCTTTGTCTGAATCCCACTTTCATCATCTGTAAATGAAGGTAGTAGTACAACAGTGGAGGTGAGGATTGCATAAACAGCATAAGTAAACTTCCTACCTACTGGAGGTGTCTGATGGACCCTCTCCCTCCCCACACGGATTGGCCTCTCTATCCTGTGTGGACTCAGTGTGGAAACGCTGAGAGCTGCTGGAAGGAGGTTTCCTTCTGGTGTTGACCCAGGCAAAGAGGTCCAGGCTCAGAGCTCCTCCAGCTTCACCTGTGAAGCTGTGGCACTCAGGTGGGGCCAGCCTAGGGGCCAGGCACACGGGGCACCTCCTCCCCATGCACCACAAGCCACTGCCATGGCTTTTACTACTACATCTTCTTCCTGAGGGCTGGCCCAGGCTCCACCCCCTGCAAGCCCAGTGGACACAGGGTGTTAAGGGAAGAGACTTTCTCCCCACCACTTAAGAAAAAAACACAGAAGAAAATACACTCACTTTACCAAAGGCCCCTCTTACACACCAGAACCCCCTTCTACCCTCCATCTTTCCCAACACGCCGAAGAAGGAAGAGCAACCAGTCATCTGATCTGTTCACCCAAAGATCCTGGGCCCAAACTCTTAGCTCTTTCACCTCAGTCATTGAATGAACTCTGACCAGCTCATTGCATATTAGGCCTTTAATAATAATTGGTAATAATTATTACAATAACAGTAATAGTTAGCAATTATTGTTTTGTGGGAGGCTGTGTGTTAAGTACTTATATCATCACATTAAATCCTTATATGGTATGACATAGGGATTATTACTATTCATGTTACAGAAGAAGAAACTGAGGCTTAGAGAAATTAATAATTTGCTCACAATTGCATAGCTAGCCAGTGGCATAGCTTGGATTTGAATTTAGATTGGATTCACCTAGAGCCTCTCAGTCATGGTGGTTTGTACAACATACTTAACATATAAGACACTGAGGAAAGTCTGTTGTGAGCCTGCCACCTTAGACTGGGCCCACCCTGCCCCAGCCTCCAGCCCCGACCCCTGCCCCAGCCTCAGATCTGGAGCAGGTTGGCAGGCCTGGCAGAGCCAGCTGCCTGGAAGGACTAGTCTTCATTACTTTACAGAGATTTTGACAGAAGCAAATAAAACACAGGGAGAAGGTTTCCCAAAGCTCCCAGCCTCCCTGGTCACTCAGGCTGGCTGTTTTAATCCTTCAGCACAGCATGAATGTCATAAAATGGGAGGGTTGCAATTTCCTCCCTTCGGGTGCTGGCGGCATGAGGAATTGATGGAGGAGGGGACACCACTCTAGCATGCCTTGACTCCTTGCTCAGCTGGGTCTGGGATATTTCAATGGCTGTGCTGTAGTTGGGACAGAAGTGGTATTTGCATCTCTGGGTTCAGAAACTTGGCAAATGGTACCTAAAAGACAATAGCAACTGCCACTAACATTTTGCAACGTTTTGTAATTTACAGAGCATTTGTGCTTTATACCTTGTATCTTTATCTTCTGATTGTTTTCCAAGTTTCCTGAACCAAAATTTGTGAGGCTTTTTCACCTTGAGTATTGATGTTTCAATAAAGGCTAGAGAATTAAAAAAGAAAGTTGACAAATTATTTTGGCCCTATTGCCCCTGAAAGAGCACTGGATTAGGAATCAGAAGAATTAGATTCTGAGTCTAAATTCTCTTATTTGTAAAAGAGGGGTAACACTGATCTTGCCTGTAGCACCTGGATATTGTGAATATCAAATGAAATGTGAATATATAGGTATTGGAAGCTCTAAAGTCTTAAAACCAGGTAAAATAAAGAGGACTTACTATTGCTACTATTTATAATGCATACATTTAGCTTCATATTCATACAATGCATGTATTTCACTGCTCATCCCTATAGAAATGTATCTATCCTTTTTTTTCATTGCAATCAATAAATTTTTATTCATTTTTTCAGTGCATAAGCTTCTTTAAAAAAACCGCTTAGGTTGAAAACAAAATTGAGCAGAAGGTACAGAGATTTCCCAAATATCCTCTGTCCCCACACATGCATAGCCTCCTCCATTATCAACACTATTTATCAGGATGGTACATTTTTGCCAAGGATGAATGTACATTGACATATTATAATCACCCGAAGTCCACAGTTTACCTTTGGGTTTACTATTGGTGTTCTTTATTCTGTGGGTTTGGACAAATGTATAATGACATGTATCCATCATTGTAACACCAGCAAGAGTATTTCCACTGCCCTAAAAACCCTCTGATTTGCCTATTCATCTCTCCCTGTCAACCACTGATCTTTTTATTGTCTCCATAGTTTTGCCTTTTCCAGAATGTCATACAGTTGGAATCATAAAGTCTGTGCCCTTTACAGATTGGCTTCTTTCACTTAATAATATGCATTTAAGTTTCTTCTTAAAGAAACTCTTCATGGCTTGATAACTCATTTCCTTTTCATACTGAATAATATTACATTGTCTGATTGTACCACAGATTATGCATTCACTTAGTGAAGGATATTTTGTTTTTTTCCAAGTTTTGGCAATTATGAATAAAGCTGCTATAAGCATTCATGTGCAAGTTTTTGTGTAGATATAAGTTTTCAACTCCTTTGGGTAAATTCCAAGGAGCACAATTGCTGGATCGTATGTTAAGAATATGTTTAGTTTTGTAAGAAACTGTCAAACTGTCTTCCAAAGTGGTTGTTCCAATTTGCATTCTTACAGGGAATTTTTGTTGCTGTACATCCTCACCAGCATTTGGTGCTGTCAGTGTTTTGGATTTGGGCCATTCTAATAGGTGTGTAGTGGTATTTCATTGTTGTTTTAATTTGCATTTCCTTGATGACATATGATGTGGAGTATCTTTTCATATGCTTATTTGTCACCTATATATTTTCTGTGGTGAAGTGTCTGTTAAGGTTTTTGGCCTATTTTCCAATTGGGTTTTTTGTTTTCTAAATGTTGAGTTTTATGAGGCCTTTGCATATTTTGAGTAACAGTCCTTTATCAGATATGTCTTTTGCAAATTCTTTCTCCCAGTCTGTGGCTTTTCTTCTTATTCTTTTTATATTGTCTTTTGCAGAGCAGAACTTTTTAATCTTATGAAATCTAGCTTATCAAGTATTTCTTTCATGGATTGAGTTTTTGGTATTGTATGTAAAAAGTCATCACAATACCCAAGGTCATCTAGGTTTTCTCCTATATTATCTTCTAGGAGTTTTTTAGTTTTGCATTTTACATATAGGTCTCTGGTCCATTTTGAGTTAATTTTGGTGAAAGGCATAAGATCTGTATTTAGATTCATCTTTTGCATGTGGATGTCATGTTATGGCACCATTTGTTGAAGAGACTATTTTTGCTCCATTGAATTAATTGCCTTTGCTTCTTTGTCAAACGCCCGTGGACTATCTTTATGGGGGTCTGTTTTGGGATCTCTATTTTGATCCATTGATCTATCTGTCTATTCTTTTGCCAGTACCACACTGTCTTGATTACTGTAGATTCATAGTAAGTCTTGAATTCAGATAAAATCAGTCCTCCAATTTTATTCTTCTCCTTCAATATTATGTTGGCTATTGTGGGGTTTTTTGTCCCTCCATATAAACTTTAGCATAAATTTGTTGATATTCATAAAATAATTTGATGGGATTTCAACTGGGATTTCATTGGATCTGTAGATCAAGTTGGGAAGAACTGACACCTTAACAATATTGTCTTTTTATCCATGAACACTGGGTATCTCTCCATTTATTGAATTACTCTTTGGCTTCTTTATCCCTTTTCTGATATCCTAGAGCAATTATGATCAGTTACATTCATTTAGCAATAAATCATGTATTGTTTTATGATAACTATTGTTTTGAGCTTTTATTATTATTTAACACTTTATATAATAATAATTCCTTCTTTTCCAATTATATTACCATCCTGATGGAAAATGAACTAAAATTTTTTTGTTATGCTTTCCAGTGTCCCATGCGGCTCACCTAGGGTAGTAGTTTTACTTAGCTTCCCCCTCTTGACACTATAGCTTTCACTATAAATGTCAGTGGGTATTTCTTAACAATAGTCCCCAAAACTCTTTTATTTTGACTTCCAATAAAAGCAACAAAAAGGTGAGTTGAGTAGCTGAACCCATACTATAGAATGAACCATGCAGAATTCATTAGACAGTTATTTTAAGAACAATAAGTGCATTTGTGTGTATACTCCAAAATACACACATGCCAAAAAACCCTGCCAAACAAACAAACAAACAAACAAAACAAGACAGCAGTACAGTTCTGGTTCTGGTGTTTACTACAAAACCCTGCTCTGAGGAGTGCTAGGGAAATCCGGAGCCAGGAGTGATTGAGGAGCATTTTTCTGGTGGATTCTAGTTTGGGCCTCTACTTCTGTTGCTTTCTTCTGGATGTCAAGTTGATTCAGGACAGGACATATCCACTGATCACTTCCTTTGATTAATCCCAGAGGCCTAGACTAACTGTGGAGAATGTCCTCCTATAATTTTCTGCCTCCAGTTGGGTTAAGGCACAGAAGTGCCATCCCCTTTATTATTGCAGCCTTATTTTGTTCTGCTGTTTATTGCATACAGTTATGCAGCGCTGAACCTAAAGAGAGGACATTGTCTTCATTGCCTCTCTGCAAATTTTCTTGTTTTGATGGTATATTACAGAACACATGCTTTCTATAGCTGTGACAGTTGAAGAAGATTTACAAGGTCCATAAGAAGAGAACAATTTTAGGCCTGAAAGATGCTACCTCTCTCTTCCCCCACCGCTTATGGTTACCTTCTGTGTACTATCAAACCCTCCTTCCTGGCATGCTGAGGTAGGCTGGGTATTTGTTGCTTAATAACTCAAGTCTGCTATATGTCTTGCACATAAAGCTTCCTTTATACATTTTGTTAATGTGGTTCCTACCTTTTTTTGATTTTTTTTTTACTGAAAAATAGTTGATATACAATATTACATTGGCTTCAAGTATACAACATAATGATTTGACAGTTATCTACATTATTAAATGCTCACTCCACCTATGTAGATAGTCAACATAGAAAGATGTTACAGATATTGACTATATTTCCTATGCTGTACTTCCTATCTTTTTTTTTTAATGACTTCTGTTTTATTGTGTGACCCCTCACAGAATGGACTTTGGGAAGACTACAAAGGCGGTTAGCTTGGTCTTTGTGCTTTCCTACCTTTTCCTTTGGGTCCTTACTTCCCTGGGAGCACACTTGCAGGTGTCCAGTGATCTCATGGCACATCCTCCAGATCAAGGTCTGCGGTTTAGGACAGCTTTTCTTGTAAATCTGTTCTCAGCCAGCTAGCTGTCACAGAGAGAAGGTGGCCACTGCTGATGTGGGCTTTGAGTAAAATTATGTTATCTTTCAGGAGGAAAGGCAAAAAAACCTGAGTAATGCACCATAATGTCCCAACTTATTAGAAAAAAAATAAATGACTTCTGGAGTTCTAGACAGGGTGGAAGAATAAAGCAAGAGAGAAGTCAGGAAGAGACGTGTTCTGAGAAGGAAGACGGGTCAAAATGAGTGCCAAAGACTGTATAACTGAGAGAAAGACAGCAATGTGGGGAGGACCTGGGCAGGGACATGAGTGCATTTGGAGCTCTGTGCATATAATGTGTGTATATATACATGTGTGTATGTGTGTATGTATACATAGTTCTGAGGGATGCCCTAAAAAGGGAAGCTGATATGTAGAAGAAGATGCAGAATATATGATAAATACTAGTATTACTTTACAAATTTCTCTCTTAGAAAATGGGGGAAACAGTGAGGTGAACTGTCATTCTGGATTTAATTTTTTTAAAATGTACTATTTTATTTTGAAAAAGGCATGGAAAAATACCAAGAATAATGTAATAAAAATGAAGGTATTAACTAACCTCCAGAATTAATAAGTGTTACTGCTTTGAGATATTTTCTCTAGACTTTTCTTGGCAAAGTAAACCATTCTTAGATCAAGTGAGGCTCCCTTTGTAACTCCATCTCGGTTCTGTGTCCCTCCCTCTCTCTCCAGAGAATGCCACTGTTTTGAATTTGAAAAAGTTCTCCCCTGTTCTAGACTCAAGGGTGATCAATAAGAAACAACTGATTTTGAAGACAGGAAGGTGACAGAAAACTTGGGATGGGAACCCTGGTAACTTCCTTAGATTTAGGGAAGAGAATGTCATAGAAAATCAGGTGTAAGTCCAGGGCTCCGAAAAGCAGAAGGAGATTAAAAAGTTTGGGGGAGTCTAAGAATTATAATTCTGACTCTCCAATTGCAAATGAATCTGATAAGGAAGAAAAAGGGAAACAGCCTTTAGAAATAGTGTAATTGCCTTAGGAGTTCTCCTTGAGTTCAGCTTGCCAGGGGCACTGTCAGGAAACATGCAAGGGAACACCTATCCTCGGTTAGCAGAGACCTGTATGCAGTGTTGGGGTTCTGAAATTGCTGAGGGAGATGAAATTTTCAAACAGTGCTGAGAACAAGAACTAAAAAAGCTGCTTTTATAAAAACAGAACAAAAGGAAGATCAAAGAAGTCATAAGCCCAATTCTTGGGACAGCTGATGAAATGTTAATGGGCAACAGAAAGAATCCAGAACTGCTCAATTTATATTTTTGTTCATTAAGAATATCCTTCTACATAGAAAAAAATGTGGAACAGTCAATTGCACCAGAGCCAGGTCTAAGGTGAAGAGCTGGTAAGAGAACACACACCGTCTCCCAGTAAATGATAATTCCAGAGGCAGATGAATTGCATCCGAGGGAATGGATCCGATGGCAGATGTGGTAGACAATCTTAAATTTAAAACTTGCGATGGGTAGATGTCCTAGTTTCCAAAATGGTAGAAAAAGCATATTCAGGAATTTCGAGATCAGAAAACTTTGTTTCTTTTTTTTATTAAAGTATCATTGATATACACTCTTATGAAGTTTTCACATGAAAAAATGTGGTTACTACATTCACCTATATTATCGTGTCCCTACCATAACCCATTGCAGTCACTGTGAATCAGTGTAGTAAGATGCCACAGAGTCACTATTTGCCTTCTCTGTGCTACACTGTCTAGAAAACTTGCTTTCTTAAGCAAGATGTGCAAGGTATGCTACAGGGAGAAGCTCATAGGGGATGCTGTTTGCTAAGAGGTTTCTTCTACCTGCAGCCCTCCAGTTCTTGGCTTCAAAAGAAGCAGGAGACATAATCCTGCGGGGACGCCGCAGCCTCGAAAGGGAGATCACCGGAAGGCAGAGGTCACACAGATCTTCACTGCCCATCCCTTAGGGATCCCTCCCATCTCTGAATTTCTTTTTAGAAGAGTCTCCAGAAATCTCTTACCAGCCCCTTAATTTGACAGACTTGGAAGTTTGGATGTCTGGATTGGCAAGATCCAGAAAGAGGCAGCAACCTGCTCAAGTTCATACAGCGGTTAAGGGCTGAGCTGGGGTCAGAGCCAAGTGAGCTGACTCACCAACTGGGGTGCTCCCCCCTTTCTGTCACACTTGGACTGCCTGGCATGCATTTTTCACTTGTGCCTATATACCTTTTTACTTTTTTATTTTTTTGCTATTATTAATGTACAATCACATGAGCAGCATTATGGTTACTAGACTCCCCCTATTATCAAGTCCCCACCACATGCCCCATTGCAGTCATGTCCATCAGCGTAGTAAGATGCGATAGAATCACTACTTGTCTTCTCTGTGTTATATTGCCATCCCCGTGTCCCCCCCACTACCTGCTACATTATGTGTGCTAATTCTAATAGTCCCTTTTCTCCCTTATCCTTCCCTTCCCACCCATCTTCCCCAGTTCCTTTCCCTTTGGTAACTGTTAGTCCATTCTTGGGTTCTGTGAGTCTGCTGCTGTTTTGTTCCTTCAGTTTTTTCTTTGTTCTTATACTCCACAGATGAGTGAAATCATTTGATACTTGTCTTTCTCACCCTGGCTTATTTCACTGAGCATAATACCCTCTAGCTCCATCCATGTTGTTGCAAATGGTAGGATTTGTTTTCTTCTTATGGCTGAATAATATTCCATTGTGTATATGTACCACCTCTTCTTTATCCATTCATCTACTGATGGACACTTAGGTTGCTTCCATTTCTTGGCTATTGTAAATAGTGCTGCAATAAACATAGGGGTGCATCTGTCCTTTTCAAATTGGGCTGCTGCATTCTTAGGGTAAATTCCTAGGAGTGGAATTCCTGGGTCAAATGGTATTTCTATTTTGAGTTTTTTGAGGAACCTCCATACTGCTTTCCACAATGGTTGAACTAATTTGCAGTCCCCCCAGCAGTGTAGGAGGGTTCCCTTTTCTCCACATCCTCGCCAACATTTGTTGTTGTTTGTGTTTTGGATGTTGGCCATCCTCACTGGTGTGAGGTGATATCTCATTGTGGTTTTAATCTGCATTTCTCTGATGATTAGTGATGTGGAGCATCTTTTCATGTGCCTGTTGGCCATCTGAATTTATTCTTTGGAGAAGTGTCTGTTCAGATCCTCTGCCCATTTTATAATTGGTTTATTTGCTTTTTGTTTGTTGAGGTGCATGAGCTCTTTATATAATTTGGATGTCAACCCCTTATTGGATATGTCATTTATGAATATATTCTCCCATACAGTAGGATGTCTTTTAGTTCTATTGATGGTGTCCTTTTCTGTAGAAGGCTTGGGAGTGTCAGAGAACTCAGTACTTGGACTTTCAAGTTTTTAGTTTGATATAGTCCCACTTGTTCATTTTTGCTTTTATTTCCCTTGCCCAGGGAGATATGTTTATGAAGAAGTTGCTCATGTTTATGTCCAAGAAATTTTTGCTTATGTTTTTTTCTAAGAGTTTTATGGTTTCAGGACTTACATGCAGGTCTTTGATCCATTTTGAGTTCACTTTCGTGTACGGGGTTAGACAGTAATCCAGTTTCATTCTCTTACATGTAGCTGTCCAGTTTTGCCAACACCAGCTGTTGAAGAGGCTGTCATTTCCCCATTGTATATTCATGGCTCCTTTATTGTATATTAATTGACCATATGTGCTTGGGTTTATATCTGGGCTCTCTAGTCTGTTCCATTGGTCTATGGGTCTGTTCTTGTGCCAGTACCAAATTGTCTTGATTACTGTGGCTTTGTAGTAAAGCTTGATGTCAGGGAGCATAATTCCCCCTGCTTTATTCTTCCTTCTCAGGATTGCTTTGGCTATTCGGGGTCTTTGTGTTTCCATATGAATTTTAGAACTATTTGCTCTAGTTCATTGAAGAATGCTGTTGGTATTTTGATAGAGATTGCATTGAATCTGTAGATTGCTTTAGGCAGGATGGCCATTTTGACAATATTAATTCTTCCTATCCATGAGCACGGGATATGTTTGCATTTATTGGTATCTTCTTTAATTTCTCTCATGAGTGTCTTGTTGTTTTCAGAGTATAAGTCTTTCACTTCCTTGGTTAGGTTTATTTCTAGGTATTTTATTCTTTTGGATGCAATTGTGAATGAAATTGTTTTCCTGATTTCTCTTTCTGCTCATTCACCGTTAGTGTATAGAAATGCAACAGATTTCTGTGTATTAATTTTGTACCTCACAACTTTACTGAATTCAGATATTAGATCTAGTAGTTTTGGAGTGGATTCTTTAGGGTTTTTCATGTACAATATCATGTCACCTGCAAACAGGGACAGTTGGACTTCTTCCCTACCAATCTGGAAGCCTTTTATTTCTTTGTGTTGTCTGATTGCTGTGGCTAGGACCCCTAGAACTATGTTGAATAAAAGTGAAGAGAGTGGACATCCTTGTCTTGTTCCCAATCTTAAAGGAAAAGCTTTCAGCTTCTCACTGTTAAGTATAATGTTGGCTGTGGGTTTTTCATATATGGCCTTTATTATGTTGAGGTCCTTGCCCTCTATACACATTTTGTTGAGAATTTTTATCATGAATGGATGTTGAATTTTGTTGAATGCTTTTTCAGCATCTGTGGAGATGATCATGTGGTTTTTGTCCTTCCTTCTGTTGATGTAGTGGATGATGCTGATGGATTTTTGAATGTTGTACCATCCTTGCATCCCTGGGATGAATCCCACTTGATCATGATGGATGATCTTTTTGAATTCGGTTTGCTAATATTTTGTTGAGTATTTTTGCATCTATGTTCATCAGGGATATTGGTCTGTAATTTTCTTTTTTTGTGGTGTCTTTGCCTGGTTTTGGTATTAGAGTAATGTTGGCCTCATAGAATGAGTTTGGGAGTATTCCCTCCTCTTCTACTTTTGGGAAACTTTAAGGAGGATGGGTATTAGGTCTTCACTAAAAGTTTGATAAAATTCAGCAGTGAAACCATCTGGTACAGGCATTTTGTTCTTAGGTAGTTTTTTGATTACCAACTCAATTTCTTTGCTGGTAATTGTTCTATTCAGATTTTCTGTTTCTTCCTGGGTCAGCCTTGGAAGGTTGTATGTTTCTAGAAAGTTGTCCATTTCTTCTAGGTTATCCAGTTTGTTAGCATGTAATTTCTTATAGTATTCTCTCATAATTCTTTGTATTTCTGTGGTGTCCATAGTAATTTTTCCTTTCTCATTTCTGATTCTGTTCATGTGTGTGGACTCTCTTTTTTTCTTGATAAGTCTGGCTAGGGGTTTATCTATTTTGTTTATTTTCTCGAAGAACCAGCTTCTGCTCTCATTGATTGTTTCTATTGTTTTATTTTCCTCAATTTTATTTATTTCTGCTTTAATCTTTATTATGTCCCTCCTTCTACTGACTTTGGGCCTCATTTGTTCTTCCTTTTCTAGTTTCATTAATTGTGAGTTTAGAGTGTTCATTTGGGATTGTTCTCCTTTCCGGAGGTAGGCCTGTATTGCAATATATTTCCCTCTTAGCACGGCCTTTGCTGTGTCCTACAGATTTTGCGGTGTTGAATTATTGTTGTCCTTTGTCTCCATATATTGCTTGATCTCTGTTTTTATTTGGTCATTGATCCATTGATTATTTTTAGGAGCATGTTATTAAGCCTCTATGTGTTTGTGGGCTTTTTCATTTTCTTTGAATAATTTATTTCTAGTTTCATACCTTTGTGATCTGAGAAGCTGGTTGGTACAATTTCAATCTTTCTGAATTTACTGAGGCTCTTTTTGTAGCCTAGTATATGATCTATTCTTGAAAATGTTCCATGTGCACTTGAGAAGAATGTGTATCCTGTTGCTTTTGGATGGAGTGTTCTGTAGATGTCCGTTAGGTCCATCTGTTCTAATACATTATTCAGTGCCTCTGTCTCATTATTTATTTTCTGTGTGGTTGATCTGTCCTTTGGAGTGAGTGGTGTGTTGAAGTCTCCCAAAATGAATGCATTGTATTCCATTTGCCCCTTTAATTCTGTTAGTATTTGTTTCACATACGTAGGTGATCCTGTGTTGGGTGCATAGATGTTTATAATAGTTATATCCTCTTGTTGGACTGACCCCTTTATCATTATGTAATATCCTTCTTTGTCTCTTGTGACTTTCTTTGTTTTGAAGTCTATTTTGTCTGATACAAGTACTGCAAGTCCTGCTTTTTTCTCCCTGTTAGTTGCATGATATATATATTTTCCATCCCTTTACTTTCAGTCTGTGTATGTCTTTGGGTTAGACTTGAGTCTCTTGTAGGCAGCATATAGATGGGTCTTGTACCTTATTCATTCAGTGACTCTATGTCTTTTGATTGGTGCATTCAGACCGTTTACATTTAGGGTGATTATTGATAGGTATGTACTTATTGCCATTGCAGGCTTTAGATTTGTGGTTACCAAAGTTCAAGGGTAATTCCCTTACTATCTAACAGTCTAATTTAACTCACTTCATATGCTATTATAAACACAACCTAAAGATTCATTTTTTTTCTCCTTTTTCTTCCTCCTCCATTCTTTGTATATTATGAATCATATTCTGTACTCTTTGTCTAGCCCTTGGGTGACATCTATTTAGCCTTAGGAATACTTCCATCTACAGGAGTCCCTCCAAAATGCACTGTAGAGGTGGTTTGTGGAGGTAAATTCTCTCAGCTTTTGCTTATCTGAAAATTGTTTAATCTCTCCTTCAAATTTAAATGATAACCTTGCCTGGTTGAGTATTCTTGGTTCAAGGCCCTTTTGCTTCATTGCATTAAATATATTATGCCACTCCCTTGTGGCCTGTAAGGTTTCAGTTGAGAAACTGATCATAGCCTGATGGGTTTTCCTTTGCATGTAATCTTTTTTGTCTCTTTAGCTGCTTTTAAAAGTCTGTCTTTATCCTTGTCTTTATCAAGATCTTTTCCATTTTAATTATTATATGTCTTGATGTTGTCTTCCTTGGGTCCCTTGTCTTGGGAGAGCTGTACATCTCGATGGCTTGGGGGACTATCTCCTTCCCCAGAATCTTGAAATTTTCAGAAATTACTTCCTCAATGACACTTTCTATCCCTTTTTTTCTCTCTTCTTCTTCTGGTACCCCTACAATGTGAATATTGTTCCATTTGGATTGATCGCACAGTTTTCTCAATATTCTTTCATTCTTAGAGATTCTTTTTTCTCTCTGTGCTTCAGCTTCTTTGTATTCCTCTTCTCTAATTTCTATTCCATTTACCACCTCTTCTACTATATCTAATCTGCTTTTAAATCCCTCCATTGTATGTTTCATTTCAGATATGGAATTTCTTAATGATTGAATCTCCATCTTAAATTCGTTCCTGAGTCCTTGAATATTTTTCTGTACCTCTAGAAACATGTTTATGATTTTTATTTTGGACTCTCTTTCGGGAAGATTGGTGAGTTCAGTTTCATTTGGCCCTTTTTCTGGGGTTTGTGAGATTTTGGTCTGTACCATTTTCTTTTGACATTTCATATTTCTGTGTGTTGCCCTCTATTGCCCAGAAGTTCCAGTCTCTGGAGCTGCTCAGCCCCTAGAGTGAGGTTGGGGGTCGTAGGGGAGCGGAGCTGATGCCTGGGGGGAGGAAAGATCTGTTTCCTGACTCCTGTCTTCCCTGCCTGTCTCCAGGATCACAGCCAGTGGGCCGAGCACACACGTGTAAGCCTCTGTGCTTGGCGTCTCTAGCTGTTGTAGGTGACGCCTCTGTCTGGCTGGCCTGATGCCTGTGCAGTGACTGCCAGTTTGCCAGCTGGTGCTGTCAAGCCAGGAGGAAAGCTCAGCAGGCTGTGTATCACAGTGGGGGTCCTCAGAGCTGAGTAGCCAGCCAGGGGGATAGAGCACCTGAAGCTCCCCAACGTTCCCAATCTGCTGGGCAGAGCATGCCCAGACAACCTTGTCCCCCTATCCCTTCTCCCACGCAGCAAGCTTCATGCGAACCCCATGCCTTCAGCAGCCCTCTCGCTGCTAGGAAGCTTCTCAGACCACCTGCCTTTCCCTTGTCTCAGAGCGCCCAGGTGTGGATCCCATCCTCCACAAACGGCCTCTGTCTCTCAAGCACTCTGCCTGTCTCAGCTCCGCATCCTCCAGGGCACCACACAATGGAGATTTCTGCTTGCAAAGCAGATCCCCAGGCTAGGTGTTCAGCAGTCCCAGGCTCCCAGCCCCTCCCCCGCTCCGTTTCTCTTCCTCCCGCTGGTGAGCTGGGGTGGTGGAAGGGCTCAGGTCCCGCTGGATCAAGGCTTACATACGTTACCCTCTTTTGTGAGGTCTGCTCTGTTCGTGAGGTCTGTATCCAATCTGGTGCAGCCTTCTTTCCTGTTGCTGTTTTAGTGTTAGTTGTATTAACTGTATTTTCACACTATCTGCGGTTTTGGGAGGAGTTGTCCGTCTCACCTCTTATGCTGCCATCTTGAATCTTGTGTCTATATACCTTTATCTCCCTAATGAGACTGCATTCATTTCTCATTTATTGAGCTTTATTGTGTGGCAGGCACTATGCTAGCTGCTTTGTGTATATAAAGATGACTAAAGTCGAGGCCTTGGATTTAACAAGCTTCTAGTATAGTGAGGGACATAAGTGACCCACTTATAAGTGAGACTCAGTGAGAAGAGGGAGAGGCAGAGCGCTGTGGGATTGTGGTAGGAGGTTCACTGTGATCTCGAGGATCCAAGCTGCCAGCAGGCATGAGCTTTCTATGGGCACGGAGAATGTGATGGAAGCCAGGAAAGCGGTATTGCCAGGTCTCCAAAACCTCACAGAGCTTCTTGCTTTAGAATTCAGAGAACTAGCCCAACCTGCTCTTCATCCCTGTTCTGAAACATACTAGAGACCAAGATATTTCTCTTTCTCTTTCCCATTTTTTTTTCCTTTTTATTTCTTTCTCTGTCATGCCACTCAAAATACTCCTGGGCTCCTTTTCAAAGATTTGATGAAGATTAAAAATTCATTTTTGAGCAAGGATATATCACTAGCTGGGAAATGAGAGGCCAATGAATCACACCAGTTTCTGGTGCTCGCACTGGCTCCAAGGCTGGACCGCACGGAGAACTGCCTGTGGAAACGAGGGGAAGTCATGGGGCAGAAGGCCTTGTCTCTTGGGGCCTCCTCTCTGAAGCAGCATGGAAGCATCCATTAGCTCAATGAGGAAATTCAGAGAAACAGATGGACTCAGTGACACGGATGTTAGGAGTATATTCTTTCCCACTGAGCCTAGCTCCCTGCGGTGCAGGCCTGTGGGGTGGTTTGGAACAGAGAGAGCTCCTTGGGTCGCTGGACCGGACTGGCAAGGGCTGAGACTTGACCCGGGGATCTGTCAGGTTGGAGGGCAATGGTGAGCACTGAGACATTGTGGGGGTGGTCTGCTGGGGTCTCTACCCCCGGGGCCAGGTACCCATTAACCTATACTAGGTGTCTGCAGCAGGGGCCTGGTTTCAACTAGGTGGAGGAGTTTGGGGAGGGCATAGCTCTGAGAGCTGTCAGGGTTTAAAAGTCAGCTCTATTCTTCTATTAGGTTGACCTGTGGTCTGAGTGCACGGCTAGGAACTCATGTCGTTGATGGGAGGTTGGAATGGCAAACCCCTAAAGCTCTTTCCATCTCAGGGATTCCATCAGAAAGAGTTTGAGAAGCCCATTTGTCCTCTTTTATATCTTCGCCCCTATACTGTAATCTTCATACTTTGTGTGGCACTGGACTGTACATTCTCTTCATTTGTAGAATGAGTATAATACTTTCCACTGTCCTGGGTGTCACAAGGACTGAATGAAATATTTGTAAAAGTGCGTGATTAAACTCCACCGAATAATTCCTTCCTTTCTTTTTTGCTTCTTCTCCCCAATATCTTACAAAGATCCTGATACAGTCAAGCATAAAAACTGAAGCAGGTCTTATACAACAATGAATTTGTATTAAGACCCTCCTTGCCCTACCCTATATGAAAATTTTATCTCCCAAGCCCTGGGATAATGCCTGTAATAACGCCTGGTGTGGTGCCATTAGTCATTGTTTTTGTCATATGGTTTCTACTATACATATTAGTCAATAAAATCTTAGTGGGAAATAATTTAAAAACTACAGTTTCTCAAGGTTGGAATCCCTTTGTCCAACTACCATGCCCTCCAAATTATTTTGATAACTCCCTGACACATGGCCGCCCAGACTTTTCTTGAATAATTCCAACGATAAAGTGCTCACAACTTTATGAGGTAGCCCCATTCCATTGTGGTGCAGCTGAAGTTGATGAGACACCTTTTCATATGGCAAAGTCTACTTCCCGAAAACTTTGTTTCATTAGTCTGAGTTCTGTGAAATAGTAAACAGAGGTTAAGTCTGTTTCCTCTTGCATTTGGCAACACTTTACATATTTGAAGATAGCCATCTTCTCTTTTTCAGCCTCTATAACCTGGTTTATCTAATCATCTCTCTTGTGACAGTTTCTAGATCCTTTACTACCTAGGCTGCTATTCTCTGAGGATCCCGCATTTTCCAGTGTTCTCAAATTGTGTTACCTGAAAGCTACCCCAGGAGGGTTCTAACAGTGTGGAGGACCGGAAGTTACAATCTCCCTTGGTCTGAATTTCGGCTGATAGCATTACAATTTTTTTTTAATCAGATTGCCTGATTATTTAGAGTCTAATAAACCAAAACCTCAAGCTATTTCCACAGAAATTGCTATCAAGTTAGACCTCTTCTTAGACTATCATATTAAATAATTAAATATTTTAATCTAAATGCAGATAACTTTATCATTAGTTCAAAATCCCTCTCTCCATTTTGTTTGTTTCAGGCCATTGTTCATGCCTGTTCATTGAATCTTAATTAATCCACCTATTAGTAGTTCCTCCCAGCTTCGTATCATCTGTAAGTTTGAATAAGCAAGTACAATGACAGAGCCTTTTCACCCAACACTGAAGACTTCCCCCAAACTGGCACCTACCCTTCGTCCCTGAATAAGATTGCTGAACTGCAGAATCATTTAATAATTCTGTCACTGAGGCTACAATCTTGAGAAGTCCCAAGTTTGGCGGCTTCCACAGTTATTCAGTTAGTAAGTGAAAGTTCATTTGTTAATAACCTGAGCTGGGATTTTAAAATGCATATGCTTGGCAGAGAATACTAATCAGTATAGTTTCTGGATGCCTACAAAGCCACCCATACAGGTGGAGTGATGCAGGACTCATGGTCCCGGCCCAGAGGCAGTATACTCATTCACTGAATAATAGGAACATTGAGAAATGCGTATGAGAAATTTTCGTCTTGCCTTGATGTCTCAGAAGGCTGAGGAAGAGCTGACTGCATTTAATTCTGGCAGCAAAAAGAATCCTGACCCACCCAAGAGCCAGGATGCTCATGGGTGTTTTTTGTTTTCACCTTGTCCCATATGCCAGCGATTGTATGAGCCATTTCTGCAATTGTAAAAAACTACTAAGAAATTCAAGGACTTAGACAATCAGATAAGGAAGAGGTATTGTCATTGGGAGGAAACCTGAGCCTTAGACAAAGGAATCTTTGGACACTGAGCTCCCTGTTGAGAGAAGTGAGCCAGGGACTGAGGTCAGAGGGAGGAAGAGGTTGGGCTCTATAACTGTTTCCTTGAGAACAGACTTACTTTGGACAGTTGAGCTGATTTTTCTCCCCATCAAAACTGGTATGTATTGTTGTAGGAGAGCAGCATGAAGTAGTCATCATTCTCTAGCCTGATCCCAAATGTTTGGAATCCTTCAGCATATTGGGGAAGCAGTTAATGGTCCTAACCTCCTTTGGAAACATTTACCAACTTATCAGGGATGTGGAAGACAAGAAATTTGGATGAAGCTGTCATAATTTCATGTAATTCGTGAAGGCCAAAGGGGACTTCTTGTTGAAAATGGCATATGGCTTGCAGTTTCCAATATAGCTTCTCAAAAATATTACAATGATATAAAAACCCCACAGGACAAGAAAAAAGACAAAAACTAACTAAATGAAACTAAACTAAAAATGATGAACAACCTAATGCTAGAATCTAAGAATAATCTCTTGAGAGGAAACTAAATTGAGGGAATAAATCCTGTGTAGGTTTTTCTTCATGGCACACTCAGCTTTCATGTAACCTCATGAAATGGAACCTCTGCGGGAAAAAAGTTACTGCATAATCCCTGATGTTTGCTTCATTGATCAGAGGCTTGTCACAAACTAGAAAATAGGGAAATATTCCTTTAAGGTGTAGGGTAGAGCGCTTTGAAGTTTCCCCCAAACCATTTTTCTATACTTAGCCATCTTTCTCTATTCATAGGAATACAGATATAGTCTCATCAATTATGAAAATTATATCAGTGAGTGTATTTGGGAAAGATACTGAACCCCTAGAAAATAGTCCCAATAGCAAAAATGGACAGGAAGTGGAGAAGAAGATGGACGGGAGAGTTGGAGAAACTGGTGGTAGAGCATTGCATTTTAACAGGTATTCTCATGAGTAAGGTAGGGGTAGTCAGAGAGGAAAACAACACTGAGAACAGAAAATGCTGGAAACTATACATTTTCTTGAACACATTTGTTCAAAGTACTAGATTCTTGAACAATGAGTATAGGGGAAAATGCCACTGAAGCTGAACTAGATGAAAGTCTGTTAGCTATAGTAGCAACTTTAACTGTGGAAATTAACCTACCCTCCAGCTGGAGAATTGAGGAGAGGATCCAGCCATTAGCCTAGAAGTCAGAGTGGAGCCAAGGACAATGCATACACTCTGTTGTTTACAAAAATTCAGATTATATAGATCCTGCCTTTTATGAGGATAAGTGAAGAGGAAAATTGCATTCAGATAGGATACTATCTAAAAACTACAATAGACCAAAGAAAATTTAACATAATTGTGAAAACTCCAAGGAAGAGGACTTGTTTCTCATGACATGGCAGAGACTGGAAAAACTATCCAAGTGTAGAATACCTAAAGATGCTGAATGATTTATTTAAATTCTTTGTCGAGTTGGTGGGAAAAGAAAAAACATCTTCAAAGTCTGGAATGACAAGATGGCCAGCATTTGCCACAAGGCAAATGTGGATCCCTACTTGCATAGAGTTTAGTATTTATCTTGGAAGAGGGCAGAATCCACATAAGGTGAGAGATTGGTCAGATCTGAGACTCCAGCATAAAGCCTGCATCACTGAAAGGCAACATCCTCAGTGCTAACCCAGGAAAAAAACCCATATCACAGAAATAGATGGTGGGGATCCTTGCATGTCTTGGCTTTGATTATGTGTATAGGAAATAAGGCAAAAGTCTTCTGTAAGTTTCTGACTCTAAGCTTACCATCACAGGTATTTGGGACCAAAATTCTTAACTCGAATATTTGAAAACCAACCTCAAAAGTGGATACTTATTTTAAAGAGGCCTCAGGATTGGTTGCCCACACACACAGGTCCCTGGAATAATCAAATGAAAATGATCTCTGTGGGAATATTTTAAAAATTTTAGGATTCTAAATTTACTGTAGATAAATTTCCAATGACTACAAACTTATAGACACACACACACACACACACACACACACACACACTACACACAAAGAAACCACCATGTGCTAGAATCAGAAGACATAGTAAATTGCAGAAACAGAAAGTCAAAGCTTGATTATATTAAAATTGTCAAAAATAGGATGTAAACTATCTTCAATGAGCTTAAAGAGAAAAGAGCATTTAAAATGTTTCAAAAAGGAAGGAGATTATACAGGGTGATTAGAAAGAATAGAAAATGAATTAAGTAGAATTTCAAGTTGAGATTAGAAATTTAATGTGTGGTTTAAAGAAGTTAAAGAACAGCTTAGATTCACTTAAAGAAAAAGTTAGTGAATTGAAAGATAGATGGAAGATAGTACCCAGAACGCAATATAGAGAGCTGAGAGGAGAAAAACAAACAAATCACAAATGGTATGTTGGGAATCATGGAGGTTAGCATGGGAAGGTATGCCATTGTCATAATCAAAGTTTTACAAGGAAAGATTATAGAGATTATATGGGTGGTGGTGAGGGGTATTATTCAAAAAGATAATGACTGAGAATTTTCTATTTTTGATAAAAAATACCAATTCTTACATTCTTATAGGAAATCCAAGTAGGATAAATAAAAAGAAATCCACACATAGATACATCACAGTAAATTGTAGAATAGTAAAATAAAGATCTTAAAAGCAGCCAAAAGATAAAAGATAAATAACCTCCCCAAAACACCCATTAGACTTACAGCTGACTTTTAAACAGGAGCAATGAAAATGAGAAACAATGGAAAGACATCTTCTAACTATAAACCTAGAATTGCATACCCAGCAAAATTATCTGTCAACAATGACAATAAAATGAAAATATTTTCAAACAAAAACTGGGAGTTTAATACCAAATGATTCTTAGCAAAGGGAATTTTAAAGAGTATACTTAAAGAAGAAAGAAAATAAATGAAAAAGAAGATCTGAGATGCAAGAAATGGTAAGCAAAGAAAATGATAAATGTGGGTATATATAAATAGTCACCAAATGAAGAAAATAATTATAATAATGTTTAATATTGAGGGTTAAACAAAGACTAAACTAACATGAAGAAAAATACAAGTAAATTGCAGTTGGGGGTGGTGTTTAGTATTAAAGTGTTCTAAGTTCCATGTTCAGGAGGATTGTTAAGAATATTATTTAAATTTAGATTTCATTAAAGTATATGTGCATGTTAAAAGTTCTAGGATAATCAGCAAAAAAATAGAAATTGACTCTAAGAATTCTGAATAAAAGGTGGGAAATATAGAAAGGATAAACAAACAAAATTTGGCTAACCTAAAAGGTGAGAAATTAAGTGAGAATAGAAAAATGGAAAAAAGAAAGCATAAATTTGAAATGAGTAAAAATATGTTATGATTTAAAATGCATACCAATGGGCTGAATTTTCCACTGGAAAGTCAAAGGTTAGATTTCAGCAAATAAAAACAAAAGCAAAACCTAGTTATATGCTGTTCATAAGAGATACATCAAAGTTTAAGGACACAGCAAGGCTAAAAATAATAAAATAAAGAAACATATAATAGGTAAATACCAAACAAAGGAAAGAGGGTATAACTATAATAAAATAGTTTTAAAGGAAAAAAGCATTACTCAATGTAAAGATAGTTGCCATAATTTATAAACAGTTCAATTTATCAGGAAGATAAAACAAGTCTAGATTAATATGCATCTAGTAACTATATATAACTATGTAACTTTTTATATATCTGTCTAATCATATCATAATCAGAGACAGTCTTTCAGTAATTGATGGTCAAGCCAACAAAAATAAGTGAGAATATGGGATAACTACTCACAGTGCACATAATAGCTGCAGTGTGTGTATTCATTTTAATCAAATGATTCACATAAAGCAAATCTCAAAAAAGTTAAAAGTTTGAGGATCCTACAGAACACAATCTTGAGCACAAAATAATTTAAAAATCAATAATAAAAAGGCATTTACTTCATTTAGAAATTTGATACAAAGACCAATTAAAGAAAAAGAAGAACTTAAAAGATATTTAGAACTGAATAATATTAAAATAATACACATGAAAACTTGTGGATGGAGAGGTTTTATGGGAAGATGGTGATAGTATAACTTTAGTATCTTTCTGAATAGTCACATAAAGAACAGAGAGAAATTGGTGAGTAAAATCAAAAGCCCAGGGATAAAATTTGCAACAAAACTAGATGATACATTATCTCCTTGAATCTTGAAGTACAGTTATAAGTATGACCACCAATTTCCACAAGACAAGCATGGTATCAGTGGCTATCTGAAAAAAAGGATGAGTACAATCCCTGTTAAGTTCTGAAAGGGTTGGAGCAGAACTTTCAAAATTGACCTGCCAGGACTTCCTTCTAAGACAGGATCCCACACTGAGGAGAACTGCTGGGGGTGGAATCAAAATTGAACAGGATAAAGACAATGGAGACAAAGGAAAGAGAAGGCCCAGATAAAAGTGGAGGAGACAAATGGATTCAGTGAATCTCTTAGAGCGAGTCACCATATTTTTTTTAACACACCATGAAAATAATAGGGAGCTCTGTGAAATTAGAAAATTTATCCTGTACTATATCTTCTTCTGAAAGTGAACAACAGAAAGATATTAAGGTTGAATTCCATATCATAAAAATGAACAACAGGAGAGTAACTAGGTCAAAAGTCATAGAAAGTTATATTAAAAAGTAAATATAGAACAGAATAACAAACATACAGATATAATATACACTAGAATGATGTGCCCATAAAATCAAATCAAAACTATAACTTACTATTTCAAAATGAACTAATGTTCAATGTTAATTCCTTATTTTGTATTGCATTTATGTAGAGAATGTCCTTTTTAAAGGAAATACAAATTAATGAATTTAGGTATTATGGGGACATTAGGTTGGCAACTTATTCCAAAATGGTTCAGGAAAAAGAAGTTCTTTGAACAGTATAAACTTTTCTGTAAGTTTGGAATTGTTTAAAAATAAAAATTTCATTAAAAAAGAAAAAGCATTTCAGGTAGTGACCAATACTGAAGCTAGGCAAACAAGATACAACATATGATAATCATAGTCCCTTAAGAAGAAACTCACAGCAAGGATACCGTGGATAAAATGAAGGTTCCTGTGGCCAGGATTCTCACCTGGCCCTGGTTGGCTAGTTCACTATACACGTGTGGGAAATGCATCATTATTGACTCTATATAAAGAGCTCTGCCCAATGCTCTGGGCGACACAGTGGGACAGCTGCAAGGCTGCAGAAGAGCAGAGCAGAAGCTGGAGTGGTGGCAGCACTGAGAACAGAGACTGGGACGGCTGTGTGGGTAGAGAGGCCCAGAGGACAGCTGAGTGGACAGAGAAGCTCAGAGGCAGAGACTAGCTTTCTGCATGCAGACTCGCTCTGAGTGAATGGGATTCTAGTGATTGACCTGGCACTATAGAAATAAAGTTGGGTATAAATCCTTTCACCCCAAGAACATTCTACTGTCATTTCTTTGGTCACATTGAATCCATAGTGAACTTACCCGGGGATGAAACCCATTGGCAAGACAGATACAGAACAAATACTAAAACTGTAAATCAAGAAAACTTTTTTGAAAAAAACTGAAAATATATATAGGAAGATTACACTGTGTACTTGAGAATATTGACCTAGAATAACCAATACCAAGACCTATACAAATACAATTATTGGATTTGAAAGAAAAAGAAAAAATCTGTTAAGGATCTAGACAAAACAAGCTTGTGATTTAGATATAAAGTAAAACTAGAATACTATCAGACTTTGATAGCCAAGCGTTATGATGGAAGAAAACAAGAGCAACACTTAAGATAACATTTAATTTTCTAAGAAGAAAAATATAAATGAAGAATTTTATAACCAGAAAAACTGACTTTCAAATAAAAATATCAAAACTGTTATAAAGACAGAAGAACTAAGAGAATATTATTCT
>JAVSCE010004710.1:0-278620 GCA_032199065.1 Smutsia gigantea | reverse complement strand
CTACTTGAGGAAAGCAGATTTTTTTTTCCCCAAAATTATACATTCTGAAAAAGTAATATAGTACGGATGGATGTTAAACATCACTCAGCATTACATTGAGTGTGGAACACTGGAAATATGAGGTGTGGGGTAAATGGACAGAATTTTCAGAATCTCCCACCTGGCCTTAGTCCATTTACATACCAATAGGTGTTTATCACTGCAGAGCCTGTGGTCCATCCTGGAGCAAGCAGTGGAGAGAAAATGGCTATCCTCTCCTCCCCTCCATTCCCGGAATGTAATTGGTCTGGTGTTTGCCAGTCACTAAGGACCCGCCCATGAAGTTCCTCCTGGAAGGGGCGAGGGGAGGAAGGCGGGGGGGTGGGGGGGAGGGGGAAGCAGTCCAGGCGCTGCAGGGGACCAGAGCATGGATCAGGTTTCGCTAGTAGGGATTGATGAGAAAGGACTTGCAGAGCACACACACTACAGCCAGAGAGGACGGTTGGTGCAGGCCTAGCTAGTGATTCGGAGCAAACTGTAAGAAATAAAAGCCCTTCGCCAAATGTGTTCTTCCCCTTGTCCTCCTTCGGTTTCACCGAATTCATGGGGAACTTACACCAGGAGGGAACCCCCTTTTCTCCCAGAGATACACAAGGAGATGCTAATGCTAATAGTGGAATAAAATTGTGTTAAAAAGGAAAGCCACAGGCCCAAGAGCAAGTGCTGGGCCAGTTCACCAAGTCAGGACTTAAGGTTTGGCCCAACTGCAGTTTCTGTCACCCCCAGAAATGTAGTCTGAGTCAATCAATAATGGCTAGAACCAATGAGGTAACATATCACATGAGCCCTCTCCATCCCTTAAAATGAAGATGAGCTACTCTGCAAGATAAGACCTCCTGCTCCTTCTAAGGGTGACCTTGCCTGAAACAGTGCCTTCTTTCTTTTGGTAATAACTTTTTCCCCACTCACCTGTCTATTAAAACCTTCCGTTTTGTATGACTTCTGCTAGATGCAAGTAGATTTCTCTACTTGCTAGGTGGATAGTACCTGATGCATGAATTGCCTAGTAAAGCCAGTTACATCTTCAAATTTACTTGGATATGTTTTATTTTTTAACATTTGTCTGTTTTGTTAACATATGACAGAGGAGCAAGGTTCCATAAACATGGTGGTGCATCTCTATGTGCTGGCGGGCTGCAGCAATGGGGGCACCCCGCTTCTGGTCTTCTACTGGTTAGGATGACTTCCAGGTTGCTTAAACCACATTCCCGGGACACCATAATGACACTTTCCATGAAAAGCCCTCTTGGCTGTGTACATTCAGTGTTTCATGTTTTAAATATTTCACTTGAGGAAGAATAAAAGAGATTCCCTGATGTTTAGTACAATAACACTAAGCCATCAAAACACAGGGAAAGGAAGTTGGGCATAATAGATATAAACTAAAACATCGAATGTATTCCAGAGAAAGTGTACGTCAATAAGGATCAACATTTAAATAGTATTCAACAGACTTGAAGTCTGTGAGATCAAAAAAAATTAAGTTCAGTTACTAAAATCATAGGTTCTAACTTAAAGATGTCAGTAGTTCACTAGATACTTTCAATTTTCATACTTTAAACCAAACTATAAATTAAATGGATTTATTAATGAAAAAGGCAGCATTTGTAAAACACCATTTTATATGGCATTATTTTTGGATATGTTTATTTAATAGTCAAAAGCAAAAGCCATGAATTTCAAAATTACAACACACATCCTTCCACTATGCTGTGATTTCAGTAAGTATATTCACAATGACTCAGTTATTTCCACACAAAACAGAGAGTTTTACATTCTATCTTGCTAGGGTTATTATGAGGACTAATTATTTAGTGTTTGTACAGGACTTGCCATTTATATGGTATATTACATCTGCAAAGAAGTATTACTATTAGTCACTATGTGTGGAATTGCCAAATTTCTCAGCTGCCAGTACAAATTGAAAGGAGGACAAAGAATGCCATTGATGAGGGTTTCTAAGTGCCAGAGCAAAAGTCAGACTCAGGAGTAGCTTGGCAGGGTTAAAAAAACACAGACAGAATGAGCCTATCTAAACTGCGGGACCCTGACTGGGGCAAGACAGGCATGTGTTCTTTCTTTCATAAAATTCAACTTTCTATTTAGGAACCTGCACTGAGAGAGTCCTTGATCAAAGGAATATACTTATGCATTTATTGACCGGGTCTTTGTATTCAAGTATCAGCTCCATGAGAACGGGAGTTTGTCTTTATCATTCTGTACATCCAGTGGCCAGAAAAACACTCAAGGCATAGTGGGTATTTCCCAAATGTTTACAACATGCCTTCTGTGTACTAGGTCTTATAAATGACAGAGCACTAAAATTGGCATGAGTCCTACACTCACAGTGCTCAAGATATAGGGGAGTGAACAGACAATATTTATGTAGATAAATATGCAAATAAATACACATAAATATACAACTATAACTGTGATGCATGCCAAGAAGGAAAAGGATAGGATTCTGTGTGAAAAGCTAATGAGGACAAAGCTTGGGTTGGAGGTGAGGGAACATTGGGGAAGCAACAGTTAAGCTGAAGCCTGAAAGATAAATTCAGCTTATCCTAGGGAAGTGTACTGCAGACAGAGGAATAATCCAGGCTGAGAAAAAACTCAGACAAGTAGATAAACTTGAAACAACTTGGACCCTCTGCAGTGGGACAGGTTGACAGTGAGGCAACCTGAGGTGGAGGAGTGGGGAGGGTGAGATTTGCTGTACACAGCATCCGTGACAAAGGGTCAGCTTTTGTTTTAATTCCCATGAGAAGCCACTTGAGTGGCTTTTAAACAGAGCTATCTCATGATGGAATTATCATATTTAAATATTCATTATAGCTGATCTGTGAAAGAAATGGAGAGGGAAATAAGAATGGAAATGGAGAGATCAATTAGAAGGTTATTGCAGTAATAAAGGGAAAAATGATGGTTCTGTATGACTGTGAGGACACTGGACTTGGTGCAGAGAGGAGAAAGTGCATGTGTGTACTGGAGGTAAAAATTAAATGACTTCCTGAGGGGCTGAAGTTTCCAGAGAGAAAGATGTCAACAATGATACCCAAGTTTCTGATTTGAGTAACTGAACAGGCCATTTTTAAGATACAGTAGGGTAGATAGACAATATACAGATCAATCCTCCATGGAGGAAGAATAGGAAAACTATATATATAAATTAACTATATATAAAAATATGATGGTTTCAAACTCTACCCTTTAGTATTTAACACAAGATTGATTTTTACATCATTTGACCTTTATATCTCTATATTCCAAATCTCAGTTGGTAACTGTTAATATCTCTTGATCAGTTATTCTATATTATAATTTTTTAGGATATAGATTTTAACTTAATTTTATGGGTATCTTATTTTTAACTGAAAAGCTGAAAGGAAACTATTTTGATTATACATACATATAGAGACAAATAGGTGATTATATATGTATGAATGTGTGATATAGATGATATATATATATATATATATATATGAACACTAATACTAATATAACTGACTTATTGATGATGACATCTACACTTAGCAGGAAATTATGGTAAAATCCCACTTGGTTATGTTGTTCAGAGAATAAAACAACTCAAATATTACAAGGTATTTCTCAGGACTGCCATAAACTAAGTGTAATTTACTATTTAAGTATAAGAGAGGCATTAGATATTATATATATTATTTATAATATTATATATATTATATAATCAGAGTGTTCACTTTTGTCAGAAGTTTACAAAATCTCTAAGCATAATACAGCTCCCTGGGAAGATTCTGAGTCATCAAATTCTTAAGGATTTATTTGTAATTCACCCCTTGATTCATTCAATAAAATTGCGAGGCATCGTGTTTGGAGGTGGTGGCTAATAAGATAAACAAGACAGTTGATCTCTGCTTTCAAAGCACTTATTTCAGGGTTTTTTTCTCTCCTTTTTTTTTTTCCTTTGTCACAGAATGCTTTGTTCAACTGAAACTTTAGACAAAATGTAATACGCGAAACAGGTAAAGGGGATACTGTTTCTCTTCCCCATCTGGGGCTGTCCTGCAGAAGAATTCAGGGCTAGTGTTAAAGTGACAGATGAGATGTTAAATAAATTTCCTTACCTCCTATAGCTACATTATATGCAGCTAGTAGGTGATAAATAAGGTATTTGGACCTGTGTTCAATTGGATATCAGAGCTCACACTTTGAGCACTAAATTCAACTGTCCCTCTGGGAGATACAGACTAAGATCTGCATTTGTCTACTTGGCAGCTTTTAACAGAACTCCACCTTGGTGCCGTTTCAAAATATATCAGCTTTCACTGTCACACTGAACTGAAATGTGGAGGAGTTTTTCATTCCTGGCATTTAAAATGATGCCTTAAAACAGGACCATATTACTACAGTTTATAAAATCATAACTTTATATAACTAAGTACAAACTCCCTCACTCCCAATTGTAAATGAGGACCCAAAGCCAAGAGCTAAAAGAACTTAAGGTTGTACAATAAGTTACCAGACCTAGTAGAACTAGATCTTGAAACAACTGTTTTCATAAAGACACGCATATTTTTTTAACTCTTGAGAAAAACTAGAATGTTTTCTAATTAAATTATTTGCTGGAAACAAAGGTGGTTGTTAAAAAAAAAAGGCATTTTTTTTACCCTCCCAAGCCCAAGATGTGGTCAGCTTAAGAGGAGAAGGGCTAAAAGGAGTTTTCACATTTTATAGGGAGTCTAATGATAACAATTTCAAGGGAGAAAAATCTTCATAGTTTAAAATGGTCTCGTTAAAACCTCCCTCATAACTGGATTTAAAAAAAACACAGTTCTCACTAATGTATCCTTGGTGCAGGATAATTAAGATCGCCAATTATAACATTTCCCTCTTCAACTAAAAGGCTATTTAAGTGATAAGAAAAAACTACATGTATTAAACAGCATACATACATACACATCAACTAAACAAAGGGGTGTTTAATTGGTGACTATCGGCCCTAAATCACTGTTACTATTTCCCAATTTAATAACTTTCAGATCTGTTAATTCCTATCTTCTCCCATCATGGGCTGTCTGGAGCTTCAGAATAATAATGCCAAGTATGTAACAGAGCTTTCAATCTCCCAGGAACATAACAAACATGCGATTGTGTAGCTGTGTGAGCTGCCATTTGCTAACAAACTACACAGCCCTTGGGGGAGTTCACTCAACCTTCAACTCTTCGGCAGACAAAGCGTAAGACCTTCTTTTGCTGATAACTGGAGTCAGGCTAACAAGCCCTGACTAAAGGTATCAGGGATTAAATTATTAGAAAAGCAAATCATTTTATAACTTCTATTAACAGCACTGTCTTCACCAGTGACATTAAGTACTTTATGCAATATAAAATTCACGGCTTCTCAGGAAGTATTAGAGGCCAAAGGAAAAAAATACTGAACACAATAAAACAACTCAAAAAATAATAATGCCCTATCAAAATAAAAATCTTGAATTACGAATTGTTGCTAAATGCTATGTATGTGTCTGTCCCTTTTTTATATCAGATAATGGAAATGGAACTTCCTTGTGATGGAGGTTAATTCTGTGCTACAAAAAGCACACCTTCCAAAACTCTCACCTGAACCTCAGTGTGAATCTCAGGTGAGTATGCAAAACCCGGGTCAATCTAGAAGGCTAAGCCAAGTCCTGGGGGGCTATAACTAGCCACTGAGGCACTAAAACTCTGGACAAAGTTATCTCAATGTCCTAGTTCACAGCAGCTAAAGATTGCTTTGTAATTCTTTTTTCAAAAATCATAACTTTTAGATATTTAAGAAGCAGTTCACATATTATTGGCTACTGTACCTGAGAAGGCCTAATGGGTCCCTCACAAACCCTTTTGCCGGTGTCCTCCAATAATTCGAAAGACCATGTAATACTTCAAAACTGACGTTTAAGAGTTTAAATGGTTGCAAAACTGACAATTTCTGGCCTATCATAAACATTAAATTCAAAATAAAACTGTCCCGGCCTCTTATAAGGGCATCTGATGAACCACAAAGACCACTGTGAGCTGATACCCACCATGGTCCATTTAAACAGATGTATAAATAAGCTCTTTTCTAATTTGTAAGTTTTACATGATTCATTTTTCTCTTTGCATTTGTATTTCCATTCCAATTCTCACCCAATTTTATCCTCACACCATGTGTTTTTATGCTTGAGAGATTTATTTTTATTGTTTATTGATCAGCTTATCACGGTTCTCAGCTTTGAAATGAGGAACCATGGAACAGTTCCTGTGTGGCTCTGCAGGTGTTTCCACCTCCGTGGGTGCACCACAGAGAGATTCTGGGCATCTGAAGAGTATGTCTTTCATGTTTAAAGTAAGAGAAGAGCATGAAAGACAACAGGGGAAAAAGAGAATTCCAGAGCAAGGACATGTTCATGCACATCAATTTTAAGAATGATATCTGGAGACAGTGAGAACCTGGAAAACACACCACCACCATGCACACCTTTGAATGACACAGGTATTCTGGTTTGGAGACAACTTCCCTAAATAAAGCCCCCACTTCCACTAATCTAGTCATCAGCCAGGAAGACAGCAACTCATGTCTATTAACAATAGAGTCACTACCTAAAAAAGCCCAGCATGTCCAGAACCCCATAAATGAACATAAATTAACTTCTTGAACAAAATTTTGGTTAAATTTGAGTGATAGTTCTATGGTTTATATTTTTGATCACAAAATTTAAAGAATAACAATCCAAACCAAATGTAATTTTTAACTTTATTGAGTCCAGTAAATTCTCTAAGGTCTAATCAAAGTACAGTCTTAAATGATTAATACTCAAAATGGAATCAAATAAGCAAAAACTCAGTTTAATGGGTGAAGAGGGTCAAATGCTTTCTTTAGAGATTTTAAGACCTTTGTTTATAATGAGGAACAAATGGTTCTTGGGACCGGGTAGTTCACCAGTTCTTGAAAATGTCCCATAACCAAGTTAAAGAACTGTAAATCCATTAGTGATTCCAAGGAACTCAAATAAAGACAAAGAAACCTCTGAGTTTCTCTGCAATGCTGGCACTTTCTGGATTACTTTTCCTCTTTAAGACACCCTGTTAGAACAGCATTTCTTTTAGTAAACAAATGTATAAACCTTTGGTTTTTCCACAAGGGGGGCAGCTGTAACTTCTGGTTCTTTGACTACTTTATTTTTTTCTTAGTGCTGTTACTATTTTCATTGAACCACACAGTTTATAACTAGTCAAAACAACTATGATTATCATAAAACTTTTGCCTGTATTTTAAATAGGTTGTAGACCTGTTTTCTAAGTATTTGCTAGATCGACATATATGTAATACAAGTTCCCACTCAGCATCAACACTTCTTAAAGAGTTGCAATAAAAGTGAAACAAAGAAGGACAATTTTACCTATCAAGTTTTAATCATGTATATTTTATCAAGTATAGGAAGGACATAAAAAAAGATTATTGTTAGTATATAACTGTCTAAGTTGTGATTAATGATAATTCATTTTGGCAAAAGAAAGCACACTTAGTGATACTATAATTTAAAATACTAAGTAAAGTTTGATTCCTAAAATCAATATTATAACTCCTTATGGACAAAATTAAATATTTTTTCACATTGTAAAATCCAGAATTTTTAAAGTATACTTGATGCTAAAGTAATTTGTTGTTTCTATCCTTAATCATGTATATTTGATCTTAAAGACCCCAAAGCCTAAATCATTGTAATTCACATTTATTTTCAAAATGGAAACATTTGTCAATAATAACACAAGATTACATTTTACTGCTAATAAAGTTATGAAACAATTTTTTTTCTAGGCCTAAATATTCTCTTTTGACTCTTTTAATAGATATGTTTAGGTAAGTACATAAAGGGCCCACTTTAAATGCATGACTATTTTTAATTGACGATGACTCATGATTTCACAGAGATGAAGTTGAACTTACATCAGGAGCAATCCCATGGTCTTAAAGAGCAAAAAGTTGTTATTTAAAGGATTATTTACTAGTTTTTTTTCTTTTTCTATACAGCATGGCAAAACATGGGATGCCCCTTGACCAAGATACTAAAAGGCAGGAAATAATGAAATTAAAAACACATTGTTGCTTCTACTCTCAATGGTATTTCCACTGGTTATTTTACTTGTTTTTGCTTGTTTAACCATTTTAAATTCATTGTTTCAAAAGAGAAGTTTAAATGAACATAAAATAATCCAGAATACATATCATGTAAACAATGTCACTAAACAAATGATGTGGCTGCATTTCTTAATCACATATTTCTTTAATTTTTCTTTTGTGTTCTCAAGATCAGAGCTAGAGAAAGAAACTTCACAAGTTATGTATAATAATTTTCTCTTTAATGTCCAAAAAATTAAAGGTGACCAACATTTCATAAGGAAAAATCAGCTATGTTTACTTTTGCTGATTGAAAGTATAACATTTTAAGGATTACTAACTTTATTGTCTTTATTAATCAAGCTATATATGCTATTTAACCATTTAAATAATGAAAAGAAAACTATTTCTCTTTGCTTAGACACAAAAGAATCAGAGGAAAAGACAGTGAAAAAATCAAAACCAGTAAAGCAAAAACCACAACCAGCAATGATACAATGTTCTAGGATTCAGAGGATCCTAGCTGAAAAAAGTAATTCAATATGGAAGAGAAGATGAAATAGGCACCATATCACAGATAAGTGACACAAGAGACATTTACCTCACTCCCAAACTCTATAAATAATTGACAGGCCCTACAACCATAATTAATTCATCTGATACTTGAAAAAAACACATTACCACATTTCTAACAAGGATAAAGCCATCTAGAAGTCAAGATTGGCAAGTAAGATAGCCTAGATGGTATTCTACGGTCATATAAATTTAGGTTGGTAGCAAAAGAACAAATAAACAAAAGTAAAGACATAAGAAAAACCAAATTAATAAATGAATGTCTAGTAGGGTTTGTTTTTTGGATACCAAAGGCTAGAAAATTAACTACTGAAAAGATGGGTAGCAAATATATAAGATCTTATGCACTTTGAAGTTGTTCTTAATTTTTTAATCCTCAAACACTGGCTCCAATTTAAGTAGTTTTAGATATGATACTTTATCATCACAAAGAAAATTATACCTAATTTTCCAGACTATAATCAAAATTGAAATATTTTGAAGCAACTCTAACTTTTAGCTAACAATCCAAGTATGGATTGAAGTATGATAAGATAACACGTGGTCACAGACTATCCAATAACAGTACTTTCTCTACATTGCTAACCCCACATCTCTGATCACCTGCCTTTTTATTTATATTTTGTTTTCAGTAAATAGACGTTTGTGTTCCTACTGTGTTCCTATTATGTTCCTACCATGTGAAAGCTCTTGAAACACTGTCTCCATCCATGATTTGGCCAATGTTGAAGCCACCTAACCACGGAGCTCCTCACCCAACCCTCCCTCCACCACCTTCAGCTTTTTCACACTTGCAATCCCATTTTCCACTTCTTAACCTTTGGCTTCAAAGACTGGAAGTCTGTACATAGAGGAACTTAAAGCCCACGTAGGAAAATCAGTTAAGGTTAGTATGTAAAGCTTTTCAGGGTGGAGGTGTAAGGGTTGATTGTGTGTTAAAACATTTGATTTTAGTTAGAAGCTGTAACTAGAAGTTGTGTTTTGGATGTGAATTTTCTTTTTCTTTTCTCTTTCAAAATTCTTATTTTTTTTAACTGAATATATTTGACATATAACATGTAAATTTAAGGTATAAAACCTACTTTGAAACATTTACATATTGTAATATGATTGCCATTATAGTGATAGCTATCACATTACATAATTATGTTACAATAGTCTTTGTTTATCATACTGTGTATACATTAGATCACCACAGCTTATGTACTATTGCTTGTATATTTGTACCTTTAAATAACATTAATTTTATCCCCTCACCCTCTATCTCCTGGCAACTACCATTTCACTCTTTTTTTTTTGTTTGACCTTTTAGATTTTCCATATAAGTGATACCATAGAGTACTTGTCCTTCTCTGACTTGTTTTACTTTGCAGGTGTTCAAGAACAATCCTTGTTGTCACAAAGCGATGTGGATTTTCAATAGATAACTGTGCTTCACCTTTACAGCAAAAGAAAACAAAATTTAAGAGTTTCAGTTTAATTCAATGGAAAAGGATTTAGTCATATGTTCTAAAGTTTTATACTTCGGAGCTATGAGAGAGATAAGCGATAAGTAGCCTGATCTATTGTATTTTAAATCTATCTTATTTTATATGTTTTTTTATTTTGAAAAGTAGAGTGTTTTAGTTAAAATAACTCAGCGATATTTTTAAACCCAGTTTTCCTTCAGTTGACATGAAGGAGATGGGAAAACTGAGTTCAGCAAAGTTAAGTAATTTGTCTAATGCTGTAATAGCCCAAATAGGTCAAGAAAGCCCATTGACTTCCAGTTAGATTATCATTATCCATTGACAACTAGAACAGAATCCAAAGATAACAAAGAGCTTTCAATTAAAAAAAAATCACATTTGAGATGGAATTGAGAGTATCGTTGAAGCAGCTCTTACCAGGGCTTTGATGGAAAGTCCTTGGCAGACACAAGATTTGCGCCAAGTGGTTCACTGGGGAGGAGATGCTTCCTTCATACTTTCCCTCCTTGGTCAACCCAAGAAACCCAACACTTAGAAGAGAATTACATTAATGAACTAAGTAATATTACCATATTAAGCATTAACTATATGAGGAAATTAACTAAATACATTCCTGTAACAACCACTTATATTTGATACTGTATCTGTTAGTTTGCTATCAGTCTGGAGAGCCTTCCAAGCTTAGGAATTTCATTCTGAGGCTCATGACTTTAGGTTGAAGACCATGTCATCATAATCTCTACCTGTCAAAAAGATACAAGGCCTCTACTGATAAAATAAATGGTTCATGTTGTCATCCTGAAAGCTGTAAAAGGTGACAGCTTCGTTAAGACTGAATACTTACTTTAATTTAATAGGAAAATGTCAAAAAATTATTTGATAGTTTGGGGGAATTAAAAAGAATGACTTAATAATATATCAGGAAAATAAAGTCATAATTTGATACTAGTCTTAACACTTATTCAATGAATCAATGTATATTTTAGCTTTTTTCAAATCTGTAATTGTAGATCTGTGGTTTTATTGTTTTATATATATATATGTGTGTGTCTGTATTTATAAATATATATGTGTGTGTGCATTTTATATATATATATATATATGTTTTTAATTAAAGTACTGAATAGTTAAAGAGGAACCGGTCTGCATTCATTATCATGGCAATTTCAGACCTTCCTTCAATATCTGTATAGCTCATGAAGTGACATTCCTGTGGCCTACCCCAAGTCTCTCAGGGAAGACAAATGACTCTACTCTTTCATTCAGAACAGTTTTGATTATATGTGGAAGAGAGGACAGACTAATTTTAAAATGTTAGTTCATCTGTAAGTCAAACTTCACAGAAGGATTAAAGTGATTATTTCATTTTTTTAAATTTGGAAACATTAAATTTATTATGAAAATAAGTTTGCACTTGATAAAAAGTACTTATAAATTACATCTATAGCCATCTCAGCTTTTTTACTAAGAAAGTTACCTTAACTAAAATATTTTTTTTCTTTTTTTTTTTTAATGTAGAAAAAGCCATTTCATGAAGATGATCTTTTTACTAAGGGAAAGAGGAGGAGAAAAATAGTTCATTGACAGAAAAAGAAAATAAAGCATATTTTTAGATTACTATAGTAAACAATACTTATTGGTGTATTACACTAATAAGGTGGTCATTGGAAGTGTTGATAGTGTAAGATAAATATATGAAAAGCGAAGGAGATCCAGTTTCATTTTATCATGTACTTTAATAGAGGGCAAAGCTAGTTAAACAGATGGCACTCAGGATTTCTCAATGAATTCAGCATCTGTGTGTACATGTTGCATAAATGCCAATTAAAATGTGTCCAAGTAAATTTACATCCCTTGCTGATAGAAAGTAAGCCAATCTTTCTGGCTCAGGATCAAGGTTAAACTTAATCATATGCTGAACCTGCTGCAAGTTGCTCTCAAATTGTACAGAAATTCCCAGTGAAATAATAAAAACAGAACTATTGATTTGTATTTATTTACACTCATAAGTCATTTCTAAAGCCTTGGGCTACAGCTCAAAGGGAAAAAAAAGTTACTATTTTTGTAACTTGGCCAACTACACTTTTAACCACATTTCCAACAAGGACCTCTTTGATTAAAATGCCTATCTGAATAAATTTTCCTAACCTCTTCCTTGCAACTTCCTAGTTCAGATAATTTTGTTTAAAAATTGTCCATTCAAATGGTAGTGCAGCATGCATTATACAATTAATGACTCTATAACATCTTACTACGTTGATAGACAGTGACTGAAATGGAGGGGGTAAGGTCTTGATAATATAAGTGAATGTTGAGCCACTGTTTTGTGTATGTGAAACCATCATAAGATTGTATTATCAAGGATACTTTAATTAAAAAAAATCCTTTCAAAATGATCTTGAACAAAGGAAAAGGGCATGAAGCAGTTGGTCTCTCAATATATACGAAAGAAGAGAGTCTTCGTCTCACAATGACAGACAGCCATGAAAGTATTTGAAACAATTCCTCATAAAGGAACATAAAAATGGCTTCCCTCACATCTTTTGCATTCCCTCACCCCGAGTTCATTTGTAACTAAAGAATCATTAGGATACATTAAGCTTGGTCTTTTTTGAATTTCAAACATTCAATACCCAAATTACTCATTCTAAAGGGACAAATTTGCCTCCTATTAAAATAGACACCTCATTGCAAGGGAATATTACACAGGCATTGAATATAATGTTCTCTTTAAAATAAAGTAATAAAATGCATAAGATAAAACGTCAATTGAAAAAAGGCACATAAAAATAGTCATAACAGAGTTTCCAAAACTTAGTTCCATAAAACACTAGATTCAAAGTGACCTTAATACGCATTTGTGAAAAAAAGTACATTTATGTTTTGAAAACTCTATATATCATAGTCACCCTTTGGAGGATTATAATATTCATTAGCTTATTAAGAATATGGAGAAGTCTTCCAGTAAAGAAAACCATTTAACTTTATTGCCCAATTATTTTCTAAACATATTTGACCATGCCAACTTTACTTCATTAATTTTTATAAACTATTTGAGGAACATCATTGACCTCATTCTAAAATAAAACCCTTAGTGATATACGTTGGGAAAAGTCAATTTAAAATATGTTTCTAATTTTGTAAAAAAACATAATTAAAAATATATATATATGTGTAGAAGAAAGCAGAGGCACAAAGAAAAGATAACTGCTAGGAACAATCTTTTCTGAGAAGTGAGATTATGAATGATTTTAATCTTTACAAATTCTAAGTATCTGATTTGTTATGCAATGCAATTTATATTGTTTTTATTAAAAAACATACAATTGTACATTTATCCTATTTTATATATTACAGAATATACATTTAATCATTTTGCATACCTCTACTACAAAGAGCTAAAAATATGGAATTAAGTTTGTGAAAAGTTTATGTTAACAACTGAATCTCATTTAATCCTCCCAAAGGCTGACAAAGAGCTTTCACTATTTTACAAATGGAGAAACATATTTTGCTTAGTATATGGAAGAACCAGGATGCCATTAGGTAAGCTGAAGTCAAATCCCACACTTTAAACCACTGAGCTCTGTTAAAACCCAGAGGAACAAGAATTAGGCTTTATATTAGTACATCATCATAGTACATACAATAATAGCCAGATAAAACTAGTACTCAACACTTAATCATTAGCTATTAGGTGCAAGGCATGTATTTATGTTTTATTTATTTATATTTATTTTTTATAAAGGTATTATTGATATACACTCTTATGAAGGTTTCACATGAAAAAACAATGTGGTTACTACATTCATACCATGTTATCATGTCCCCCTGATACCCCATTACAGTCACTACCCAACAGTATAGTAAGATGCCACAGAGTATTTGCCTTCTCTGTGCTACACTGTCTCCCCCATGATCCCCCCAAAAACATGGGTGCCAATCATAATACCCCTCAATTCCCTTCTCCCTCCCTCCCCAACTGCCCTCCACCACCCTCCCCCTTGACAACTGCTAGTCCCTTCTTGGAGTCTGTGAGTCTGTTGCTGTTTTGTTCCTTCAGTTTTGCTTCGTTGTTTTACTCCACAAATGAGGGAAATCATTTTGTACTTGTCTTTCTCTGCTTGGCTTATTTCACTGAGCATAATATCCTCCAGCCCCATCCATGTTGTTACAAATGGTAAGATTTGTTTCCTTCTTATGGCTGAATAGCATTCCATTTTGTACATGTACCACTTCTTCTATATCCATTCATCTACTGATGGACACTTAGGTTGCTTCCGTATCTTGGCTATTGTAAAAAGTGCTGCATTAAACAGGGGTGCATGTGTCTTTTTGAATCTAAGAAATTATATTTGGATAAATTCCTAAGAGTGGAATTCTGGGATCTAAATGGTATTTCTATTTTTAGTTTTTTGAGGAACCTCCATATTGCTTTCCACAATGCTTGAACTAGCTTACATTCCCACCAGCAGTGTAGGAGGGTTCCCCTTTCTCCACATCATTGCCAGCATTTGCTGTACCAAGTATTCTCGATATTGGCCATCTTAACTGGTGTTAGGTGATATCTTATTGTGGTTTTTATTTGCATTTTCCTGATAATCAGTGATGTGGAGCATCTTTTCATGTGCCTGTGAGCCATCTGAATTTCTTCTTTGGAGAAGTATCTGTTCATATCCTCCACCCCTTTTTAATCAGGTTATTTGCTTTTTGGGTGTTGACATGTGTGAGTTCTTTATATATTTTGGATGTTAACCCCTTGTCGGATATGTCATTTACAAATATATTCTCCCATACTGTAGGATGCCTTTTCATTCTGTTGATGGTGTCCTTTGCTGTACAGAAGCTTTTTAGTTTAATGTGAGCCCATGTGTTCATTTTTGCTTCTGTTTCCCTTACTTGAGGAGATGAATTCAGAAAAAAGTTGCTCATGTTCATATTCAGGAGATTTTTGCCTATGTTGTCTTCTAAGAGTTTTATGGTTTTATGACTTACATTCAGGTCTTTGATCCATTTTGAGTTTACTTTTGTGTATGGGGTTAGACAATACTCCAGTTTTGAATTCTCTTGCATGTAGTAACATTTGCCAACACCAGTTGTTGAGTAGGCTGAAATTTCCCCACTGTATGTCCATGTCTCCTTTATCATATATTAATTGACCATATATGCTTGGGTTTATACCTGGGCTCTCAGTCTGTTCCATTGGTCTATGGGTCTGTTCTTGTGCCACTACCAAATTGTCTTGATTACTATAGCTTTGTAGTAGAGCTTAAAGGCAGGGAGTGTAATCCCCCCAGCTTTATTCTTCCTTCTCAGGATTGCTTTGACTATCTGGGGTCTTTTGTGGTTCCATATGAATTTTAGAAGTATTTGCTCTAGTTCATTGAAGAATGCTGCTGATATTTTCATAGGGACTGCATTGAATCTGTACATTGCTTTAGGCAGGATAGACATTTTGACAATATTAATTCTTCCTATCCATGAACATGGGATGTGTTTCCGTTTACTCGTAACTTCTTTAATTTCTCTCATGAGTGTCTTGTAGTTTTCAGATTATAGGTCTTTCACTTCCTTCGTCAGGTTTATTCCTAGGTATTTTATTCTTTCTGATGCAATTGTGAATGGAATTGTTTTCCTGATTTCTCTTTCTGCTAGTTCATCATTAGTGTATAGGAATGCAACAAATTTCTGTGTATTAATTTTGTATCCTGTTACTTTGGTGAATTCAGATATTAGATCCAATAGTTTTGGAGTGGATTATTTAGGTTTTTTTATGTACAATATCATGTCATCTGCAAACAATGACAGTTTGACTTCTTTACCAATTTGCATGTCTTTTATTTCTTTGTGTTGTCTGATTGCCACACCTAGGACCTCTAGAACTATGTTGAATAAAAGTGGGGAGAGTGGGTATCCTTGTCTTGTTCCCAATCTTAAAGGAAAAGCTTTCAGCTTCTTGCTGTTAGATATGTTGTCTGTGAATCTGTCATATATGGCCTTTCTTATGTTGAGGTACTTGCCCTCTATACTCATTTTGTTGAGAGTTTTTATCATAAATGGATGTTGAACTTTGTCAAATGCTTTTTCAGCATCTATGGAGATGACATTGTGGATTTTGTACTTCTTTTTGTTGATGTGGTGGATGATGCTGATGGATTTTTGAATGTTGTACCATCCTTGTATCCCTGGAATAAATCCTACTTGATCATGATGGATGATCTTTTTGATGCACTTTAGAATTCGGTTTGCTAGTATTTCCTTAGTATTTTTGCATTTATGTTCATCAGGGATATTTGGTTTGTAATTTTCTTTTTTTTTGTGGTGTCTTTGCCTGGTTTTGGTATTAGAGTGATGCTGGCCTCATAGAACGAGTTTGGGAGTATTCCTTCCTTTTCTACTTTTTGGAAAACTTTAAGGAGGATGGGTATTAGATTTTCTCTAAATGTTTGATCAAATTCAGCGGTAAAGCCATCCATTCCAGGGGTTTTGTTCTTAGGTAGTTCTTTGATTACCAATTCAATTTTGTTGTTGGTAATTGGTCCGTTCAGATTTTCTGTTTCTTTCAGGTCAGCCTTGGATGGTTGTATTTTTCTAGAAAGTTTTCCATTTCTTCTAGGTTATCCAGTTTGTTAGCATATAATTTTTCATAGTATTCTCTAATAATTCTTTGTATTTCTGTGGTGTCTGTAGTGACTTTTCAATTCTCATTTCTGATTCTGTTTATGTGTGTAGACTCTTTTTTTTTCCTGATAAGTTTGGCTAGGGGTTTATCTATTTTGTTTATTTTCTCAGAGAACCAGCTCTTACTTTCATTGGTTCTTTCTATTGTTTTATTCTTCTTGATTTTATTTATTTATGCTGTAATCTTTATTGTGTCCCTCCTTCTACTGACTTTGGCCCTCATTTGTTCTTCTTTATCCAGTTTCATTAATTGTGAGTTTAGACTGTTCATATGGGACTATTCTTCTTTTCTGAGGTAGGCCTGTATTGCAGTACACTTCCCTCTTAGCATGGCATTCACTGCATCCCACAGATTTCGAGGCATTGAATTATTGTTGTCATTTGTCTCCATATATTGACTGATCTGTTTTTATTCGGTTATTGATCCATTGAGTATTTAGGAGCTTGTTATTAAGCCTCCATGTGTTTGTGCAATTTTTCATTTTATTTGTGTAATTTATTTCTACTTTCATACCTTTGTGGCCTGAGAAGCTGGTTGGTACAATTTCAATCTTTTTGAATTTACTGAGGCTTTTTTGTGACCTGGTATACGACCTATTCTTGAAAATGTTCCATGTATACTTGAGAAGAATGTGTATCCTGCTACTTTTGGGTGTAGAGTTCCATAGATGTCTGTTAGTTCCATCTGTTCTAGTGTGTTGTTCAGTGCCTCTGTCTCCTTACTTATTTTCTGTCTGGTTGATCTGTCCTTTGGGGTGAGTCGAATGTTGAAGTCTCTTGGAATGATTGCATTGCATTATATTTCTCCTTTTAATTCTGTTAGGATTTGTTTCACATATGTAGGTGCTCCTGTGTTCAGAGCATAGATGTTTATAATGGTTATATCCTCGTTGCAATGACCCCTTTATCATTATGTAATGTCCTTCTTTGTCTCTTGCGACTTTCTTTCTTTTAAGTCTGTTTTGTCTGACACAAGTACTGCAATACCTGCTTCTTTCTCCCTATTAGTTGCATGATATATCTTTTTCCCTCCTTTCTCTTTTAGTCTGCATATGTCTTTGGGTTTGAAGTGAGTCTCCTGTAAGCAGTGCATAGATGGGTCTTGTTTTTTTATCCATTCAGTGACTCTGTCTTTTGATTGGTGCATTCAGTCCATTTACATTTAGGGTGATTATCAATAGGTAGATACTTATTCCAATTGCAGGCTTTTGATTCGTGGTTACCAAAGGTTCAAGGGTAACTTTCTTACTACCTAAGAGTCTAACTTAACTCACTTAGTATGCTATTACAAACACAATCTAAAGGTTTTTTTTCCTCCTTTTCTTCCTCTGCCATTCTTTATATAGCAGGTATCCTATTCTTTACTCTTTGTCTATCCCTTTTTATTACCTCTGGTGACAGCTATTTAACCTTAGGAACACTTCCATGTATAGCTGTCCCTCCAAAACATACTATAGAGACAGTTTGTGGGAAGTAAATTCTCTCAGCTTTTGCTTATCTGAAAATTGCTTAATCCCTGCTTCAAATTTAAGTGATAACCTTTCCAGGTAGAGTATTCTTGGTTCGAGGCTCTTCTGCTTCATTGCGTTAAATATATCATGCCACTCCCTTCTGGCCTGTAAGGTTTCTGCTGAGAAATCTGATGATAGCCTGATGGGCTTTCCTTTGTATGTGATCTTATTTCTCTCTCTGCCTGCTTTTAATAGTCTGTCCTTATCCTTGGTCTTTGCCATTTCGATTATTATATGTCTTGGTGTTGTCTTCCTTGGGTCCCTGGTGTTGGGAGATCTGAGCACCTCCATGGCCTGAGAGACTATCTCCTTCCCCAGTCTGGGGAAGTTTTCAGCAATCACCTCCTCGATAACACTTTCTATCCCTTTTTCTCTCTCTTCTTCTTCTGGTACCCCTCTTATGCAAATATTGTTCTGTTTGGATTGGTCACACAGTTCTGTCAATATTCTTTCATTCTTAGAGATCCTTTTTTCTCTCTGTGCCTCAGCTTCTTTGTATTCCTCTTCTCTAGTTTCTGTTTCATTTATCATCTCCTCCATTGTATCCAATCTGCTTTAAATACGTCCATTGTGGTTCAGTGATTGGATCTCTGACTGAATTCATTCCTGCGTTCTTGAACATGTTTCCGTACCTCCATGAGCATGTTAATGATTTTTATTTTGAACTCCCTTTCAGGGAGAGTCATGAGGTCCATATCATTTAAATCTTTCTCAGGAGTTGTATTCATAATTTTACTCTGGACCAGGTTCCTTTAGCGTTTCATATTTGCATTTGGTGCCCTTTAGTGCCCAGAAGCTCTACTCTCTGGAGCTGCTCAGCCCCTGAAGCAATGCGGGGATTGTAGGGGAGTGGTATTGGTGCCTTGGGGGAGGAAAGGGCTGTTTCCTGGTTCCCGGCTGCTATGCCTGTCTCCACTGCCTGAACCAGTGGGCTAAGCACACAGGTATAAGCCTCTGTGCTTTGCGTTTTTAGTTGCTGTAGACAGATCTTCCCTCTGGCTGGCCTAACATCAGGGAAGGATTTCCCAGTTTGCAATCCCGGTGGGGCTGGCCAGGAGAAAGGCACACTAGTCTGCCTGTCACAGAAGGGGTTCTTGGAGCTGTGTAGGCAGCCAGGGAGCTGGAGCACCTGAAGATCGTGAAAACTCCCAATCTGCTGGGCAGAGTGCACCTGGACAATTTTGTCTACCTGTCCTTTCTCCTGAGCAGTAAGCTCTGTGCAATCCTCGCCCCTTTAACAGTCCTCTTACTAAAGGCTTCTTTGTTAGGAAGTCTCTCAGACTGCCTGCCTTTCTTTTGTCCCAGAGCAGCTGGATATGGATCCCTGCTTTCCACAAGCAGCTGGAATCTTAGTCTCTCCATGAATTCTGCCTGTCTTAGCTTTCCAACCCCCTAATTATGAGAGTATCATGCAAGCACCATGAAATGTAAGTTTGTGCTCCCAGAGCAGATCTCCAGAGTTAGGTATTCAGCAGTCCCAGTTCTCCACTCCCTCCGCGCTCCATTCCTGTTCCTCCTGCCAGTGAGCTGGGGTGGGGGAAGGGCTTGGATCCCACAGGACCACAGCTTTAGTACGTTACCCTTTTCCATGAGGGCTGCTCTTGTCTCCAGGTGTATGCAGTTTGTTGCCATCCTCTTTCCCGTTGCTCTTTCAAGAGTAGTTGTAGTAGTTATATTTTCATATTATGTGCGGTTTTGGAGCAAGCCTCTGTCTCACTTCTCATGCTGCCATCTTTAATCCCTCTCCCTCCTCTTTCCTCCAGTTTTATGCAGTCTGGCACAGCCTTCATTCCTGTTGCTCTTTCAGGATTAGTTGTATTAATTATATTTTTGTATTATATTTGGTTTTAGGAGGAGGTCTCTGTCTCACCTCTCAAGCCACCATCTTTAATCCTATCTCCTGTATCTGTATGTTTTAAATAATAACACTTCCATTCATTGAGAATTTCTACTGTGCTAGAAACTGGGTAAGGATGTGTTTCATTAATTTCCTTAAGAACCATATAAGTTTAATACTATTATTATACCTATTTTATTGGTGAGAAAACTCAGAGATACAGGAGTAGAAAAACCAAGACAGAACCCATATCAGTTTAATTCTAAAATCAGTGCTCTTACTAGTAACTATATGATACCATAGGAGGTACATTTTTATACCAATATTTAGTCTTTAAATTGAGTTCTTACTTAAGAAAAAAAACAATCCTTGGAAGTCAAATTTAGTTGAACTTTCTTATATCAGTGTATAGATCTTATTTATTCTACTTATATGTTTCTTAAAATGATTAAATTAAACTGTTATCTAAAGTGATGAAAAATCTGTACCATACATCTATTTAGACTCTGATAAATATTCAAACATGTTTTAAATAAATGTGTTTCCAAAATAAAATGGTTCATAAAAAGGTTTTAAAAAGGTATTTTAAATTAATTATTAACCATTAGAAGGTATTTTTTAATAGTCTATGAAATTCAGGCTTATAGATTTGGACACTCCTTGTGGTGTACTAGATAATCCCCCAAACTCATCCTTTTTCATTAGTTATGTGTTGCTCCCTCTACTCACCCTTAGCAAACTACTTGACACATAGTGGGTACATGAAAATGTTGGTTGTTAAAACATCTTTATTATACATAACAGAGTACAGAACACACTACCCCAAAATATGGCATATTGAATATCTTAAGCTGCAGGACTGAGAAATGGCAGGTAGAGGAAGAATTATCTGAGCTCCCCCTTCCACCCAAAGCAGGTCTTAAGACTCTCAGTGGAACCTGTACCTGCAGGAAAGGAGCATCCTTACCTCTGAGGATGGAGGTCACCCAGAGGAATATGAACAAACAGCCCTTGCTAAATTCAACCACTTTGCTATCCTTAGTTCATATCCTTTTGTCCTAGCACATTTCCCAGAACTTCACACTCTTCACCAAACCTAGTATAAGAACACTCAGGTTTAACTGCATCTCTGGTTCTTCATTTCCTTATCAAGGCTCCTGTGTCAAGTAAACAACTTAAATTTGTGTGCTTTTCTCTCCTATTAATCTGTCTTTTGTCAGTCTGGGGAACCTAGGAGGGCCCCTCCAGAGAACCTAGCAGGGTAGTAGGAAAAAAAATTTTCCTTCTGTACACACATCTTACTTGTTTTAGGATTGAACTGACTTAATATTGGCTCTCATTTCCATCTTGGTATCTCCCCTTGATCAAATGTCTTGTTTATTTCTGAATGGCTAAAGTCTGGCACTGTTTCTTTTACAGTAAAGACAGAATGAACAATATAATCCCATTTAAACCCTAAAACTATCCTGGGATGTGTTCTTCTGTTCATTTTCTAAGTTAAGAATTTTGCCTAAATGATTTTAGCTAGTATGTGGTGAACAGGCTTAACCTGTATATATCAGATTCCACAGCCAGGTCCCTTCCATTTATCCATTCACTATCACTTAGCTCAGCTCTGATACTATCCATAGCATTAAAAACTACAACAATCAAAAGTAATTGCACATTTAAATATTTGTCCCATCTTTAATATTTTCAAGGGTCATGATGCTACTTCAAGCTTAAATAGAAAACTCCTTTAAATGTTTTATTCTTAAAAAAGATACTTGCTAAAACATTCTTCAGTAGAAAATTATAACCTGTTACTTGAAATTATCAGAGGAAACTAACTTTAACGTCTATATCCTGATAAACATTAGTTTTTATAAAACAAAGAACAAATGGAATATGCTGTTCAAATTTTGCCCATACTCAACAAAAGTTTAAAAACAACAATTAGCACTGAATCTCTAAAGTTTCTGTTTACTCTGCAGAGGTAAAAATAGAAATTACCTTCTATTTACCTTGCTAGGTATTAATAATTTAAAATGTATTCAGTATTTAACATTTAATAAACTTCTACCAAATGTATTTTTAGTCAGTATCTGCTGGTAATTTGAAAATACTCTTTAAAGCAAATCGTGGGACTTAAACTTTACTTATAATTTTAATTAATTGAAGAGTGCATGTTTTCCAATTTTCCTACATTCAGTATTTGAAATTTCTGATTCTTATGTATCATATGCTTTGAAGAACCGCTTTATGTCTACATAACCCTTTGTACAGGATGCCAATTTGTACCCAGCATAAAACAAAGCTGATTAACTGGTAAACCATCCATTAAAATTCTGTCTTTTGGCCAGCTTAACCTAATAGGAGTTTTCGCACTAAATCACCCAGATGAACACAAATCTTGGACAATTATATCCCACCAGCACATGTGAGTAATTGCTAGGTTGGAAAATGACAGCTGCTGTATGAAGGTACAGATGTTCATTTTCAGATGACCAAACAAAATGGGGAAGAAGTGCTCTCTCCCACATTGAATTCTACTTACATAAAACATTTTGCTCTCTTTACAGTTTTTCTATTAAAGACACCTCTTTTTATTTCTGAAATATAAGTAAAATGATTAAAATAAAATGAGACAGGTAAGACTATCAAGTCATGCACTAGAAGATTGCCAATATTTTCTTTGAATCAGCACTTCACTCAGCATCCACTAATGTGGTCACTACTCTGTACAAAGAGGCAAAGTTTCAGAGAAAGGAGCAGTGACTCCTGCCTTTAAATATGTGCAAAGATTGCTCTTCGACTGCTAAGAACAAAATACAAATTATGCCAGGTTTAAAGCATTCAGAACTTTTCTAACAAGCTTGCCTCGTTTTCTCTGGTGTTCTTTCATGCTACTCCATTATACCTTAGTCTCTGGCCCCAGTTTTGCTCTGCTGTTTACTACAGAATTACTGTCTGGGAACTGTTTTTGGCATTATATTGAAAAGTGTTTTTTTCCCCTCAGCTGCTTTAGCTCTTGCTCTAGTCAATTTCTGCTGAGGTCTCTGCTCTGACAGCTCTCCCAATGGCTGAGAGCTCAACATCTTTATTTCGCAGGACTGCGGAAGTAGCCAAGTACAGAGCACAGCACTTCTGTAAGTTTTCCACTTGTGTGAACTTCTATCCTTATGAATTTAAAGCATGCTTATAGGATCAGAATCTCAACCTACTGTTATTTGCTGTATTACATTATACTACCTTATAGCAGGCTCTGTTTGTTTCTTATTCTCTTTCCCCACCTCTCTATTAAGCCCAAGAAAGCTTTATCCACACCACACAGAGTAGCACTGAGAACACAGCAGACACTCAAAAATTATTGCTCAGTGAATGGCTGTATGAATGAACCTCCAATCCCCCATCAGGCACTCTTGTGTGAGGAAATCCTTTAGTTGAGTATCAATAAGGAATAAGCCTTTGATGGTTTTTAGTATGATTGTATAAACAACCAGTAAACCTTTGGTAATTACGGTCAAAAATACACTCACGTATCAATTATATGATGTTCTCTACTGTCTTTATGTTGAAAACTTCAATATCTGTAATCCTAGCCCAGATTTTTCTCCCAAGTCCTAAATCAATAGTTCCCACTTCCTTCAAATACAACCACTTGGATGCCTCACAGAATTGAATTGTAAACACACATGGACATCATCAATACCACTACACCTCTGAAAAAGTAAATAACAATAACCATTTTTATGCCTTGTGCATTTCCTGTCTCAGCATAGAGTGCACCAAGAAATTCTAGAGTCAATCTGGTGTCCTGGCTCTATATTCAAATAGTCAAATTGATCACAAAATTTTCTCCCAAACCAGTCATCTTCTCTCCAACTTCAAAGTCACTTATTATATAAGATCCTTACCAATCTGTCTAGACTAACTATGTGAGTTTTATTCAGTCTTGGTGGACTCAAAGCATATATAATAGATCCCCAGTGGATATATAAAACCTCTAAAAAGGTGAAGCAGTAGCTGTAGTTTGAAATCATTTCCTATGTGATTCTAATATGATACACCACTCCTCTCCTGTTTTCTTTGTGCTCGGGGTTGAAATCACTCTTCTAATCTCTTCAAGTGGTTCTTGTCCTTGGCTTCACACTAGAATCCCCTGGGGAGATAGAAATATTCAGATGTCTGGGTCTCACATCCAGCGATTCAGAAATAATTGTTCTAGGAGGCAGTAGGTATTTCTAACATGCATCCAATGTTGAGAGCCACTGTTGTAAATCAACAGTATCCAAAGTGAATGAGACATTCCAGGGCTACATACAACAATCTATTGGCATGGATATTAAAAAAATTCTATTGATATGTATTTTAAAATCAAATCATTAAACTTTTTAATAGAATTTCATATGATGTCTGAAGATGCACATACTTTAACAATGCTATACAACAGTGCACAGTAAATAAATTTTCAAAAATTGTAGTGTACTTGCAAATTTTTTACTAAACAGGCATGCAAAAAGGAAAATGTCTGAAATTCTTTGCCGAAAACTCTGCCCTCCCTCAATACAACTGTCTGCAAACTGTTTCCCTTTCACCCAGCCCCACTGTCTTGCTGAGCCACACAATCATTCCACTGTAATTATCTCCTGAAACACCAAATAGGACCTTGTCGCTCCCTTGCTTTAAAATCTTTATGGACTCCAAGTTGCTTTTTGAATTCCCAATTGATTTTTTAATTAGATAACCTATAAAAAAGTAGAGATTTTTAATATGGCTCACTAGTTACCTCACAGTGTGCCATCAAGCTCCCCAGCCAGCCTCACTTCTCAGCCCTCTATCCCTGTATCCTATATTGCATCCCTGTATTTTCTCCACTATCTAAATATGCCACGTTCCTGTGCACACTCACTTTCTTCAGCCTACATCGGTCTTTCCTTTTTTTCTACCTGGTAAACCTCCATTTAATTTGCAAAAGATAATTAAAGTGGAGTTGTCTAAAATATTCCAGGATTCCTCTAGGCAATATTGAATGTCTATCAATATTGAATGATAAGTACTGGAGTACTTATCATAATATGCTGCAATTATTATCATACATTTTTGTTCATTTCTATTAAATATTAAAATATTGAGATCCTCAAAGGATAAAGCTGACCTAGTCATTTTAATATTTTCCCAAGTTTTTGGCACTGAGCTAAGTGTACAATAGTGGCTTAGTATATGTCTGCTGAATAAGTTCGTTCAGTTTTTCAATAAATATTTATTGATTGCCTACTACTATCAATACAGGACCTATGAAAATAACAATGAAAAAGTAATTTATAATCAAATAAATTAAGGAATAATGAATTTAAAAAGTGAATGTTGTTTATTGCAAGGAAAATCAAAAGAAAAATAGCCATTACTAAAAATAAACAAAAAATGCTCGGCGTTTCTTACAGACCCAGGATTTCATCTACACATAGAATTAATTCTGTTTTCTTTCTCTTAATGGGAAGTCACTGTTAATAGCAACTCTATATATCTCCTGTACAATGATAAATTATTTTCCTAATAGTAACCATAAAGAAATTCAAGATTCTAAAATATTATCTGAATCCAAGGTTAAATTATGTCGATTATACACCTAGGTTCTATTGTATTTTGTGGCATTTTAAAATTCTGGAAAAATTCAGACTTAATGGAATCACAGTGCTAGAAGACATAAATTCATCACTTTACAGATGGAAAAACAAATTCATAGAAGTAAAATGCCTCACCTTAAGTCATACAACTAGTTAATAACTGAGCCACTGGTATAAATCATATCTCCTAAGACTGCATTCCTTAGGCCAGACCAAACTGATCAGGATATCTGGCCCCAGACTAAATCATGCTGAATTTCACTTCACTGTCCAAGGAACAGAATGTTATGATGAAAAAAATACTGTTTAAATTCAGTGAAACGAGAAATATAAAACATTACTATGGCTCTGTGAAATAGTAAGTGATTTTGAGCTAAGGTTTTTAAGCATCTAAAAGAAAGGTGATTGATAGGGAATGGCGCTTTATTAAAAAGAAAAAAAGGCATTTTAAGTAATATGCTTATAATCCTTAAATATGCTTACATATGTAAGTGTCAGTATATAACAGTTGTAACCAAAAGACTGATAATTAGTCAAATAGAGATCAAAGTTGTAGCTTAGGTTAGCTGAAACTGAGAGCAGATTCTACGTCAAACCACCCACTTACTACTCAATTCCTCAATTTCCTCATCTGTAGAACAGGGATAAAAATAGTGATTTTTAACTGTTATAGCTAAATGAGATCCCATGTAAATCCAAAATATTATTGATGGCACATTTTAAAACACTCATAAAATGTAAGCCATAATTATTTTTATTATCAGACACATAAGTAGACAGTATACACAGATGGTTAAAAGCATCGTCACTAAGTTCAGATAGGCACTAGATCAATTTATAGTTCAAAATATTCAGTTTTATGGCCTAAGGAAACATTATACAGTCTAGATATAAGAACTATGATTACTACATACCTGTGAATTACTAAATAATAATAAGGGACAACTTTAACAAATCTGAATTGGAAAAAAAGAAGGCTGAAGTTCTTATGCTACAGGAAATAAAACAAATGTCAATTGGATTTCTCCATAGAAGGATAGAAAAAAAATTATAAAACTTATTGTATATTGGTTACAACTGGTCCTGGATATTAAGTTGTCTTTATGCTTTAATTCTTTATGGAATAATTCTGGATACCATTAGCCATTGACAACTATGGAGGTTACTTATTCATTAACATAGAGAAGCTTTTCTTCTCTTTGGGCTTGATTTTCTCAGCTATAATGTGAACATACTTATCTAGATGATTACTAAGTTTTCTTCCCATTCTATAGTGCCATAAATGTTACTAAAGCAGGACCATCATGTACAGTTGCACAGGTTATTCACTGCAAAGGACATGAAACAGAGGACAAATGGGTCTGAAATATAGTTTGAATTCCTCTTTACAAACTGTGTTCAAAGATACGACTGCCCAGAGAAAGGACTGTTTTACATCAATTTCAAATATATAAAGTCTAAGATTATAATCCTATAGTAAAAGTGTTTGAGGTACATTACAAATACCTTACAGTAAACTCACTTTTGTAGAAAAATTTCTCATTCTTTTTATCTGTTAAAACAATTAACAAACTCTTTAAGTATTTTTCATTAATGTCAGTATTTATTCCCTTTCAATAGGAAATCAGTACAGTGGAGTCCCTTGGCCACCCGTGAAGTGGACATCCTCCTTGTGAGGCCCTAAGCTCTTTTAAACTTACTACCCTCTCCTGTGAAAACGGCTATCACTTATCCCTTTACAACTTCACTCCCTTCAAAACACTGAACTGGGGGTTGCGTGTTGGATAGCTATTTTTTGTCTTTGCCTTCTTACTCGTCCGATTCCTGATAGACACCTGTTTTGTGTACTTGCCAATTAGACAAATCTCCTTACGAATTCTGCCTATGATTCAAGTCCTCTTTATGTGAAGATAAATAAGGAAATCCTTTGTCATTTATTCGCACCTTCCCTTTTACAGTCTTGTTTGAGATGAACCTGATCCCAATTATTCCAACAATTTCTTATCCCTAGTAACTTCCACATCTGTCCACCTTACATTTTCATTGTAGTAATGTAACAGTGTGTATTTATCCTCTGTGCATCTGCATTTGTTTAACTTTATTTTGCAAATCATAGTGAGTATATAAATGCCCTTTCACATCATGGATATGGAAATGTTATTGAGATTCTTAACTAACCACAGCTCACAACAGGCAGTAGTCCAGAATGGGCTGTTGTTTTTCAACAAGTAAAATCAATATTATAATCAGTATTTATTAAAGGTGCCAGTGAAAACAGCTAGTTCTCATTATAAAACTCTCAATTCAACAAGGGCACATAAATTAAATGAATGTAAACTACGTTTATTTTGTAAAACACAAAATCAGTGGAGAGAACTAGAGAAGAGCACAAGTTCTATGGTCAAACTTCCAGATTTGGAGTTGGTTCCATGACTTACTGCTTCCCTCTACTTTTTTTCCCTCTTATGCCTAAGATAAGGATAATTGCTCATACTTTTCCTTTTTTGAAAAGTCAGGTTAGTAACAGTTTCTAGGACACAAGTTTGATGTATATGTATCAAAAGTGACATTTTTATTATGTAGAAGAGTCTAGAAAAGTGACATTATTATTAAGGCTACTTATGTAACTAATTTTAATATGAGCAATAGTGATATTTATTTCTGATATGGAAAATAAATTTATGAAAGTGTTTTATTAAACAAGTTTTGGTGAATTTCAAGAATTATTTCTCGATACTGTTTATAAAATCATTAATTTAGCATGTTTCAGGATGATGTTATATATTTCACATTGCAATTTAATTAACTTCATGACATCCCTATGATACAGGTAATATGATTTTATCATTTTACAAATGAGATATCCAAGTCTTAGAGAAGTTAAGCAACTCACCCAAGTCACACAGTAAGTGAACAAGCCAGGGTTTGAGCTTAGGTTTGTATGATACCAGAGCTGAAGGTCCTAAATTAGTGGTTTTCAACCTTCAGCTCACATCAGAACCACCTAGATGGCTCGATAAAATAAAGATTGCTGGGACCAATGCTCAGGGTGTTTGATTCAGTTACTCATAGTGTAGGGCTTCATTTCTAACAAGCTTCCAGGTAATATAGTTGCTGCTTGTCAAGGAACCAGAGTTTGAGAATCACTGGCCTAAATTATGTTGGTTTGATTATTTAATTAAGTAGTCTATAAAAGGAAACTAATTAGTAGTTGTGTTGGTACAGACCACTATTTCAAGTTTGTTCAAATATGACTATTCATAACCTTTATATGATTTAGGAATTAAAAAATTAATTCTTTTAACTGAGATTAAAGGCAATAAATGTACTTAATTAACTGCTTAGAATATAACATGGAAAAAGTAATATTTAATATAGTCAAATCCAAATACCATTTACTTAGTTGATATGTCAGTGTTGTTTTTTAATAATCCATACTGATTTTTGGAAGCTAGAGATTATTGATTTATTAAAGGGAATGAATTCATCCAAGGTACATAATAATTAGAACTACTTTCACTTTGATGGGACTTATTTTGTCTGCTAATTCATATTGGTACAAGTAAAAATCTTACCTAATACAAAGTATCACCTATGTGTAGTCTTCGTCTACTAATACTCATGTATACTGATTTCAAAACAATTTAAAAAAATATAATTCAAAGGGTCACTCTTAGGACCTTGAACATCCAGTGTTGCCAAATAAAATAATTAAACGTCTGATATCCAAATTCAGCTTCCACTTTGAATCCAATTATACTGCTTATTTTCTAAGAATTTACCACATTCATTTCTTCTGAAAATAGTCCTATCACAGTTACACTTTAAAATAATTCCAAATTACCTAATCATTTACCTCTTTTAGTATCGTGTTTCTGTTTTGTTAAAAAAAAATCAAAGTCCTTGTACACTTGACTATACAATTACAAAATATTAGGGCTTTGTATTCAAATTGGCAAGGCTGACATAATTAAACCATACCGCAAATTTATAAGATGTTAAAAATTAATTGACTAATTAGGAAAAGATATCATTCAGGTACTCTATAATATCATCATCCTATAAATACGTTATAGTGAGAACTAGACAAGATTTCACATTATACAATTTTAACAATGTTATAACTAGCTATAGTATTCAGGGAAATAGGCAAATGCCTCTACCACTTAGAGGAAAAGACTTATAACTGGACTCATTTCACTAATCTTATATGGATTAGGCCAAATACTAAGATAAGAAAGATCAGTATTGTCATCCAAAATAATAAATCTATTTAGTAAGTCTAAATAAAGTGCTCAAATTTATTTCTAATGTGTTGACTGATCTTGGCAAATCTGGAGAACTAGACCACACATAACTAAAATTCAATTCATTACTGGTTTTGTGTCCCAGGGGGCTAGAATGAACAAGGGCAAGATTATCACTTTTAGTGATAAAAATAAAGAAAAAATTAAAGCTAGGATATTGACAATAGCATTCTTATTTCAAAAGCATTAAACTGGACCTCACTTAAACTTTTGGCTCAATCTGGCAAATGAAATTAGGGTTCAAGCATGAACTAAACCTTTAATGAATAAGAATGAATACTTTTCCATAATCTCTCAGTACCTTGGAATAAAGAAGTAATGGATTCACTCTCTGTACTGATCTGACTGACTTTTTGAGTGGCACAGATCATATTTCACAAACAAATAAAAAGAAACCACAAAATAAAAAATAGGTGTCATTGTATGGTATCAAAAATTAACTACCTTCTGATTTTACTACATCCTTTGGGAAATTATAAATGGTCCACCCTTTACTTTCAATCTCTTCCACACTTGTCATACCTTTTGTCCTAAAAGAAATCTGGTTAACTTGAAAACACTGAGAGGCTCATACTCAGTTTTCCAGTGCCAGGAAGGAGTGGTAACATTTCCTTTTCGAGCTCACTGAGACTTTTTAATTCATTGGTCTTAGAGTTTCAAGAGAAAAAAACTCCCCTATCTTTATAGCTCCAGGTTTTAATACTACAACTAGCTGTCCCATTTTATCATCGCTTTCAGCTAACACCTCTTTTGAATCAGGATTTGGACAATTCAATCCCATATATCCTCTCCACACTTTCCCAAATTCTACCATTTTGTCCTAGCACCACATCTATATAGATAACTCACACAAAATCCTAGCTTTTCTTTCTTTTTATAAACCTTTGTAATGAATTTCATCTCCATTCTATCCTCCATTGTCCACAAACCATGAACCTTGATATAAACTAGAGGCTGTTTGAACTCTACAAGATAAATTCTCAAATCTCTGGCAGCTTATTTTTTCAGTTTTCTTGCTCTTATTATACCTGGTGTCAGGACACTAAAATTTAGCAGAACATCTAGGTCTGAGACCCTACCTCAACCGCCATCTCTATGTTCATGTCTTCCATCTCTGAGATTTACAGCTTCTCCTATGCAGCTTAGAATTCATGGTCCATTGCTTTAAATACTTGTATCAGTGAGGACACTCAGCTCCAAACTGCCAACACTCACTACTCAATTGGCTTAATCAACAAGGAAAGGGTATTAGCTCACCAAACAGAAAGTTCTGAGCTAAGGAACCTCCAGGACTAGTCCATTCTATGGTCAGCAATGTCCTAAAGGATCCAAGTTCCTTCTCCTTTCCACTGCCCAATATTCACCCTTTGCATTTGCTTCCCCATTGTGGTTGAAAGATGGCTGCTGTAATTCTAGGTTCCTAAGTAAAAACAATAAAAAGGGGTGGGGGGAAGGGAAATGTCATCTTAACCTTCTTCAGTGTCATCACATTTCTCTTCCTATCTCATTGTCAAGGAATGGGCCAACCACCATTTTTAAAGCCAATTCTTGTTGTGGAAGTGGGATAACCCAAATAAAGATTTACCCTGGAGCAGGTGAGAGAAATGCCCTTCCTTAAGTCTTAGGGTGGAGGGATGGACACACCAGATTAACATTGAAGCTCTGCCAGCAAGAATGAAGGTATAACAATATTAATGCTTGTCTATGATCCTACGTTATAGATTAATATAGGAATGCATGCTAATTTGCTAGATTATCTGATAAAACGGGCTTCATGGCATAGCAGAAAGAGTCATTTGCTTCAAATAAAACAAAACAACCAAATTTCCACAATCACAATTCAAGACCTGACTGATATTTCTAGAACCTTAGGAAAGCCAGCAACTTTAAAAACCAACATGCACAGATGGACTTATCCTGAGTCTAATAAAGTTTAAGTTTTAAGGCCCTTCATTGACACAGGCTTCTTCCACACTCCTGATTATGCATTCTTGTATTATTTTTGTTAAAAAGAAGTCTAAATTTTTTATGAGCTTCACACTCCTAAAAATCTGAATCTGTCTCTGCTCAGCGTTTTCTACCTGTGAGCTGCTGAGCATGTCACTTATCTCTTTATCCATCCACTTCCCTTACCCTCAAAATGAGCTTAACAGAAGGAGTCATACCTTGCTTGCAGAACTGTTTAGAGAATCAGAAAAACATATATAGAATTGCTATATAGTGACGTTCTATGTAATTATTATAATCATCAATATACAGTGTTCTCTTGCGGCTGTTATTTTTCAGCGAGACTGATGTTGCATCTGTTCCTGTCAGCTTGTCTCCAGGATATTACAAGAGCTAAGCTCTAAATGAGCTGAGCCATCCCTGATTGCTGCCCAGAATATCCATTCAGCTGCAGGTGTTTTCCAACTATCTACTGTGATGTGACATTGCCTCAGGCTGTGCTACAGGGTACCCTCATAGGGTTTCATCTGCCTGCCATGTGCTCAACTCCCCTCCAGCCCTGGGGAGCTGACTTTCATGTAGGATGGTTTCAACTTCTCAGGATTGCATAAGCCCTGGGACCTCACTGTGGGAAACTATGCCCTACCATCTGCTGTGAAGCATGGTACTAGGAGATGCTGATAGAATTTGTCTCATAAGTGAATGTGGTGATGGTAGGTGTCACTTCCATAAACAAGACTAGACAGCACAATAGCTTTGTGGACCTTAATTTTGTTCTGGAATGTTTTTCTTTGTTTTCATCATCCTGCCATTCTTGCAAATGTTATGAGTTTTAAAATATGATTTATTACTTTACCCACTAATGTGCCATTATTAGACAGCTGCTGAGGTAGCAGAATTCGGTAACAAGCAATTTCACAAGTAATTATGCAGTCATGGGTTGAGTGCATCCAAGTGCTGTAAGGGTTGAACGGACAATATCATGTAGGAAGCTATTAAAGGGTACATGGATGAGCAGTCTGTGTTTCGAAGAGAAAGGAATATTCCTGCTCTGGCCAATACTATAGCATTGATGAGAACAATCATATAACTGGAGATTCTACCCAGGGCAAATCCTATAATGACATCATCTCCCTCTTATCAACATTTCATATCAGTTAAAACAAATTAAAATCAATATCAAGCTCTACAATTAATTGAGCATTTACTGTATGCCTCATTCTAAGTTCTTTTTTTTTATTAAGGTATTATTGATATACACTCTTATGAAGGTTTCACATGAAAAAACAATGTGGTTACTACATTTACCCATTTTATCAAGTCCCCACCCATACCCCAATGCAGTCACTGTCCATCAGTGTAGTAAGATGTCACAGATTCACTATTTGCCTTCTCTGTGCTACACTGTTTCCCTTGCTTGAGAAGATGCGTTCAGGAAGAAGTTGCTCATGCTTATATTCAGGAGATTTTTTGCCTATGTTATCTTCTAAGAGTTTTATGGTTTCATGACTTACATTCAGGTCCTTGATCCATTTTAAGTTCACTTTTGTGTATGGGCTTAAACAATAATCCAGTTTTATTCTCTTGCATGTAGCTGTCCAGTTTTGCCAACACCAGTTGTTGAAGAGGCTGTCATTTCCCCATTGTATGTCCATGGCTCCTTTATCGTATATTAATTGACCATATATGGTTGGGTTTATATTAGGGCTCTCTAGTCTGTTCCATCGGTCTATGGGTCAATTCTTGTGCCAGTACCAAATTGTCTTGACTACTGTGGCTTTGTAGTAGAGCTTGAAGTTGGGGAGCATAATCCGCCCAGCTTTATTCTTCCTTCTCCAGATTGCTTTGGCTATTTGGGGCCTTTTTTTGTTCCATATGAATTTTAGAACAATTTTCTCTAGTTTGTTGAAGAATGTTGTTGGTATTTTGATAGGAATTCATTCTAAGTTCTTATTGTATATTATTACATGTAATACTTGTAAGAGTCTTATGTGGTAAGTAATAACATCAACATTTTATATGTGAAGAAAGAGGCTTATAGGTGGTTTAACTTACTAAGTACAGTTAGTAAGTCATAGGAGCGGACTATAAACATGAGTCCAAAGACTTCGCTTTAACTTACTTTTCTGTAGCCACAAGTACATAATGGTATCTACGATGGAATTTCAAAAAAATGTTTACGCCTATCACATTCACTAGCTTAAGCTTGGGATCTGATTCCTGCATTTAAACATATTCCATAAATAACTCCATTGCACACTTTAATTGGAACCTTCAGATTATATTTAGCCTTACAAAAAATAATCATCAAATGTCACCTTACGTTTCATGGTGAGTAGAAGGAAATAAACATGCTAACCATGAGGTCTAAATGCAGGTATATGATCCATCACCTTTTCCTGTTGAAATATGGCAGATCAAGGTTTCTCCCTGTTCTGAGTGATAAATAAGTCATCAATAGCAATTGGTTTAATGTTGTAGGACATTAAATAGACTGTATCAACATGCTAATGCTGAAGATATATTATACTTTACATTAGGAGTCAGAGAGAAAGTTAAAAAAAACACTTTAAGAAAAATTCAAAGTATTCAGTTTTAGCCATATGTAAGCATCAACTGATATTCAGATGTAATTTTTTTCCATAAATACAGGCAATTCTCCATGACCAAAAAAGCAAATCATTGAAACATTTTTTCAAAGAAAACTGCATTATTTAAAAATACATGTATTTAAGTATACTAACTATAGAATTATTTTTAACTGACTCATCTTAAAAGGGAGAAGCATATTATCACTGTGACTTTTTAAAACTTAACATTTTGACAAATCGTATTCTGTCATCAAAGACTTGCCCTCCATTCTCAATCCTAAATCCACAAAAATATAACAAATAAAAGTACTCTAGTGTATACTGGGTAGGAGAATGGATTACGGAGCCCAGCTGTCTGGGTTCTGTAGCCCTAGCTGGCTGTGTTACGCTGGAAGGTTACTTACCTTACCTCTCTATGATTCAATTTCCCTATCAATAAAATGGAAATAATCATAGTGCTCACTTCATTGGATTATTAAGGGGACTACATAAAATTAAAATATGTAAAACAGAACAGGGCGTAATATATAGTAAGCACTACATGTTTCCTGTCATCACTGTTATCTTATTATTAAACTTTAAAAATCCCATTTCTAATAAAGGAGTATGGAACTTTAGGGTTGAGAAGAGCCCCTTTATTTTACAAGAAGGAAATGAAAGCCTAAGTCACTTGCAAAGGCCAGTTTACAAGACACACTCAAAACTAGAAAATAGTGAGAGAAACAGAACAAAACAGTAGCTTTGTGGCAATGGCGTTCTTTACCAGTGACTACATTCTGAGAGTTTTAAAAAGGAGTAACTGCAAATGACTCATTTTAAGTATTTTTTTTCAGAAAAGTATCTTATAAATAACATGGTATTTTAATTAGATTTAACAGCAAAAAATCAATACTGAAAAACATTTAACTGATATTATGCCATGTGTTCAAACTACTGATGGAACATTTACACTTTTTTTGCAGAAAAAAAATTCGGCCTGTAAAAAGATAGTATTTCTTTCCAGTACCTACCCTAGATAACACTGTACAGAGTTAAGCCCTGTTCTTCAACTACAAAGTTGACAATTATGCAAGAAAAACAACAACATATGATAAAAGAGCATCAACTGATGTTCTAGGCATCCTTTTAATTATCCCCAGCAGAAAATATGAAGCGTTTCCCAATAGAAATAATGAACTCTTTCTTAACACAATCTCAAGGATCAAAATTACCTCTTCTTTTTCCCATAACAGAAAATATTTACTATCCTGGTTTAAGGACTATATTTTTTGATATAAAATTTTTGGAAATTTCACAGCTTTCATAAAAAGCTTTCCATATGTAAATAACCGTAAGATAAGGAATCAGACACCATCTTTCCTGAGATCTCAAAGAATAAGATATTATGGGAATATAGAAAACAAAATGCTAAGGGCATTTCCTTCAAGTAGCACAATAGTTTTGGTGGAAGACAAAAATACAAAGGTGCAGATGATTTATGACTATTTATAAAACATATAAAAGAGAGCTGGAATGCAGTATTATAATCCTGAAGCAAATCAAAAGGAAGGAAAAACAGCTGTCAAGTTTAAAAGTGCTACACAGACATTTTTTTTAGAGCCTATGTTTTTGCAAATGGGAGAGCAATTTCAATTCAGGCTCATGTGGGAGTTACACTTCACCACCAAAGGGAACAGTGGGACAGACACAAAGGCATAACCCAAGGAGCTGGGCCAGAGATATCTGAGCACAGAGCTCAGCTCTGGCCTTCATAAATGGAAGGAAAAACTGTCCTTGGGAAGCAACCTCTTTAAATGCATGGATGGAGGTGAGTTAAATCTGAACTTTGAATCTTTGAGGTAAGACTTTGACACAACAAGCAGTCTAGGTTTGAATCCCACCTCCACAGCCTATTAGCAATGTGATCTCAGGCAACTTACACTGGCTCTATCTTTTCATCATTACAAAATGTGGATGATAATAGTAGTAGCTACTGCATATGGTAGGCATGAGGATTAAATGAAATGATTTAGGTAAAGTGCTTAATAATAAGGAATGCCACCTGGCCGTACTCATATGTTGGCCATTTATAGTTTTTTCCTCTAATTATTAGAACACACCAAATAAGAAACATCCTCCTACAGATGAAGAGAAGACACATTGTTTTAGTCACACCTGGATTAAAAGATATGACTAATGAGGAATTGAAATCCAGTACTGGAACCATACAGTATTAGTGTACATATGCTTGTATTCCTTGTCAGGCTTACAGTACAACTGCCACAAAACACAGCACATAGACACCCCAGGTCAGTTCATCTAAGAGCCAATTAGCCATCCTGATTTCAGTGTTCTGGGGCATCTGAAACTAACTGTATCCCATACTGAATTTCTAATCTTTCCCACCCTCCTCTTCGTCTACTTCCCCTCACTTCCACTAATTCTATTGTAACAAATCCTGCTTCTCTTCCAGTCTACCTTCAAGTCCCTTCAGTCTACCATCAGGTCCTGGCAATTTTAATTTTAATCCAATTCTCAATTCTGTCTGCTTTGCTAAAACTCTACAGCTACTCTTATAAACCTATCCTTCCTCCTGACTGGCTTATAGCAACTAACTACTGGGACCACCAAACTTTCCCTTCTCTAAGTTCTCCTCTGCTACAGGAGTGCGCCTTCCACATGCATATTTGAAAAATTCCACTCACTCTGTTGAAATCCAATAGGCTTTTTATTTTCTTCAGAAGAAAGTCTATAGCCTACAGCATAGTCCATAACTCATAAAGTTACACTTTTTATACCAACCTAATCTCTCATCTTTCCATCCCTCATACTCTCATCTCTCCAACCAACTGAACTACTTTTCATTCTCTGGTGTTTCTTTTGCTACTATTATCTCTGTTGACAGCTTTGAAAGCTCTTCCTCTTGAATTTCTTCCACACTCTCAAAAAGTCTGGGACAGGGGCCTCCCTGTGCTTTGTACTCTGGGATCAGCCTCTGTCTCCCTTCCTAAGTTTACATCTTATCACTGTACCTGCATGTTTTGGGCCCACAACCAAAAATTCTCACAAATTAGGGGCATTGTTATTGTTCATTGATATTCTGTTAGTCCACTGCCGATCACACACAATGCAAACTGAGAGTCAATGAGATTGAACTTTGTAGTGTTCTCATTTCATGGTACTGGTTATTTTCAATTAATCCTTATATTATATATATTTTGTCAATTCCATATTGTTTACATAAATATATTTATATGTATATATATAGAATGGGAAGGCTTAACTGCCTACTCTAATCGGAGTTCTGGCAGCCATCATGGGTGTGCTGGAGAGCACTACCCCTCACAACCCTACACTAGCCACATTCCAGTTGGCTTCTGAGCTGTGGTTACCCAAATGCAAAAGGAATTATGTCCCAAGAGGATATATAATTAGTCAGGAATAACTAGAGATCATTTGTTAGCCACTTTCCAAACAGCAGAGAGATATTTGTGGGGGTAGTGATGAAAACAGTAATTAAGTAAACTTTGGCATAATGAAATGTTTGATTCTACACCAATATGGTACAAGTTTATTACAACTTTTCTCAAAGACCAGAATTATGACAAATTAGAGCCGTAAACTTGAAAATATATATCAAATGAATTCATAAATATGTAATTTTAAAAACCTGAAAATCAGATACTGAGGTGTGACGAACTACCTTTTGAAATCATGCAATACTTGGCATAAGATAACAAACCAAACAAAACCTGACCTCTACATATGTAATGACTGGCTTCATGCTATAAAGAAACAGAGAATAGCAATGTAATATGCTATAAGGTATTATTAACTTAAATTAAATAATCTGAATCAACCACAACTTTGAGATATATGTGTTATTTTCCTTACACTTCATGTATGGAATTTAGTATAAAGAAGATATATGTTATTTAGAAAACATACTATAAAATCCAGATGAGTATAGAAGAATGTAGGATTTTCAAGTAACAAATTCAGTGTATCATCATTCTAGCAACTGTTTGACTTAAATAAAATCCTTTTTCTTTCTTTAGAAAAACATACAGTTATTTTTCTTGAATGACTAGTTAAAAGGTACTGCATTATGACATTTTCACTAAAGTGTCAAATAAGCATGTCACAGCAGATGCACAAAATACATAAAATTACTAGGTAGTATGTATAGATACTATCAAAAGTTTTGATTGACTCATACCTTATTTACTCTGCATTTAGTCACCAAAGCCACAAGCTTAAAAGTTCTGTTTATAAAAACAAAGTTAGGCAGCTGAATGCTAAGAACAAATATATGTGAATTCATGAATTCATTTTTAACTTGTGAATGCATGTATGCACACACATCTTTTTATTATCAGCATGCTCCCAAATTAAAATTGTTACCACATGCTAAGTAAACTTTTTCAGATGTTCAACAAAGGAGATCAAAAGAGATTTCATCATATATTTTTAGATATCTGACCAAACATATAGGAACACAGACATGTCAAAACATCAAGTAATCCTAAGGTACAGCAAGTTGAAAATTTTCAGTTCAGTGTAACTCATGAAGAGTAGTTTAGCATACTTTCATACTTTCCTTACTGATGTCTTACAGGTGAGGCTATTCATGGAAACTTCTAGTAGTTACTTGAAGGTAAGACGGGTAGGAACTAGGACAAAGAATAGAACATAGATAAGCCAGGAAGAGAGATTCAGCTTTCCAGGAAAATAGAAAAACACAAAACAAAGCATACAAGTGAAAGGGACATGTTATATTTCAGACTGTGAGGAAGCCAGCTTGGATGATTTACTGTCTGAGTTTATGAGACTAACAACGGGATAGATTAGTATACAGTGGGGACTAATCACCATTCCTGGAATTCTCTGCCTGCCACAATTTTCACAACTTCTGTTAATCCCCTTTTGTAGATAGGAGAAATATAATGGATGTGTGGGGTCTATTTGCCAGTGGATTGAAACCAAATCAATTTTATTATTTGTTCCATTCTTACCTTAAATATCCAGTGCAGTTACCGAGTTTCACTTCAGCCTGCTTCTATATCCAAACCTATTTCCTACTCTAGTTTTAGAAACTGAGTTATTTTATCCTACCATTTTTAAATCCTTAATATGTGTCTCTGCCTAGTACATGAGTTCTGGTCTCCCTTTCTCTAATATTCTGTATTTCCTCTGTTCTCAGTATCCATGACTGAATTACCACTTCCTGCACTCAAGCTTCTCTTGGGCTAACCCTTTATCTACCTGGACCCCCACCTACTACATGATGTCATTACTTTTTGGTACTCTGCACTGCTTGCCTATTAGACACCACTTTGAATCACTCATGCAGACTCAATCTTATTTTCTGCTCAAGAATTCACCCTTATCATATTATTTTTCCCCGATGGGCCCTTGAAGCTTCTGAGTCATGATCACATTAGCCTGACAAATAGTGGCATCAATTCACTTCAGCACCTTCCTAGAGTACTTCATCAGAGACTGTCTCTTCTTTTGTGATTGGTTCTAAATTTGGAACTCTGGAAAGATGTTTTGCTAACAGAACTGTTTTGTTGATGTTCCAAAAGGATTTTATAATGGCATGTCTATGAGTATATTTTGTTATTTTATTATTAAAATGCATTTTAAAATCCTGTAATATTTATGCGCTAAAATATAGACTTCAGAGGCAACTCAGAAACAAATATCAACAACAAAAAGATAGCTAAGTCATTTAGGAAGATCAGTGTAAGCAATGAAATCACAATACTTTTTGGATCTTTTATTAAATGCTTAAAATATATTTGCCTAAATAGGAATTGGAAGGAAGGTGATAAACAGTTTTAGCGGAAATGATCCCATTAAAGAAACTTAATTTGCAATGAAGTTGCAATCAAAGGATGCCACAAAGGCCATCAGCCCTCAATGTTAGGATAGGATAACTTACCCTTATCTGTAATACTAAAAACAATATTAACTTTATGTAAAGATGATATAGTGAAGGTTTTTAAAAATGAATTCAATCTAAAGATACAAATTCAAGAGGACTCTAATCAAAGAAATATGAAATATTTCACAAACAGAATGAATACTGGTTATCCTAATCTTGCATGCTTTATGACAAACTGTCATACCACTGTAGGAAGGTAGGTGCATCATTTTACTCAGTTGAACACAAACTTCAAACATTCACTATTGTGAGACATGATATGGTTAGTAGTAAACAATTCACATGAGGTTTATGGCTTATAAATTATAGATCCATAAGATATTATTAAAGGAAGTTAGAGACTTTTTCAGTCCATTTGTTTAAAAAGTTGCTTATTTTGGGAAAGATTTCTGGATAACATGAATTAGGGCTTAAAGTTTATTTTTGCTGAAAATTTGTTCAGGACATCATCAGTTATTGAATGGTTTTCTAATTCTCTAAGATTAAAATAAAGGATATTCTGTTCATACTTTCAATTTTGAACCTAGTACAATATCAGATACATTCAGTCCTTCATTATACAAAAGTATACATCATATACATCAAAAAATATTCAGATATCAAAAATCTAACATTGCAAGCTATCTTTTCTATTCTCTTTAAAATTTTATCCTAATTCTGCCACTAACAAAATTTATCTATAGACAAAATGAAAATGTTTTATTTTAGTGGTAAATATTTAAGTGTTTAAAAATTCCATACATGTGCCACATAAAATGTATATGTAAAACAAGTGGCTAGTTGTAGATAATGAGGTAACAAATCAAGAAGCAATTTAGGTGTTGTAAATATAATATGAGGGGCATTCTATAAGTTACTTGCTTAATAATAAATACTCTAATTAATTTACATTTTTCCATATAAGTATCTTATAACAAATAGAAATTAAACTGGTTTGAAAATGAAATGCCTCTAAGTAATTTAAGAACAGAGATATTCTGGAAACATTTGGTGGTACATTTACACATCTGATATATATGATATGACAAAAACAGGAAAAGGAAATGCTTCCTGTGGGTTTATGATGACTTTTTTAGTGTTTGATGTCACTGTAGTAATCAATGTATTCACTTTTTAGTATGATTATATTAGACCACACTTAAAAGATACTTTCCCACGCTGATCTTTTTCCCTAAAGAGGTCTCATAAATGTCAAGTCCTTCCAAATAGAAGGCAATTTTACTAGTCATTATTTCCGTTACTTTGCAATTAAGATCAGATGATTCAACAGGCTAAGAAGTTATACTAGGAAGAGATTTTCATGAGAAGCAGCACAGTTTTACAGTGACAGGTATATCAGCTGGATGCAAAATAACTTCTTGAATATATAACTTCCCTAGTTACTTTTCTACAAAAAGTGTATATGTCTTCCATATCCAATCAATTCTCCTTTTCTGAAGGACACATGGTTTATGGGAGAACATTCCTCAGTGATATGCTGCCATTTACAAGTTGAAAGAACATAAAAACAAAGAGCTTCTCAAGATATAACCATTCAAGTTAAAAAATAAGCACAAACTACACATCAAGACCTTTAGTACATGAAGAAGCATGTTATAGAGTCCTTCCTAATCAGTGGAATCAACACAGAGCTCAGATATCTCTTTACTATGTTATAGCAAGAATGCTCCATAATGTAACTAAGATATGGCAAAACAATTGGATGGGCTCATCAAATAATCTGGTACAGAAACAAAACAAAACAAAAACACTAGATCACAGCTCAAAGATAGACATGATTTTTCTCCATTAAACCTAGTTAGTTCATTTGATTTGAACAAGTAAATATTTTCAATCCTATGGAAGACTTTTATGAAAAGGATGAGTATGGAAGAAACCCATGACTACCACCACCACCATCAGCAGCATCAATAAGACTTTACGCTTTAAAGTCTCTACAAAGTGGTTTTGAATTTATTATTTACTTTATAAGTTACAATGTCTCCATCAGTAAGCAGACCATACATATGCTTCTATTTTGTAGACAGGAAAACTGAAGTATATAGAAAAGGTATATAAACTTTTCAGGACTTAACCGAGAAATTAGTAGCAAGTATTCTAAATAAATACTGCCTGAAATAATGGCTATTTTTACTTCATATTAGGAATATTTATATTGTATCTATATTGAATGAGTGATTATGGATCTATGCAGTCAACTGAATCTAATGGGAGAAATTATGTCTTTGTAGAATCAACAGGGGTCTGGGCTTCAGACATACTGAGCTCAAATTCCCACCTCACTTAGTAGCTCTGTATCTTTAGTAAGCTAATCAACTGCCTGACCTTCAGCTTCCTCATCTGCATACTGGAAATAATGCCTCTCTTTTCCTCCCTCACAGGGTTACTGTGCAAACTAAATTAGATACATATGACAAGGACTCATTGAAGTATCTAGAATGTGCTCTTGTGCACACAAACACAAAAAAATGTTTGTGCCTTTCCCTCCTGATGTTGTAACACCACAGACCTAATGATATGCAAAGAAGGTTCCTGTTTTTGTGGACATTTTCAACATTTAGAGAGAAATTTAAAATAGGGAACATACTGAAAATATAATAGATTATAAATATGAGGCACTAATCACTTTTATTTTAGAATCAGACTAGAGAGAAAATAAAATGGTATAGACTCTACTAGTCACTTTCTGCTAATAAGTCTAGGTTCAGCTAGTAAGTGGTCTTTTAATCTTCTTTTACACATCATTTTTTAAAGGACATTGTACCCAGCCTTCTTTTTGAGATATTCCCATGAAACACAACACATTCATGGAAACTTCTTCCTAATTGTCCCCCTAAAAAATGGTTGCTTTTGGCAGCACAGAGTGACAGTACAAGAACAGATCAGCCTAGGGTTCAACTGTGGCTCAGGAAACTAGCCATACAGGTACAGTGAGTTTATTTTGCAAAAAACAAAAGGAATAAGGAGGAAGAAGGCTGTTGGGTCTGGCCAATCAAGGGAAGTCTTGTTACTATATCTTGAGTTACCACCTCTTAAATGTGTGTGCAAACTTCAAAAGATTTAAAAATATACAGTGACACTGTATTGCAAGGTGTGCTTAAAGGATTTTCCCCATATTTAAGAATCACATGCACCTAAACCCTGTGTGTCTCTCATGCCGTAAAGTATGGTATCCTTAAGAACACAAAACATTGCTCTTCAAAGCCCAGGTTCCTTACATTTCACTAAACCCAGCAGATCAACCCCCACCTGTCAGCACTATGAAATACTCTTGTCAAAACGAATGGTACTTATCCATCTTTCCATATAAGTCATTACATTTTGATTTGGTAAAAAAGTTAGAACTATATTTGAAGACTTTTGTCTGTTTACTTTTCAGGATTTCTACTATCAATTCTGTTCTAAATATGAGAATGAATGTAACGGGATATTAAGCAAAACCCTGTTTTTTTCCCCACAAACATATATTTTTTATTCTTATATTTAAAAAGTGAAGCTAAGCTAATCACATTTCTCAAGCATTTTAGCTTAGGTTTCTTCTTTCTTCCAATAAAACATCTTGTGTGTATACAAAATAATTAAGGAAAACCACAAGTTTTTTTTTGCCAATGGGAACGTTTCAAAAACGATTACTTCAAAGTGGCTTCCTTTCTTCCCCTCTCCCCTTTTTTTGGCCAAGGAGTCTTATTAAACTCACCGCGCTTCTCAATCATTCCCACTTTTTTTTTTCACTCTGGAAAAAGAATGTGCTGGTGGAAAAAAAAGTTCTGGGGAGACTTTTTTTTCACCGACGAATGGCCTGGAATCTAGCTATTGGATGGGAAATTATCTGTTCCTTAACTCACTGAAGCAAAAGCAAAGAGAAAACACTCAAGGTTTGGCAAAAAACTTTTCCTCTGGACACATCCCATTGGCTTGTGGCACAATTGCTGTACATCCTTTAAGAGCTCTAATGTCTACTGCTTGGTTTCATCTGGTCTGGCATTTCCCTTTCAAGCTCAGCACTTCTTGGGTTTGTAAGAGCTCCTCGAAGGTTGTTTCAAAAACCTCTACTGGTCAAAAGAGCTCCTTCTGCTTATTCCTTTATACAGCTTCCTGTTGGTGCCTGTTTATTAAATGCTCTTTTCCAAATAACTATTGTTGGAACTTTTACAGGATTCATAATGATTCATTTGATCTTCAAATGCTTGGAAAGACTCTGTGTTGGTCCTATCCTCTTTCTACCACTTGAAAGTCTACCACAGCCCAATTAACACACTGACATTTGTGTACTACTAGGGCTTTTGGTGGGAAAGTTTCTATCAAATTAGAAATTTAGAGTGTATGTACATTTCTTTTCTTTCCAAGTATTTACACTTTCAAATGCTGAGATATATATTTGCTGGGAGATTTCTTGTGCCTAATGTAGTCTCCTTCCCCGTTCTGTTTCTTAATGACACAAAACACATGAGAAAGGCACCAAGAAATGTAGAATTCTAAACTCTTTTCAAAGTGTATATTCAAATTATTTATATATAAAAAATTGCCAGTTAACCACATTTAAAACTACTTATTTTATCCTCTGACCTGTTTTTGATAAATAAATGTATCTCTTTTCTGACTCTAAACATGGTCTTAAAATTCCCATTAATTTGTTCTTTTCATATTCACAACAGTATCCAAATATAAATATAGTTTAGGGTTTGAGAATAAAATAACTTTAATAATATTCATTACAGCATCTTTTTGGAGCAACTGATTATGTCTGTTTGAGAACAATACACCAATTAAATGATAGTAAGCTTTCATTGGTACAACTTAATATTATTACATCTTTAACTCATGCTATTGTAAACCTAAAGCTTGAGCTCTCTGTATTTTAAAATTTACCCTACAGATATAACATATGAATCAGTATATTATATTATAAATTAAAGAATAAAGTGTATAACATATACACATATAGTATAGTATAACCACACTTTATTTTAGCCAGTGGTATATTTATGCTAAAGTTATACTTAGTATATAGGTTGATAATATTGTACTTATAAAGGATTTTGAAACAAAATTAAAAAAATTAATTTGCTATCTCTGGTTTTAGAGTTATTTGTATCTGACTCTAATCCTAACCAACACAGCACCTGAGATTTTAGGAAAGGTTCCTGGAAGGCAGTGGTGTCTAAACTGAGAACTCACAGATGAGGAGAGAGGGCTGGGATGAGCAGTGGCAAAAGTGTTTCATGATGAGGAAACAGAAGATGAAATAAAGGAGGACAGAGCCTGGCCTGCTTAGAACTAAAGAATAGTCAGAAAATTAGTGTTGGTGAAAGTGGGAAGTAGGTTTCAAGAGACTATACTGTAGACATAAATAAGGAATAAGGGACAGATCAAGTAGGACTAACAAGCTATATTAAGGAAACTTAATTTTATATTTTAGGAATTAAGAAGTCTTTCAAGTGTTGATTCTGTTTTGTTTTAAGCAGGGGAGTTACATAACCAGATCTGCATTGCAGAAAGGCTAGTTTGGCAGAAGATATCCAGAAATCTACTCTAAGGACACAGATATTCTTATCCAGGGAAAAACTTGTGAAAGCTCATAACACAGAATATGACTTTAAACACTTTTACACTAAAAGATATGGATTTGATATTAATCTCTATACAACATTATCTTTTAAATACTCATTTATGTGTACATCAGTTCTAAGATGGTATTCCTGCATGTGATAGTTTTACAGACTGAAATAACATTAATTGCCAATTTACATAGTCCTTTATAGTTATGAAAGTCTTTCACAAACTCACTTAATGATTTTGATCTTCTAGAATAGGACAATGAAATTTGCTACTGTGCCTTATTCTGTATAGAAAGACCTTTTTTTTAAAAAAATCACCTTTAATAAGGAAATTACTAGAACATCGTATTTCTTTTCTAAGGGTTTCTCAGCAATCTGTAAGAAGGAATGTACAAACAGTGGTAGGATCAAGAATTCAGTAATGTAAAAAAGAAAAAATATTCATTTTTCTATTTTTCTCCTAAGAAAATAGTATTTTATAGTTAAAACAATTTCACAGAGAAACCAAATGACATTTTACCTATCTTTGGACTTTTCATCATTTTTATAACCTAAAGCATTTCCCAAAGAAACTAAAATACTGTATGTGATGAGGAATAACATAGAAAACTAGCTTTCATAGCAAAGGTATTTCCCTACCATAGGCAGAGTGAGATTTTCTTATTTCTTTCCCCACTTAGTGAAAAATGTTGCCACATTTCACTGAAGCTAATGTGCCATCACTGCAAAACTTACCCCAATGTCAGAGTTGTTAAACATGAATAAAAGAAATGGTATTACAAGCAATGAAAAACTAAAGTGACAGAAAAAGGTCTAGTTACTAGGGAACTTTATTACATTCATATCAGTATCAAAATAATAAGAAAGATATATACAAATAAAGCTTCTGAAAACATATGGTTGCATGCTCTTAAGCTCTAATTTAAACATTTGTATGCATACATACAGTATATGTGTGTGTGTGTGTGTGTGTGTGTGTGCGTGCACGCGTGTGTGTGTCTATGTGTGTGCGCGTGTGTGTGTCTATGTGTGTGTGGGTAAACTGAAGTTCCAAAGGGAAGAAAACAGGGAAGGAAGGGGAAGAAGAATAGGGTGCGGTTAGCTGGCATGCCATATTACAAAATGAGAATGCGCTGTAGCATTCTTATTAGAATTAGTATCCGTAGCTCCAGGGGAAAGGGTGTTCCCCACCCAGTATGAATCCGCTGTAAAACTGGTGAAACCAAAATAAGTCAAGGGAAAGGGTAGGTTGGGAGAAACCATTTTATATTGCTCACAGCTTGCTCCAATTCGCTAGCTAGGCCCGGCCCCCTCAGTCAACTCCACCCACTGCTCACGCTCAGACCCAGCAGTGCGCTCCCCACTTCCCACCCACCCTTTCTGGGAGGAACCCCATTAGCGGGACCTCCGTGACTGGCAGACACCAGGCCAATTACTTACCAGGAGGGGAGGGGAGGGAAGAATGGCCATTATCTCTACACCGCTTGCAGGGGAGGCTGAGGGAGGCTGCAGGATGCTGTGGTCGTAAACACCTACTGATATGTAACTGGGCGAACGCCAGGCAAGAGATTCTGGAAATTCTGCCATTTACCCACAATATCCAACAAACACTGGCTGAAACCTTGTAAACACCTTAACAAGATTTCTCATTACAGTTCTGTTACATAACAGTGACAGAACAACATCGAATAATGATGCTTTCATGATGTAGAAACTAAAAGTTGCTGATTTTCCTCACAAAGGTTTGGTGAGAGTTTATTAGTATTAGACAAAGATATTATAACAGAATATGGAAATTTGTTGTACAGAATAACTTATTTCACAGGCTACTGTATGGTTTTCATCTCCACAAAAATCGTAACTCCTTCTCCTGACCAAGAATCGAGTGCAAAACATCCAAATTTAATGTTGCAATGTATACTTTAAATGTCATGCCAGCATCACTGAAATGACGATGGGTAAAAATAAAGTACAAAGATTTTTAAATTGTAATAATAACCGAAGCAGAGAAATGTAAATGCCACACTCTAAATGACTTTAAATACACATATTTTTAAATCCGGAACTTAAAACAGGTTTCATAATTCAGCACTCATGTTACAAGCAACTGCCCAGGTTGGAGAGAGATGCAGGAAGACTGGACCTAAAAATGTAAGACATATGGTCTTGATTGCCTTTCGCAGCTACGTTAAAAGTTCAGCATAAAGAAAAGCTTTCCAAACGCCAGCTTGCAAACTAGGTTTTTATGTGAAACTCTAATAAAACAGCAGCAGATGTTTCTATGCTATTAATTTGTTTGGGACATTTTTGGCTGGTTCATTCCAAATCAACTGTTATCCCTTGTCCAACAACTGCAGCATTCATTTCTTTCTTGCACATGGAGAAAGAGAGAAAGGACGCTTTTCCTTTGGAATAGATATTGCACCAATTTGCTGTATTCATGGGAAATGAATGCCAGCATGTGTGTTTTTTTTTTTTCCTCTTAATGCGCTTACGAACTAAAAAAAGGTGCTTTTTATCTTGGTGGGGGCAGGGGGGGAGTGGTGGTGGAAATCATCCAATCAAGGAATTGCTTAAGTAAAAATGAAGTACACCATTGATTGGTAAATATATATTGAGTAACATAGCTAAAGACTAATGAAACAAATCTTGACTTATTTACCTCTAAAGCTGCTTATATTGATGTAGATGATTGATATATTTTATTCTAGTGCTGATTTACATGATAATAAGATCATCACCTTATGTATTTTCACACAATCAGAGCTAATTCACTTCTATTCCCCCTCTCCCAACCTTGTAACCCATTCTTACTGCCCCAAAGAACTTAAGAGATTTTTCATTGGTTGTAAAATAAATATATCTCTTGCTGATTTTTATTAAAACAGTGAACATGATTTACCTTCAGAAAGAAAAATAAGATTTAAATAAAGCCTTTCTTTAACTTAGTCATTTTCCCAATTATATATTAGTCAACTTTTTTGAGCAAAAGTGGGAGTTAACAACATATCCAGTTGATTCTTTCCAGTGAGGACAAATGTGTTAACTCCTTACCAGTCTTCTCCTGTAACTGGGTAGTTTGTTTTATATGAAATTATACTTTCTGGCTGGTAATAACTAAGAATTCATTTTTAAGGATCTTTCTCAGTCCAGACAGATTATTAATATGTTTCAAGATTATATACAAATCCTTAATGGGATTCAAATGGAAGCCCTAAAGCCTATTACTCTATGAAATTATTCAGGTTGCTGGCTTAAGTGCCAAAATGATTTGGATTTCAGCTGTGTTTCTAAAACAAATGTAATAAAGTATCATTAATAAACTCAACTACAGTTGGTTCAAGTTCAAAAAGTCTGCACATTCTAGTGTAATTAGAGATCAGAAAGTTTTAAAGTCCTAATGGAATTTTCTGTAATTCTCTCCTTAATTGGAAAATGTTTGCTACATGGAAATATTTCCACGATAAAGGGGCCAACTAACAAAGTGAAGTACCTTATAAGATTCTTTCTCTGTATATATCTGCTCTGATCTTTGGACATCGTAACTACTCCTCCAGGCTTTTGCAAACAGCTAAATCCTACAATATCTCTCAACTGCCCTGAGAACAGAATCCATGTTCTTGTTTGATGAGTACCTTTGTGATCTGGCTCCTCTCCTGCTCAACTTTCTATGTCATCTGTTGCCACTCTTGACCTTCCCTGCCATTCTATATTCCAGGGAGACTGAACTAGTTTCAGTTTCTAAATTAGTCACTATCTCTTTAGCCACTGTTTTGATGCTAGTATATTTCCTACTTTCCAAAGTCTTAATTAGTCACCTACTATATATTCCATCAGTCTCAAATTAGATCTTTTTTTCCACCCAGAAGTTTCTCCTAATTCATTTCTTTCCATAGCATCTAATTGCCCATCATTGCCTCCCCAACATAATGTAGGGAAAAATCTCATTTGTATATGCTCACATAGAATACAGCCCTTATTTTGTGGCAGCAGAATACACTGTACTTGTCCATCTCATGCAAGCTCCTTCACAGCAGGAACTGTTTAATTTTGCCATGAAATCTTTTCTTAGAAAGGTACCAAATCTTAGAAGCCATTTGATAATATGCTTAGAATTGAACTCTTTAGAATCTCTACAAAACAGATCTTGCTATATAGAGGCCATGTGGCTACATTTCTTGATTCTGCTGATTCTGCTATAAATCAAGAATGGGTTATATAAACTTGTCCTAAACTTAGTTTCTTCTCTGAACACTTGTAATCTTCCTACCAAGTCATGTTTCTCCCATACTCATCTCTGACTGAAAAACTCTCTAATTCTCCATCATAAGTAAAAGCCAAAATTGTAATAATGTCCTACAATACCTCTGACTATATCATTTGCTCACTCCATTACTTCTCTAACTTCTTTTAATATACTTCTTTATTCTGTCCCAGCTTTGCTGGGGTCCTAGCCATTCCTTAAATGCCTCAGACAAGTTTTCTCCTACAGCACTTTTGCTGTTTCTATTCCTTCTGCATGGATAATGGATACCCACAAATCTCCTTCCCTCAGCTCCTTCAGATCCTTAGTCAAATGTCATTAATCAGTGAAGCTTATCCTGGTCCCCTTATTTAAAACTCTGCTCTCACCTCATTCACAGTAACAGTTATCATTTATCGAATACCTACTACAGGTTGGGTCCAGAGCAGAGAGATCATTTGTTCATTCATTCATATTTAAATAAATGTTCAATTCCTCCCAAATCCAGTTAGGAACACATATCTTTCCAGGCTGTCCACTTAACTGTAGACCATTTTTTTTTCATGATAAATTATAAGTGTAGGTTTCTGAGATAAATATTTAAAATAGAGTGCAGGACGCTTTAAGCATTGTATTCTACTTCTTATGGACCGTTTCTACTCTTTATCAGCTCATAGAAAATGTGGCCTTATGACATTTTTTGCCTTTGATTTTGAGGACAGAAATAATTTGTAATACATAAAAATATAAGGGATCACATCGAATTGCTAATAATCCAGAAATTCAAAGTTGGTTTAATATTAGAAAGTGTAGATGTGAATTCACTACATCAATAGATAAAATGGGGAAAACACAGATGACATGCTGACCAGATTCACAAAAATCATTTCATACAATTCAAACCTCACCCATGAAAACAAAACAAATGTCAGAAAATTAAGAAGAGGTCATATATTAAAAATTTAGAGCAAATATTATATTTAATAGGGAAATATTAGAAGCAATTCCCAAATCTTTCAGAATCAAGAGTAAGACAAGGAAGCTTGGTATCATCATTCCTATTCACCATTCCTTCTCGTTCAAGAGGATCTAAAAATAAGTTAGCAAAAGTTGGGTCAAGATTCCAGCCTCAGGAGTTCCTACAGTTTCAATGATCATAGTTCCAAACACCAGGTTCCTAACTGGAACCATGTAACTAGGACCTGGTAACTGAGGTAAAAAGATAGGAGTCCAGGGTGAACATCTCAACCCTCCAGGAGTCAGGCTGTTTGCTGTTGAAATTTTCTCAGATCAAATCCAAAGTCTAGAGTAATTCAACATTAGAGGGGAATTGTCCCCCCTGGTGCAATCAAAATAGAGCCAAACAAAAGCTGTGCACAAAACTTCCTACCCAAACCACTTCATTGGCTATCGTCCGCAGCCTGAACCACTAGCGCTGAGTAAAAGTACAACTGTATGATGTTGGGTATTCTTTACTATCTCTGCTTCCTTACTTAATCCAGTATAAGAAAGGTCCAAGTAAACTAACAGTGGGCTTTAGCCCAGGACTGCTGTCCATGGAGAGAGAATGGATGTCAATCCTGATGGAACTGTGGAGGCCCCAGGTTGTCCAGACTCTCAGCTGGCATTTAAATCATGGACTCCCCCTTGGATTTTGGGAGGCCAGGCTCTGCAGGGTGTAGAACAGAGCTGACCCAGGTCCCCAAAGTCCGACAACTGGAAGCTCTGAGGGCAGCACTGTTCATTCACTACACCTCTGTGAGGTCACTGCAAGCACTGACTTCCCTCCAACTCTACATGCTGAGGCTGCCAATGATGGTTTGTGGATACCCCAGTCCTGCCACCACGATGGCAGCCCGAGATGCCAGGGCTTAGATTTGGGCAGGCGCCGGCTCCTCAGGGCAGTGGATGGCTGTGACTATGTCGGCACACCCAGTGGAATAGAGGCAGTCATTGCCTTGGAGATCCAAAAGGTGGTATCAGACTCTAGGGGCTGGGAGCCACCTCAGTGTATTCTTGCCTCAAGCCCACAGACACTGCAGAAAATATGGTGGCAGCGGCTTAGGGAGAACGAGCTTGAACACTTGTGTGCACATTTCTTGACTATTTGTGTTTGGGATTTCAGAAAGGACCTGCACTGCTTTCCTGTCCACTTTTCTGTTACCCCCGCTCCCCTACCACACACACACACATACACACACACGTGGGGCATTTTAATATATTCTGGATGCTAATCCTTTGTTTCGAAGATCTCTTGATTCCTATCATTTATGGTGTCTTTTTGCACTGACGATCCTAATTTTAATGTCAACTTTAGTGATATTTTTCTTTATTAGTGTTGTTCAAATCTTGTTTATCTTTAATTACTCAAAAGTCATAAAGTTTTATTCCTATATTGTTTTATATATTGTTTTATGGTTTTTCTTTACACATTTAGGATTTTATTCCATATGAAATTTATGTCCTTGTACAATGTAGAATAAGTGGTCTACCTTTTTTTTTTCTTCCTTTCCCCATCTGGATAACGTATCATCCTAGCACTTTTTACTGAAAAAGACAAGTCTTTTCCTCTCAACCTGTAATATCAGCTCTATCACAAATCAAGTTTCATTTGTCTTTGGGTCTGATGCTGGGCTCTCACCTCTGTCTGTTATCTATTTGCCTGTCCCCACACCAATTTTCACTACCACAACCTACCAGTAAGTTTTTTATATCTGATAAGGCAAGGCCTTCCACTTAATTCTTATTCTTAGACTTGTGTTGGATATTTTCGGCTTCTTGTCCTTGCATAAAAATTTCTTATTCCCCCCCCCCACGCCCCACATTAACACACACACACACACACACACACACACACACACACACACACACACACACCTGTTGAGATTTTTACTGGGATTTGAAAGAAAGAAAATAAACAAAAGAGAATCCTTATTCTTAATGAGAGAAAGTGATCTCCAGCTAAGATCCATAGCTATTTTATTGCCTAGTGGAATTGGATTTTTACAATGTTTTTATTCAGTCCATTCTTCTATTTTTATAAGCAGGTCTTTTTAATGCATCCAGGTTGCTGGAACAGAACTGAAAGTACAGTCTAACAGAAACTTAAAGTGGTCCAATTTGAAAACTAAAAGATTTCATAGTTAGTCCACACTCAGCAATTTATTTTTTGTCAGGTTAGATCTGCTCATGTTTTATTTTAGTGTTTGTATTATCTGTATGATTAGACATCTATTCCTTTAAGACAGAGAACAATTTGCTCACTCCAATGAAACTCTTCAGTACTTACATCTTGCACTGTTGTGTTTGATGCTTTTCAGTTTTTTGAGTATCTTTATAGGTTATGCTTAACAAAGAATTAAGTATTTTGCATTTAATCATTCGTATTTACAATAATCCTATAAGATGGATACTATTATCTCCATTTTATAGCTGCAGAAACTGAATCTTTGAGAGGTTAAGTAAATTAACCAAGGACAAACAGCCAAGAAATGACAGGACCTGGCTTGAAACCCAGGTTTTTTTAACTTCAAAGTATATTGAATAAACATTTGTTATATGTATAAAAAATGGTAATAGAACTCAGATTTAGAAGAGACCAATGTGGATACATTGTAAGTGATTAAAGATGTATGATATTAATTGAGATCTTATTTACTTAAATCATTCATTGTTGATAGGTTGAGTCTACACCAGACCTTGTGATCTGTACTCTGGAATTATTCCATTCAGCTGTGGCAAGATCTATGCATTGTTTCTCTTGCCAAGAACCTCAGCTAGTCCAGGGAGCCTCACATACTGGTCTATAACTATATTAAAACTGCTACAAATAACTGCTGAACAGACTGTCTCTTGTATCATTCAAACCAGAAGTTCAGTGGCAACATGCCACCACAACTTCTTTCTGATTTGGTAGCTATAAAATTGGGTCTAGCATCCTTTCTTTATGAGAATAAAAATAATATCCTCTCTCACTCTCCCTCATACACACACACTTGTATACCATCCAAACTGCTTTGTGATCTTTCTTGACTTAAAATATGATTTGAATTATAGCAAAACTTCCTCTATCAGGCCCACTGAGAAAATAATTCAGTCTAGTTAGCTTTAGCTAGTTTCCCTTTTTTTGTACAAATTATATGAAGCAAAATTTAATCTTTTAATCTGAACTATCTGTTAATATATAGTGCAAACTTCAAATTACATGAAAGTATAATAACTGCTTATATCTGTATTTTATGGTGTTTGTTTTATTCTGTAACATCCCATCTCTAAAGTCATTTTGCATGTTCAGATGTGCCCATTCTTAAACTTTCACTTTTCTCACTAAATTGGTAGCTTTTCACATATGATAATTGGTTTTAGACACCAGACTACAAATTAGTCAATATTGTTTATGAATTAATTGTCAACAGATTCATAATAACAATATACCCCACCCCTTCCTCCCCAGCTCCCATAACAGCACATAATGAGTCTTTGGATTTGGCCCAGAGAAATGAGATTGCAGGATAATTTAATTTAATTCAATTCAATTCCACATAATTCAATTCCTTTCAACAAACTTTTGCAGACATCTGTGGCTAGTTCAGTTCCAGGAACCTAGGTCCCTGTCCCTTGTTCCATAAGCAGATCCCAAGACAAGTTTTTGAGTGCCATCATGTTTAGGGGAGTGGGGGACTCAGACAGAGGAAAGGAGTCAATCCAGGGTGTATTCAGAAGCAGACAGAGTGCTGCTGCAGACAACAAGTGAGTCCTACCAGGACCTCCAGGACACTATGTGGAGCATCCCTCACAGTTATCCCACTGGAGGGGAAAGGAAGCTGTAGTACAATTATGCATCTGGGGAAGCAAAACAAATGCCTAGAGTTGGTTGAGGGCTACTTCTGGACATGCTAGTTCCCAGCAATCTCAGGGCACCTACATGCTCAAAGCAAGGGTTAGAGAACAAGTCACAAGTACCTGTGAAAGGAAGCCATGAGCTTGTACAAAGCAGGGAATACAAAGGAGATGTGGGCGGTGAACCAGTAGCATCCATTACAACATCTTTAACCCACATCCAGAGAAACACCTAGAGATTCTGCTTTGCTATTCTTGGTTCTGCTGTTTGTGCCAGATGCCCTAAATCAACCAAATATTCTTCGAGTACTTTCTATACACAAAATCTATATGGGAAACTGTTGGAAAAACAAAGATATCAAAGACACAGTCCTGCACACCCAATGGACCAATAGTGGGCTTTTATGATTCTAAAATCTGGTGGAAGAATTCAACATAGACCCTCTAAACCACAAGAAGTTAGATTTTAGAAACTGCAAAGACTGTGGGCAGACTACATATTTCATTGCCACAATACATGTTTTCCTCTGAAGAATCAACATTTCCATGGGTTAAAAATTATGTCTTCCTTCCTTATTCTGGTCCAATTTAATAAAATCTGTCCAATATTAAAAGGAAGCCAGTGGAAAGGTGGGTAGGAAAGGAGGGGATTTCAAGTGGTTGTTTATACTTTAAAAAACATGTAAATATTTTCCAATGATTGAAAATTGGTATTTACAAATTTAATAGAATATGCTTTGTTCATGTACAATAGTGTGTTTGTTAACAGTGACATATTTATCTGGCCTTTCCTAGTCTTAGGAAAAAATTATGTCAAATTTCCCTCAGACTGCCTTCCTATTCTGTCACACAAATTATTTCATGAAACATGAATCCAAATGTTCTGCTCTTTTTCAATTTCCTTTCACCACAAATTCCAGAGTTCTGCACTTCATGGCTTTTCAGTAACAATTCAGTCTTTTTATTCCAATGGCAAAAATGCAATACTGCTGTCTTTAATCAAGCTACTTTTGACATGTCTTCAATAGTGAAGATTCAGCCCTTTGTGTTAAAGGGAAACTTTAAAAAGTAATTACAATAATTTGAAATTATTTTTTTGTGGATGCATTTTTCAGCTCTTGGGATCCTCATTACCACATTCCCCATCAGCTTCTGCAATGCTTTTGCTCCTTATTTTTTAATGCTGGACAAACAATGCAGACACAGTGTCATACTTTAAGGATTTCCCATTGGACATGCAAATTATTTACAACATACATGAAGTATCTAAAAAATTAACATAACTTACTATCCTATGTCCTTGCTAATAAGTGTTAAGATCTAAGAGGAAAACAGGGAATAGAGGAAAAAAATATGGGACAAATATCATTATTAAGTAACTCAAAGCAAACAGGCTAACTCCAGCAATCTGATGACAAACTGTAAATCATCCATATGTAATTAAGTGGCACAAAGGCTGTTGCTCCTTTAAGTCTCATCCAGGCAATAAGAATGCACAAAAAGCTGTGGTCTACAAGGCCCTCTAAGGTCTGGCCCTGCCTTCACTTCCAGCTTCAACTTACACCATTTTCCCTCCATGGTCTTTGACCATGAAAAGCTCTTTCCTGTCTCCAGACTTTTAACCATCTACCTAGCCTGTGGTTATCTCCAGTGCACTCTTATTCAACTACCTAATCCATTCTCATCCTTTGAGCCTTAGAGACTTTTTTCCCTGACTACCAAATTTAAAGTAGATCCCTACCGGCATTCTCTGTCAGAGTATACCTTACGTTCCTGATAAACTCTATCATAATATGCACACAGGTCTGCATGTGTGTGTATCTCATTTATAGTATGTATGGCTATGGGGAGAGGAAGGGTTTCTATTTCTTACACTATCAGGTACCCTTCATCTATCACACTTAGTGACTACACGATTAATATTAGTCAATTCAGTGAATAAATAAATAGCGACTTTTATTCACAACTTTGGGATAGAGATATGCACATTTATTATTCATTGACATTAATGAGAGACATGACATGCTGAACTCCTTGACACTGTATTACACTAGCTTTTCAAGAGCATGGGCAAGAAATTATTTGCTTATGTTTCCTTATTCCTAGAACAGTGTCTAGCATCTTACAGGAATATTTCAAAAGAAGTTTGTTGAATTAAGTAAATCAATGAGCATGATACAATAGTTACCAAATATTCACATTAGTCAGTAGCAAGGAATGTATTAGTTTGTGACAAGATATATATAATCAGTACTCTTCATTTTCCACTCTCTAAAAACAATTATATTACCCTGTTTGATTAAATAAAGTTGAAGTGAAGAATCTAGCTAGGAAGGATTCATTGTTTGTGATATTTGTATTATTCAAAGCAGACTGTACAACTTTTCTGGGTTTTGAACAACAAAATATATTTGTAATGCTAAATGGCAAATGTTGGCTTATGACACTGTTTGGAACCTGAGCTTACAAAGATGGGATCAAAATATAATAGAAGTTGTGAAAACAACAAGCTTAAATGGAGTAAACCTAGATTCAATTCCTGATTTAGCTACCTAAAACATATATGACTTTCGAAATGCTACTTACACTCTCTAAAAGAAGGGTCCTTTTTGTCATTAATTTAATAGAGATAACAGTATCCCTCATAGTTTTTGTAAAGATTGGAAAAGCCTAAATTAAGCAAATAATACAATGGTACACATATACATGCACATAGTAATCTCTTAATAAAGGACAGCCATAATAATACTAATTATTATAATTGTTTTATTAGACAACATGCTTAAATTCCCTAATCTGTGATTTTCTCCCCTTTACCTATTTACACACCTGTCACCTAATACTTGTTCAATCTCAGCAGTGAGTTTCTCTTCCTTCACGAAGCTCCTCCTTTCACCTAAACTCCGCATCTCCTTTTTCACCCTCTCTTAAAATTTCTCTGAACAATTTTTCTCTTTCTATAAAACTCCAGTGAATCCCATTTAAGGCTATCATTCTAACAAGACAAGGGTTTCTTCGAATACATGAAGAATGAATTAGTTACAAGTAAATTGTCTTTGAATACAGGTAAACATTTTATAACTTAAAAATAGCAGACTCCTAGAGTTCCCATTCACACTTAAAAAGGCATTTCTGAAACTTAAAAACTGCTAGCCTAATAGTAAGAACGGAAGTACAGAAACAAAGCCAAACCATCTTGATGTCAGCAGAAAATATGCCCTGCAGCAAAATTATCTCCGGCCAGATGATGTTACTCATCAAATAACAACTGACTTAGAAGAGCTGAACTCAGAAGGAAAGGAGAGTACACAAGCAAACTATGGAAAACAGTACTGATGACAAGCTGACCGAAATCTTCCCCAGGAGAGGAGTTAGAAATGCCTTGGTCCCAATAGAAGTTTATTCTAAGACAGCCACTTAGGTCTTTCTTCAGAGACAATGTTCATAAAGCCTTGCATCATCTATTGTCCAAAAAGCAAGGAGACAAGTGAGATACATTTTCTGTTGTCAATTTTTTCTTTCCCTTAAATCATATCATCACAAAGAAAGAGAATGGGTACATATGCCCCTAGAAGATGTCATTCTCCAACATAAGACATTTAACAGAGGTCCTACCTGACAAAATGCATTATCTACATGTTAGCCCTGTTTCATATTCAAGAGACTATAGCTTCATGTAAATCCGATTTGGATATCATCTGCAAAAGTGATATTCTCTCTGGGACAATCATCTCATATAAAATGTGCTGATACTGTCCAATCTCAGCACCTTAATTAAATCTGCCATATCCCAGGATTTTTATTGAATGAAAGGAATGATGACTCCTGCTAAGATTTTGAAAGATGGATCCACAAGGATCACTTTGCTATAGTTCCTATTGGAAGAAAACACCTGTACATTTTAAAAAAGAATGCCTAACATCTAGGATATACAAAAATCTGAATCCACAGACCCATACCCCTGTTTGTAGTATAGTCACAGAACTGTATCAATTCCTATTTTCTCTGTTAAGTTCTAAGTCAGCTGTAATTCATTAAGGAAGTTGTTCAAGCCAAATTAAATTTTCCAGAAACTGCATCATCTAACATCAAGGAATATTGCTTCAGTAATAGATTCAGAAAAGACTAGCTAGGTTTTAAGCATTACCCCTTTAATTTCATGTAATCCTACAATGAATATACAATGTACATTATATTTTGTACAATAATCAGTGTGTACCAACACATTATTGTTTCAATGAACTTTCTGTTTATTGAACCATTACAGAAATATCTTCCCTAAAAATAGTTTTAACTCTATAATTTGCCTCATTTTGAAGCCATGATATGTCATGATTTTTGGATGCAAACTAATAGTTCCTAAGAAAAGGTGATTCTTTTTATGACATTTCAACATCTGTGGAAAAATCTGAGGTTACCAGAGATCGATCAGAGAAGCGCAAGCATGTGCTTGGTATAAAAGGTGAGAGATGGTTGTGGATGAAGTACTTCCTTCACCAACATCCCTTTTGGAATCAAGAGCTGAACCTCACTATGAAAGGCCATATAGAATCTGTACCTCTCTGACACCAAAATATTCCACTGAATTACTTCAAATGCTATGAAGGAGGAAAAGATAAAGAAAGATATATAGAGTGGGCTCTAGTTCTCCAACTGTTGCTTCAATAAGAGAAGTTCTGTTAAAGTCCTCAACTTTGAAATATTCATCTCTCATAGAGCCTACATATTCAGACATTATATAGTGACATCCTCAAATCGTTTGCTGTATCATGAGCACCTTCAGCTTAAGTTAACAGTATGGTGACATGGTCTGGCAGCTGATATTTCAAATTTGGGAGCTGACAACTTTTCTGTGCAACAATGTATCTCTATTTGAATATGTGATTGTGCATATACATAAGTGCCTATACTTAAGTTTTACTCTTACTTTATAAAAATAAAGAGGAAATGGAAAAACGGAATGCTAACACTAGTAGTAAGCATAGGCCTCAAATAAAATGTACCTATAAAACTAAATTTGCCATGTAGAAAGAGTTAATTTTACTTAGATACTTCAGTGGATGTGTTTCACTTGAGTAAGAAAAGAAAAAAATAAGAGAACATATAAAACTGAACAAATATTGTCACTGTTGTGTTAAACAGTAATACATAATTTGAATTACATGATTTAGCTTTCTTGGATGGGAATTTCTTGTCTTACTATATGAATATATTACTCAACTTTTCCTTTGAGCATAAAGGGGTTGTCTATGGTGCAATACCATAATATTTTATTTCTAAGACTTAAAATAAGTTACAATGACAGGTCTACTCAAGTCTCATGAAGTAATATCTAAGAAATCTGAGTACAGAAAGTTAAAATTAAAGAAACTATTCTAAGTTCATATAGCAGATAATTGTCAGTAATCTTCCTAATACTTCATCATCTACATTTGTAGAATCATGTCTTTCTAGTGTATATTAGTTACAGTTCTCCAGAGAACAGAACCAATATTGTGTGTGTGTGTGTGTGTGTGTGTGTGTGTGTGTGTGTGTGTGTGGAGAGAGACTGATTTTAAGAAATTGGTTCACACAGTTTTAGGGGTTGGTGACTCTGAAACCTGCAGGGCAGGTGGGCAGGCTGGGGACCCAGGGAAGAGCTGATGTTGCAGCCTGAGTCCAGACGTGGTCTGGAGGCAGAATTCCCTCTTCCTTAAGGGATCTCAGTATTTTTCTCAAGGCCATCAACTGATTAGATGAGACTCACTGACATATGGAAGGTAATTTGATTTGCTCAAAGTCTACTGATTGAAATGTTAATCTCATCTAAAAATTACTTTCACAACAATGTCTAGATGGGTTTTATCTGGCTACCATGACTGCACCAAGTTGACACATAAAATTTACCATCTAACAGTGCTGAAAGACTCTGTTCAGGAAAAAATAAAACCAGATGCTAGCAACATTGTGATGTACCACCATCAAAAAGTTTAAACTCAACCTAAACTCTGAAGCTAGGTTATTTTGCTAAGTAGCTAGAGAAGGTTAAGTATGGAAAGCTGGAAGGTGGGTTAGCTTATCCAATAGCTACAAATCTGTCTGCAATATTAACTTTATTTATTCTTCTCAGCATAAAATTCATTTTCTGCAAGTTTATTTTCACTGATGTTGCATTTTTCAGTTTTGTGTTAAGCATATTTAGTCTTCCAGAATGTAGTTTTATGTTCTCTAAAAGGCCAATTTTCTAATGGGCTCCAGAGAATTTCCTGTAGGGCAAAAGGTGGTCAGTGGAACAGACTGCACTGCTAAGAATGCATTAATTTATTACTACAGTCTTCATTTGAAAATGTGTGCTTAATGACCTAAGAAAACATTGCATGTATCCAAGCATAAGAAAAATAATTTACTGGTAGACAAGTTTCATGCTACCATACTAACCCTAAAAGAAATGGTTCCATCAGTTATCTGGAAAAAAAAAGATAGGTGTATGAACTTAATCACAAATAAGTTCAAATTTTATTTTGAATCCTAAAATACCCTACCTTCATGATTTTGATCATTTGGGTATCTAAGAATCATGGAATATGTAACTTTAAAGGGATCTCAGAATATTTCTAAATTATGCTTCTAATTTTCTAGCTGAGAAACTGTTGCCCTTGACAAAGGTCAAACAGCTTGTTAGGCATAAACCATGTCAGAAAACTTGGTGCCCTATATTCTTTCTACTATAATAAGTGGACTCCTAGGGGGAAAAAATTCTCGATCCAAGATTATATTAAATCAAGTTTGTAGAAAATTATTTAGTAAAAATTATGCAGTCTGGCAGTTTACCAGCTGGCTAACTGTAGAAGAAGAATTTTCACAATCTCCCAATAAACTTCTGTATGATGGAAACTGTATGTAATGTTTCTCAAGGTACCTCTTAGGTGATCATGGAATAGTGTTAAGGGAAGTTCAATAACGTAAGATCATAGTGGCTTTCAACAACCAGGTGAAGTATAATGAATCACTCTCTGTAAAAGACACTAATATTCTAGTGTTTTTAATAGTGTAATAAAAATATACTATTTAGCTTCCATCTATAATATGTTGAATGACATATTTGTAATTATATTATACATAATTCCATTAAAAAGCATACAAGCAATGTAGAACAGTGCCTGAAATAAAGTAGATTTTCAATAAATATTTGAAGTAGAAAAGACTTTGAAGAATTACAGTTATGAATGTTTTGTCATTTTTAAGAAAAAAATGTAATTCTTAATATATGTAGAAAACCAAATAGATTAAAGATATACCCATAAATTTCACTGATGTTTCCTCCCTACTAGTAACATCATTAACTATCTAAGTGGACAGGTCAGGATTAGCTCTGTAACCTGGGTCTTACACCTTTTTTGTGTCTAGTCCATTTCTCTACCCTCAATATCTATGTCATAGGTAGTAAGACTAGAAAGTGTGTACATGCCCCTCCCCATTACATGAGGGGGGATTTGTGAACAAGAATATGGCTATGCCATCAAGAGCTGATGATTTTCACTTGGCCCATCTTCCCAGGGTGGCCCTTAGATTTGTGCCTGTTTTCATTCTTAAAAAAGACCACAAAGCTCCCTTTTGAAATAAGAAGAGGGTTGTAGATAGGAAGGGTTCTAACACTCCCTTAAGTGGAGAGAATTTATTTAGAAGTTGGTTGTGTGACTTGTTTCTTGTGTAAATAAGGCCAGGTAGTTACTTGTGTGAACATATTTCCTGGTGGAAATACAGAAATATTAGTTATCATTTTTGGAATGTTTAAAGACTGTCCTTTTCCTAGGATTTTAAAAACATTAAAAAAGAGGAATTGGGCAAGATGAATAAACACAAAATTTTGTATAGATTTTACAGAGTTTCTGCTCAATATATATATAGGCATGGTAGCTGTATAAAATAAGGTGATGAAAATCCAAATACAGACTTGTTTAATCATCAGCCAATCTCCATTAAAAGTCTGAAAAACAAATCCACCCATCGGGGCTAGAGACATTCAGTCACGCATCGAGTCCTGTTTTTCTTTCTATGTATCCTATTCTTGTTAAATGATTAAAAGGTCTGCCCCTATATTTCTCAGCATCATATTATAACAGAACAATGGCCCACTACCATTACCAGAAGACTTCTCTTGTAATATTGCTCGTTACTGACATTACTCTCATTACTGACTATACTCCATGACGTGAACACAGAGGCATGTAGCATGCTCCCATGCCAGAAGAAACCTTGGAGATCATAATCCATAATTTCTGATTTAAAAAAAAACAAAGGAGGCCCAGCTGGAATGACTCATTTGGTCATTCTTTTAATTAATAGGGGCAACAGGAATTGAACTCAGTTCTCATGAATTTCTGGCAGAAAATGTCCCACGATAAGCCTAGAAATAGATTTGGAACATGGCTGGGATTTTTACGGATGGACCACCACCCCACGACTCCTGCTTTGACAGCCCTGGATTCTAATTTTAAAAGCACACACATTGACAAAGTACTTCCCAGACACATGGGCGAATCTGACTATAAACAATAGTAATAACTTCTACAGCTCTGTCAACACAAATACCAAAGCTGACTCACCTTAAAAATGACATTAGAAGTTCTTCTATAATATTTAGACAGATGAATAAAATCATTCTGCAAGTAATAGTTTATGTTTCTCTGTGATTTTTGTTTTGAATGTAAACTGTAAAACAATTAAATGAATTTATCTTGATTTTGCTATTTCTCAGTGTTTCTTACTGAATCTGTTAAGTAGCTAATAAAAATACACAGCACAAATTTTTCATTGTGAGCAATATACAGAAGAGATGTCAGATTACCCTACCCATGAGAAAGTGAATACCAAGCAGTATTTTATCATATTTTTAAATAGGTTTATTAAGGCCTAACTGATAAAGAACTGGACTTATTTAATATATACAACTTGATACGTTTGGACATAAGCATATGCCAATGAAATCAACACCACAACCAAGGTAATAAAAATACCCATCACCTTCAAAAGTCTCTTGCCCCTTTGTTACTGCTTTCTTGTGGTAAGAACATTCATCATGAGATCTACGCTCTGAACAAATTTTTAAGTGTTAACTGAATTGTTAACTATAGATACTATGTTGTATAACAGATCTCTAGAACTTACTCATCTTGAGTAACTGAAACTTTGTACGTGTTGAACAACTCATTTTCCCCTCCCCATGCCCCTGGCACCCAACATTCTACTTTGTTCCAATAAGTCTATTTTACACACTTAAGTGGATACATGTAGTATGTGTCCTTCTGTAACTGGCTTATTTCACTTATCACATTGCCCTTCAGGAACTCACCACTCAAAACCAGTCACCAAACATATGTGTCAGGGGGTAAGGGAGGCAGGTGATGATAAATGAAAGTACTCTGGTAAAATATTGATAATTGTTAAGGCTTAGTAGTGGATAGATGGGAGTTAATTTTACTAATTTTTAACTTCGAGGTTGTTTTAAATTTTCAAAAAAAAAATCAATCACTGGCTCTCCATCTTTCTTTGCAGTTGAAATAGGTTCATTTTTTTCCTATTCTATAACCAAAAGATATCTCAATGTTAGATACTTCTAAAATTTTTGGTCTCACCTACTAACCTTTCTCCACAGTCATTTTCCTAACTAAATTCAAAATATTTTCTTTCATTCATCCTTTTTTCTTTTGTGTAAACACAGATATTTATGCAGGTGCATGTACGCTCCACCATTAAAGCAGATGTCCAACAAAATGACTGAATAACAGAGACCTCCATTGATCTAACTCATTCTCCTTTATTCAGAGAAGAGCTAAGCTTCTGGACTACCTGACATCTGCCTCTCACTGCTGAACAATGATGCTTGAGGTTAATTAATTCCTGCATGGTTTAACTCATTCACTTATTTAACTGATGTTTGTTGAGTATGAATTAAATTCTAGTATTGTGCCAAGAGCCAGGTACACAGAGAAAAACAGGAAGCAATCTACATCTTTACCACACAACTGGGGAGAAAGTTAATGCAGAGGTGTGTTTTAGTGTTTTGTGATATTCTCAAAGCAGAGGAGAGAGATACTAAAGCTGTTCAGATGAACTGGAAGGGAGGGAAAGCATCTTACAGGAAGTGCTTTCTGAGGATATTAGTAAAAAAATGAATACAAAGGTGGGAGGAGGTACTATAGGTATTGAACACAATCCAAGGAGAAGCAGAAAACGGGGTAATGTATTCCAAGAACTATAAACAGTTAACTTTTCATACATCATCAGTTGGGAGGTATGGGATGACTAGCCATGAGGCCATAGATCTAGCAAGGGCAAGATAACATGTTAAGGATCTTGGGCTTTATCCTGTAGGTAATTAGAAACCAAGTGTTTAAACAAGTAAATGATGATATCAGATTTCCATTCTAGATAGATCACGGTGGCCACTCAATGCAGGGTTGATTTCAAAGGGATATCAGTGAAAGCACTGTTACAGTAGTCCAGATGAGAGATCATAAGGGCTTGATGTTGGGCAGTAAGAAATAAGGATGGAAAAAAAGGGTGAAAATTGTTGTAAAAGTTAATTCATAAATTAAGCAGTATTTAGTATTTAGTTACATAGGGGGAATAGGGTAGGAATGCAATGAAGGGAAAGCAAGGATCACTTCCAGTTTTTAGTTTAGTTGACCAGGTAAATAATTGTGCTAACAAATCATAAAAGAGAATACTGGAGGAAAAAAGATGTTTAATTATATAAATGAGTTCAGTTGGGATATTTTCCTAGGATTGTTTAATGGACTAGATGAAGTAAGTAAAGACTTAGTACTGGGCTTAGCATACAATAAATGTTCCATACATACTACCTATGATTTAGGTTCTTACAGTAAATAAAGGTAAAGATGACTAATAGGCAGTTAGCTGCAAAAATTCTGAGATCACTTGGAAAGGTGGCAAAAAATTGGGAACTTAACATTATATCTCACAATATGATCCTAAATAAGTTGAACCAGAAATAGTATATAAAGTAAAAATATAAGCAAATAAAAAAAATTAACAGCAAAATGAAAGCATTAAGATCAGACCTTTGGCAAATGGGTCAGCAGAGATTAGGAACATTAAATTTATATGAGAGGATGAAATTACACAGAATCTAAGGAAATAATATGAAAATTCAACAAAGAGAAATCCAGTAAGATGACTGAAACACCACTGCTTATATACTGCAAATAGAAGGACATTGGTGACCAAATTAAGAAGAGTTACAATGGAGTGATGGTGACTAGAACTAGATTATGGCAGTTTTCACTGAGAATGAAAGGGTAATAACTAGAAATAATTAGGGTACACCAAACTTTCAAAAGATCCTAAAAAAAGGAGGAGAGAAAGGATAGGGGAGGGAAGGGGAAAAGAGAGAAGAGGTTTCAGGATCCAGGGTACATTCTGTTACTAAAGTAGTGATTTTTGAATGTGAAGGCCTAGTTGTATTTACAGAAGGAAGTTAGCAGGAAATGAGAGTTTGAATGGGCAGAAGGAAGGAATACCTAGATGGAGTGAGGCCAGAGGAAGTGAAAGATGAATCTGTTCCCAAAGGCCAATGAATATACAAAGGACACAACAACAAAGTGAGTTTTTCATATTTGATTATTTGAAATGCATCTACAATACCTGCCACAGTCATACTGCAGCCTCCAATGTGTATTAATTTCATCAAGATGCTTAAGCTATTTAATGGCCAAAAGTATGATTAACATGGAGACAAGCTAATTTCTTTGAAAAATATAAACCAAGTATTCAAAGGCAAAAATTACTAAATCTTTTCACACTCTTCCTTGTCTGGGCTGGAAGGACTATCCATGACCTGTCAAAATGATCTGTTCTAAGGGATTGGCCTGGTTTTCAACTGAAGTAGCTAAACCTGTTGAAGTCATTGTTGGCCTTGATTTTTAAAAACATTTCCTTATATATTTTAAAGAATTCTATTTTCAGAATTTATAATCACTTCATACATAATGAACTGTTAGTACAAAATAAGTTTTCCCACTCCCATATTATGGAAATAAGAATTTTTCTTAAAATGTAAATGTGTACATAATGACACACACTAGAAAGTCTACAATAAAGCTTCTGTTTCTGGCAAAGCTTTAAAAACAATACACTCAACTTGCTTTACTAGCGAGATTTATCACGTTTTAGACTGACCACTGTAACAGAGTAACGCCAAAAGATGAATCAAGTCTTTTCTATATTAAAAAGATGTTTTTGTCATTCAGCTTTTTCATTACTTATAGAACAGAAGCCCCTCCAGACACATGATTCAAGGAACTGAAATACTTTTTTTCTCTGTAATGTCATCACAAATTATGTATTCAATATTATTCTCCAAATGTCTTATTTTGCTTTGTAGATGAAACAAAGGGAAATAAATAAGAAAGTAAATTGCTCCAAGAAAACACCAAGATAAGCATTGGGTAGTAAAAACACAGAAAAGCACTCAGTAACTTGGCAGGCAGGACATGTGAACATGACATTTTTAACAGACAGTAATTCAGTGCCATGGGTTCATGATCAACATTGCTAATGTCTCCAAAAAAAAAAAAACCTAAGAAACTGCTATAACACACTGGCCTATATTCTTCACATTACAATGCTGTCTGCTAAATTTCCTACAGGGAGCACTTAAACTTGTATTACAAAAAACCTCTAGGTAAAAATCCTACTGGGAAACGGTACACCCATAGTTTTATGCAGACAGTATGTCTAAGAAATTATATCAACTTATAAATTATAAATATCCACATTTAATTGACTGGGAAATGCACATTTCATTGTATTTCTAACTGCTATATTAATCTTCTACATCTCAGTGTGGTAAAACAGCCAAATTAAACATTTTTAAAGGCACAGTCATATATTCAGACTTTAAACTAAAATTATTCCCATCTGAGAAAGGCAGGAGTCTAATAATTATAATCTTAGGGATGACATTTTCCACATTGTGTCTTAATACCATTTTTAAGCACTTAAAAGAAACTTTCATATATCACCTATTTCTGTCGCAGAATTGAATCATTTCAATTGGGTTAGACCACATTTACTTTAGAGAAACTAATGATGTGGAAATCTGGTAGGATCAAAAGATAAAATACGTAATTGAACAAATAATATTGCTGAAAACACTTGATACTATTTCCTCTGTCAAGTATGGATGGAATATGTTTTATGATAGAATTTTGTAAACTAATACTTAGAAATGCTTTCATTTCCTGTTTCACTTGTAAGAGAGAAGTTTGGTTCTCTTTCAGGGCTTTTCTCTACGTGAAATTTACCATTTAGGAAATCCTTTGGAAAGCATGGAGAAGACTCATAATTAAAAGTGTCAACTGAAAACTGTGACAGACAATTATTGACTGTGATAAATAATGATAATAACTAATCATTGAGGCTAAGACAAGAAAAGAGTAAAATAGTCATTTGTTGATTAAAACTGTAAATTAAGTTGTATTAGAGGGTAAACTTCCCTGCATGACAGGAAAGGAAAGCATCATACTCTACCCAAATTTTGTCTTTTTCCATAGATTTCAGTTGTAAACAAAGTCTCTTTCTAATATAAGAATGAGAAAGAAGCACTTTAAAATAACAATTTTAAATTATAGTGAGCAAATCTAATAATTTCTAAGATTATTTTTTATGCCAAAAAAGATGAGAACATCAGTGTGAGCCCCAGAGCAAGAACACAAAAAGAAGGCACTGCAGCCTCCATACAGTTTCTGTTAGTGTGCTAGAGTATATCCACCACATCTTAGGGATCGAAACTTAAATGTGTATTTAATGTGGTAGAAAAATTAAAATTGAAAAACAACACAAAATAAATGTTATGAAGAAATTATGATTCATGAATGAATTGATACAGATCCTATGAAGTGACAGAACAATTACTTAAAAACACTGTGTGGTTTTATCAAGGTTCTTCACAATTAAAAAACATTTAATCATAAAGATTTGCTATATACAATATACAGCAAATGTTGGCTATAACCAATGCCTAAATTGACTATAGAAACTCGATATAGAAAAAGCATTGATAATTTAATTGAATTAATAGATACATGGGTAAAACTTCCTAAACAATGGAGAATCTGCTCAATACATCTCTTCTGTGACATTGCCAAACAATGGGGCTTTTTGTTGAATATATATTCTGGTTAATATTGCTGAGAGAAGTTTTTTAAAAGTTGCTTAGTATTATTTCAAATGGCTATTTTCTATTTATTAAATCAATAGCTAACATACTCAACAGTGAGAGAGAATTGTTGAATTCAAAAAGAAAAAAATGCTGTCACAATGATTTTCTTATGTTCTTCTGAATGTGCTACCGATTGTAACTTGATAGGAAAAATACATCAAGTACAGATAGTGGAAAATAAATGCTAAGAGTATACTTTTTTGATGATATGAATATTTACATAGCAACCTAAAAATTCAGCTGACAATCTATGAGAATATATAAGAAAGTATTCAAACTGAAAATGAAAATGTTTTCCTTTCCTATGTATCACCAGTCATAAATATAGATAAAATAATTAATTTGTTAATTAATTTGTTAGAGCCTTACAAATGTAAAATATACAAGTTAACAAAAATATGCAGGGCCAATATAATGCAACCAAAATTTTGGTTGTGCACACACATACACACACACACACACACGTGCACAAGCTCACAAACACAGGCCCATCATTAGAGAGCAGCATCAAATACCAGATATGCAGAAACATGTGCTATGCTGCAAAATGAAATAACTCCTGGTTATAAAGATAGTAAATCTCTTCAACCTCTTAACCAAATGGTATCCAACTAAATTCCCAATTTTGAAAAACAGACTTTAATATTTTCAGCATCCCTTATATATATAAGGGAGCCTATTGTGATCATAAATACAATTAATATACTAACATTTTGAGGTTTAAATTTTAATTCAGATTGATAAGAACTTACAAGCAAACCTCTCTATGCCTCCATTTCATTGATTCCATCAATGACTATTAAAAAAGAAACTACCAAAAAACTCCCACGAAAGCCTGTCCATCAAGGTCATATTGGTTAAATTGAAGTGATTATTTAATCAATTATTTAACCATATTGGTTAAACTGATTAAATTAAAGTGATCACAAGCTACGTGTACTTAAGGATCAATACATGACCAACAGTCGTGCTCAGCTATCCTCCTTCTGGATTGTTATTTGATTTGATTACTTGCAAAGATGATCACTATTTTCAATTCTTCCACTTTAACATAAGTTATTGCTCAAAAAAAAAAAAAAAAGAAATGGCCAAAAAGAGAAGGAGATTCTCAACCTTATTCCCCATCACACACTTAGTAACTAGACCTTTCTGGCTTGACTAAATTAGCCATTCCTTTGACTACATTGGAGTCTTAAATGTTGCTGGCTACTGTCATGCTTTTTTTCTTCTTTATTTTGGTATCGTTAATGTACAATCACTTGAACATTATGGTTACTAGACCCCCTATTATCAAGTCCCCCCCACATACCCCATTACAGTCACTGTCCATCAGCATAGTAAGATGTTATAGAATCATTACTTGTCTTCTCTATAAATACTGCCTTTCCCGTGTCCCCCACCACTCCATTATGTGTGCTGATCGTAATGCCCCTATTCCCCCCTTATCCCTCCCTTTCCATCCTTCCTCCCCAGTCCCTTTCCCTCTGGTAATTGTTAGTTCATTCTTGGGTTCTGTGAGTCTGCTGCTATTTTGTTCCTTCAGTTTTGATAAACAAACAATGAAACATTTTTCCACAGGTCCTGAGAGTTTGTTTGGTGGGCATATCTTTTTTTGAAAGAGACACTTAGCTGTGAATCACAGCCAAAGGCTTGTCTAAGTTGCTGAATTCTTCGGAAGATATTAAAGAGCTAAAAGCTACGATTCATTGCATTTTATTCTTACAGTTGTTCAACATTTAAAACAAAAGTTTGGTTGCTAACATTTTTGATCACCTGACCTTACCTGTGTGTGTGTGTGTGTGTGTGTGTGTGTGTGTGTGTGTGCGTATGTGTAAAATTGGTGGCCTGCCCTAGGCCAGGAACTTGTGTTGGTTTGCACTGGATATTTGTTTTTCAGTAACACTTCTCAGTAACATTAATGGAATATCACAATAAATATTTATTAGGATAGAAAAGGATAAATGATAACTTAAATAAACAACTATCCTCTGAAACTAATTTTTTTTTAATTCATAAAAGCCCCCTCATTGGAACAAATTTATGTTCATCCTAGCAACAGCATGATTTTACCACCTTTTATCACAATCACTTCAAACTAAGTATTTACAGAATGAAAATCATAGACTCGTCACTATATAAGCACATGAAAACTGTTTCTCTCCTTGAATCACTTCAGTCTGCTCTCCTCTGAACTGTCCCCATGCCCTGGATTACACCCATCAGCAGCAAAAACACCACCTGCCCCGTCCTCTGCTGCCTCTCGGGCCATCTGCAGCAAAAACGTCTCGGAACGAATCACCTCCGTGAATCATCTGTTTATGTTTATACAGAGAACACAGAACAAATGATAGCAGAAAGTGTATTAGGTAAATGATGAATATGCTACCAGAAGTCACACAAGATATCAATGAAATGTCAGGAAGGCAATATGGGACTGTCTTACCTGTCAAAGTCATTTACAAAATAAATGGCCCTTCAGCAGCATGGCCACTGCGTTCATTTTGGCATCTTAATGATCAAAGCAAATCACTGCATGATTGATGCAGCTGTTTCAGTCACAATGAGGGCCAAAGTGAATGGATTAGATGTTCAGCTATCCTGATCATCTAAAGGAAACAGATATTGCCTCAGAGTTGACAAAAAGAAAGTTGTTGCAATCTGGTATATGTGATATCTGAAAGTGACTATAATTGTACCTTCATGTGGAAAAAAACAGCTCATAGATTATAACCAGTCTAACAGTCATATTTGCCCCCATCAAATTATGTAAATGGGGATATCATAATTGTAACATAATGATAAAGAATTATATATATCACTAACGTTTACCAAAGCCTGAATGTGTGCCATGAATTAGATGAAGTGCCTCATAGGTCTTCATTCACTCATCTTCACGGCAGTCCTCTGAGACAAGTGTTGTTATTACTCACATCTAAAGATGAGGAAACCAGTGCAGGAGTCACACTTGCACAGGATCATATAGCTAATAATTGTGCAAAATTGCATAGCTAGTAATTGAGTCACTCTACTGTAAACCTTAATCCCGTCATAGTAATATGATTAAAACACTTAGCTGAAATGAATATTAAACCACAAATTAATGTAGGAAGTCAGTTTCTACTTTTTTCCTATACTGATGTAAATATATGAAGAATAAGCCTCTTAATTTCTAATAATTAAATTGTGAAAGGAGAATAAAATATATATTGTAGTTAATTATTTATAATGTCAATAAGGCAATGTTATATGTTAATAAATAACAAACACTAGTAACACATAGGCAACTTCAGATTATGTAATATAATGAGTAGTAAGGGTCATAGATAAACCCAAATTGCAAGTAAACTGAACTGTAGTTAACTCCTGATCATTAAAGCATATGTAAACCATAGATGAGGCGCAGAAGAAACATGGGGTTCTCTCATCTCCCCAGCAGGCCTTGAAATTAGATAGCTTCTTACTGCTGGACTCTTTCGGCTTAAAGGATATTCACTCAAGCGTTGGGGCTGGCTGCCACTGGAAACCTAAAGGAAGCCCTCCTTTCCTCAGTCAGAACAAGTACAAGGTCTCTGCAGGGTGGTGGCCATCATTAACTAGCAAAGCAGTATTGACGCCCAGAACTGCTGACACTGGCCTCAAGCCAATTACCTAATTTTGACCATAAACGGAGTGGAAGTAATGATGGGAGAACTAATTTATATCTTGGAATAGGGAAGAGCTTTCTAACAATGTCACAAAACCTAAAGCCATGAAAGAAAAAAAAGAAAATCAATAATGTCAATTACTTAAACCCTGATTTTCTGTACTGCAAAACCACCATAAACAAAATCAAAAGACAAATGACAAACTGAAAACATCTGCAATTGCTATGATGTATTACAGACAATAGCCAATTTCCCTACTATATAAAGAACTCTTACAAATCAATAAGAAAACAGAGTAACAAGACATGAAGAAGTATATGACTGAATTGTTCACACAGACACATACACAATATAAATGACTTGTAAACATATGGAATAATACTCCCCATCACTCATAAGGTGAATGTAAACTAAAGCCATACTAACATATATAGGCAAAAATTCAATAACAAAAAAATGATTTTTTTGCAATCAGTTTTAGAGAAATAAGAAATATATTGTCTTAACTGGTAGGACAATAATTTCAATAACTCATCGGGAAGAGATATTTGGCAATATCTAGCAAAATTAACAGCTGCATACACTTTTGGACATAGTGATTTAACTCTAGGAATTTATCTTACTGATAACTTTTCCACACTTGCAAAATGACATTTGTACAGGATTATTCACTGTAGCCTGTTTGCCACAGTAAAGAGACAGGAAACCATATAAATGTATATTAAGAAGTAACTGGGTAAAGTATATTTTATTTAGACAATTGAATACTATCCTTTTATAATAAAGAACGAGAAAGTTTCTTATGTATTGGTATCAATATGATAAGCATGCCTTGACTTTCATATGCTTAAAATTATCTCTGGAAGGATCCCCAATAACTAGTAATTTGGAGGCTTCCTGTGGAGAAAAACTAGGAGGCAGAGAGACTTTACTATACAGGCTTTTTAAAGGTTTTGAATATTGAGATGAGTATCTCAACTATTTAATAATTTAATTAAAATAATAATCTGATTTTCAGACCCAAAAATCAGAATCAGTGCTTTATTCATTCATTAGGGCACTTAAACTCACCTTCCATGAGGCCAAATTTAAATCCATGATTCCTTTTCCAGCAGTGCAATACATCTTAGCAAAAGACTGTTAAGAGGAGTGAATCTTTTGTGTATATAAAGATATATATATATATATATATATACACACTTTACCCAGTTTTCTTTTCTTCTTTATATACCTGAACTCCCCAATAGCTCTTTGCTGTTTCTTTATTTAGTTATACTTGCACAGAAAACAACATTTTAATATCACTGGGGTCAAAGAGGTAGGTACTAAGTAAACATGTCTTAGAGAAATTATCTTTCAATAATGACACATTTCTCTGGAAGTTTTAACAAGAGATTTGTTGTGATCTGGAAACGAATGATATGACATAAAATGCAAAGCTGACTCGTTCTTTTTCATAGACAGATCTGTAAGTGAAAAGTAATTCCAGAAACTAAAGTTCAAGAATTCCCCTGCAGGATATACAGTATATATGTAACAGAGGAATTATCAGGTGGTGGGCCAGTATAATAAATTACACTCTCATTAAACTGAAATGAAGGATATGACATAAGTTGAATGAAAGCTGAAATCCTTATTCCACATTTATTTCCTTAAGATTCAGTCTACTGAACTTATCTTTAGGTTATCTGTAAATCAGAGTACATAGGGCTTATTTACATGTGTGTGTGTTTGACAAATAAAACCAAAAAAACTGCACTCCACCGAAGCCACGTGATGCTAGTGCCAGCATTGTGTGTGTGTGTGTGTGTGTGTCTGGGTGGTGGTGGGGGAATTTTGATCATTCCACTTACATGCGTTATACTTGTTTCAACTGCTGTTTGTATTTCTTTTACATTGCTTTGAAGGAATCATATTTTAAAATTCACTTGTCCTCCACTCAGCCACTAAGAAGGAGATGCATCATATTTGACTCACTTTACTAAGACAAAGTGAATTTAACTGCGACTAACCCCTAAACTCAGACCTTCTCCTTTTCCATCCTTTCCTCCTTAGAGAATTTGTTTTTAGATGCCATAAGGTTTGTTTCTGACCTTTAGCTGTCTTGTAATTTTTTGAACCTTTTTTTTCTGGATTACCCAACTGTTTAATATATTCCCACAGAGTCTCTTGGCCTTTCAGCTTAAAGGACCTATTAGAAAAGAAGTGTGTGATACACCACGATTTTACAGGAACAAATAAAAGGTCAAAGGACGCAAGCCCAGAGATGACAAGATAGTTCACTGGACAATCAATACCAGGCTTTGACCATGACGAAAGATTTATGAGCAAAGGGCACATCACTTAGAGGTTCAGGGAAACCCTGTGCTTAGGCAAGATCACCCTCTCTGCTCTTTTGTCTCACCTGAAAATCCACCTGTCTTGCATCATAATTCTCAGTATTAATATAACAAAATACAAGTTTAAAGTCAGGTTCTAACAATTAAAATATTTTAAATGCAAGTGTCTCCACATATTTTCAGTTAAGTCAAGATAGCACACATTCAGTGACTAATATGAAAGCTAGGGTGCACTCATGGTTTAATGATTAATGAACCCAGCTTGCACTTGGGTGTGAGTAATGCCCTAAATTTCCTCCAAATCAATCTCTAGAAAACAGAGGGTGTAGGTTTAAGTGTACCACCTAATAAGTGTGTTATTATCTTAATGGGTCAATGCTGTATGAAAAGATATGTCTACAACTAAAATAACTTCGTGAAAATAAAAGAACACTTTCTTATGTTACACTTGAAGTTGAAGAAAAGAAAATTGGTCAAAATTTGCATTCCAAGACTCTACCTGAGGGCTTATTTCAATACAGTTTTTTAGTATATTTGTATACTTGCACTGTCTAAAAGATAGCCACTAACCATCTGGGACTATTGTTAAGTAAGTATTCTGTAATTGTAAAATTCACACAGGTTTTGAAGACTCAGTATGGAAAACAGATGTGGTCTCAATAATTTTTACAATAGTTACACCTTATAATGCTACTGTTAGGGACTTTGAGGTAAGTGAAATATATTATTAAGATTAATTTCACTTTTTTATTTTTAATATGGCTATTATACAATTTAAAATTGCACATGTGACTCACATTTATACCTTATATTATACACTTATTGCCCTTCATGTGTATGTGCTTTGTGTGTGATACGTATGCACACCTGTGTGTAGGTACATATGAAATGTAATACATATAGTATATGTGTATATATATATTTCCTAATTTTAGAAAAAAAAATACTGGAGAGGAATTGACTCAATGATAGTGAATACGTCCATCAACTACCTAGATTTTTTTTTTAAAGGCCACTCTAAATACTACACAAAGGCTGCCTTTGAATGGCACCGGTTCAAGAACAGGTCACTAAAAGCTAAACTCAATGCTCATAAATGTCTGGGGAGCCTCCCGAGGGGAAAGTGATAGCAGGTCCATGTATTTTAATCCCTTGGTAGCACAGGCCATCGCTCTGGAAGACTGCAATAAGCTGCCTTTCCAGATAAGGTAATACAAGTGATTATGAAGAAAAGCTTTAAAGTCCTTGTAGTAAATCACTGAAAAAAACATAATGTGTTCAGAATTCTTGAGGCGAGTAAATTATTTTTTCCCGGATTGTGGAAGTAGGTTCTACTTCGCTGGTTTGTAAAAGTGTCCTTTGGAGACTGAATTTAGTATTTAGCTCATTTTTATATAACATCAACTAGACACTTAAATTAGCCCCAAAGATTTATTTTCCTCTGCCAGTGTCCTAGGATGAGGCTTCTTCCTGCCACTAAACACTAGGGAGAAGGCATGCAAGATATAAATGTAAAATCTAATTTGTAATCTCTTTTCTAATTACAAGCAAAGTTCATCGAGAAGTCCCTCTTTAGTTAAGTCACCACAAAGTCAGAACAACTGAGGTTTAAGTAACATTTTCCTCCGTGAAGGCAAGACAAATATAAAAACCAACAGCTTATCTTCTTGTCCAGACTTGAAGGTAAATGTCAAATTTACCACTAAAATGATCTTTAATGTTATAAATCACCAGTCACATTTTATCACATTGATGATTTGATGTAACAAACTGTTATTAAAATGTATGCAAATCTGATCCTCCCCATTCCCCCAGTACACCAAAGTCCAATCTGAAATGTTTCCCTGTGAATATCAAGCATCTCTCCTTTAAAGCAATCAATACCATTTTAATTTTTGATAATGACATCTTTTCCCATGATCTTTTCGATAGGAAAAAGTTCTTTAAGCCCAGGATAAAATGTGACTTCATAAAAAGAATTTTGGAAAATATAATCCTTGATTCACAGAATCCACAACTGTGAGATCATTTTTAAGGGTTCCAGTCCTTGACTTTGGAGTGTTTCTTTCTTTTTTTTTTTCTTAATTGGTCTATCTAGACAAGCCTACACTATGTTCATAGTGTAGTTAAATACCATGCGTTGACTCCTCACATTATGCTGTTATTACCTTAAAATGGAAACATTCATTTACAGTATATAAGTGGTGTACTTTTAAAGAACCTTTCTGTGGTTTTCCAAAAGCATTCCAAAGAGGTTACTTACATTGCTTTGAAACTGGTTTGAGTTATGGGAAGGCCATAGCCTTAGACCAGCAGCTGAGACAGCAAAGGAGATGAAAAGTTTTTAGCTCTGAGATCCAAGGGGAAACACAGCTGCTACAGCTGGACTGCTCAGATCTCAACACTTAGTACAGTGATGGAGAAGGCGATAATGCTGTGTCTCGGCTTGAAAAGTGTATTAATAAAAACAGTCCTTAAATAGAACAGGGAAATCGATTAATCAGATCTAGGCTCCAGGCTGAAAAATGAAATGATTAAAAAAGAGAAAGAGAAAAAAGGCAAGCAAAGGGGAAATCCTGTTAGATTTTTAGAGATACCCATTCCTGAGACATTATCTTGACTAAATGACATCATAAGGCAGGTAGAACATAACTTCTTAAGAAACCAAGTTTACCTTAGACAGGTTCTAAAGAGTTTTAATTACTATAACAGAAAATGGAGCTTGGCAAATGTGTATCTTCCGTAATAGGTGCCAGAATTGTCTCAGGCCACAGTTAATTTCCTTTCAATAGTCACACTGCAAAACACATGTGTAAAGCTGGCAGATCTTGGAGATTAACTGTGCCAACATGTGGAACACCTGAAGCTGTACTTCACAACAGTTGTCTAAGGGGGGCAAACATGCTTCCATGAATCTGTCAGGGAAGCTATGGTAAAATACCTTGATAGGGCATTTTTCCAAAATAATGTAAATATCAGAAAAATATAAGACTCCTCCTCTCATATTAATAACACCTTCCTTCCAAAGACTTCGAAGTTCTAAAGAGCCATTATCTTATTAACCTTAACAACCTAGTCAGGCAGGTAAGAATGTGGTATTATTATAGTTATTTTAAAGATAAGGGCCCTGGTTTGGTGAGGGCATGTAACTTCCTCCAAGGCCACACACTAAATTTAAGAGGAGATAAAACTAGGCCACCTCATCTTGGTCTAGAAATTTTTCACTGTTCATTTGCAGCAAATTCTGCTTTCATGTTAAAAAGTTTAGATAATTAAATGCATTTCACTTTACATATACATATATTTGTTTTGTTTGTGTGACAACAGTCCATTTGGGAAAAGGGCAACCTGATAAAGGATTATGAGAATTATCAGACAACTAAGCAGAATTTTGAGATCTTTTTTTTCCCATTGATTCTTGTCAAAAGGCAACATAAAAGCAACCTGCACATTTTGAATGCTAAGAACCTTATCACTTTTCTGCAAATGAATTATAGCACCATGGAGAACACAGAAATATTCTATGATTTTGTTTTCTCAACAACCAAAGAAATGCATTAGGTCAAATTGGTCTACTAGCTGTTTTCAAGGAAAAGGAGAGATTTGTTTGTTGATCTTACTTCATCATCCCATGTATAAAAGAAGAAAGGAGTTCCATCAATTTCAGGAGGAAATATGTCTATTCAATCAGTCATTCAATAATCCAAATGTGTTCTGGTTCCTGAGGATAAAGCAGTGAATGAAGGAGATGGGGTCCTTGCCCTCATGGTGACAAGGGTTAAGTTAAAAAGCTAAAGCAGGGTGAAGGGGTTAGAGATGTAGGTTCTGGGTTCAAGTTGCCCTGTTATATAAGAAATCAGGGGACTCCTGTTTTCATGACTTTTGTGAAGCATAGATTTAAAGGATGCATGGAAGCCAACCAAGTGGGTATCTGGGGGATGGAACTATCCAGGCAGAATGTGTCCTACAAGCTAGGAGGGAAGTGAACCTCAGTGGGGAAACAGAGGTCAGAGAGAGATGGCAGGGGGTTGGGGGGGACAGGACAGGAATCATGTCAGGTTCATAGTTTCTGTGGAGACCTTGGCTTTGACACAAACTGAGACTGAAAATCTCCAAGAGTATAGAGCAGGACATGAAGTGACTTAACATGTTAAAAGGATCACTCTAACTGCCTTGAGAAGAATTAGAGGTGCGGGGATTAGGCAGCAGTGGAAGCAGGAGCCCACTTAGGTGCTGACTGCAGTCATTCAGGAAAGATAATGGTGCTTGGACTACCACAGTAGTGGTGCAATGGAAAAACAGGATGAGAGCCTGGAAACATGTTGAAGGTGGAGATGACAGGACTTGTTAATGGATTGGATAAGGGGTATGAAAGGAGAGGAGTCAGGTTGACTTTATGGCATTTAACTTGAGCAACTAGAAGATAGGATTTCTATGTACTAAACTGGGAAGACTGGAAGTGGCACAGTCTTCAGATGCTTGTTTTGGACACAGTAGTTTTGAGGTGTCTTTTAGGTCTTCTAATAGAGATGGTGGGTGGGCAGTTCAGTGGGGTTCGGTGAAGCCATGCTTCAAAATTATAGAGGCTTAAGGGATCTTAACTCCCTCCACTTACCTGCAGGGAAACATAGAAGCGTTCTAATAAACACATGCTCATTGGCTTTGGAAGGAACAAAGGTCTCCTGAATCCCAGGTTATATCTTATTTCACTATATCATGTTATAACTATATGTGAAAAAGGGTCATATTTTTAAAGGACCTTTTAAAGGTTTTCTTTTTAAAGGAAAGACTACACGTTCAACTTCTTGAGAAAGTGGGAGTAACTTTGCTTATCTGCCTTTGAGAGTGCTCAAAGCAAAATTTAGTCTTTTCAATGGTTTCAGGCTTATTATAAGAATATTGAGAAATACAGAAAGTTGAAAGTAAACATCCCAGCATGCTGTTTCTGTGTGATTTTTAGAATAACTGATAACTCTCCCATCATCTTCCCTTTCTAGCCATTGTCAGCATGACTTCCAAGAGCAGGTACATAAGATGAAAGAAGAGTAAAAGGATTTGAGGGAGGCTCAAAGCATCTTCCTATGAGTAACACCTCATACATATTCTTTAATTCCTACTTTTCAAGTATGTTTAAGACAGATGAGGGTAGGATAGGCCTTTCATGTTCTTGTTTTCAATCAACTTCTCTCTCATACACCATACGAACATTCACATATGAACACGCATCTATTCTGGTGTGGTACTGGACATTGATTACGGCTACTAAATTGTATCTTCAAATATGGCTTAATAAGCTTTATTTCAGAGTATGGCAATATTTCAGTATATTTTTTAATAGAAACAGCAATCGCAATCCATACTTTAAATTTTGTTACTATATTTTAATATTAAATTTGAAACCAGATGATAGGTTAGTGAGAAAGGAGTGAAGCAGTCACACTGAAGGTAATGGCTATAAAGCAAGAAAATCACAAAATAATAGCTCATTCTTTTTCATTCCCTTCTGCACAATAATACAAGTCATAGGTAGAATACTGAGGCAAATATGTGATACAGAATAAAACAAATCTTTCACAAATTTTAGAGAACAGAAAGACTGTCAGGAAGACCTACATGGAAAAAGGCTATGAGAACAAGAAAGGTCCAGGTGGGCAATAAAGAGCAAGGAAGGAAGACGTCAGCAGTGGTGGCTGAGGAGCACAGATGCTTCAGGCAGAGGTGCTGTTTTCAGGATTGGGAATCATCATTGCAGTAAATTGTCATTTTTCAGTGCATTTTTTTACTTTATGTCCTGCTTATTAGTCTATGTAAACTGATAGAAAACACAATTGCAAAAGATCCTAAAAGATAAATACAGGACACTGCTGCCTCTGGACAGTCCATTTCTGGTCTGGGAAACAACCCTCTGGGGTAACAATTTTTATTACCTTTTACTTCTTCATACACATCATTTAAATAATTTTAAACATATAAGATTACATTTAAAATATACACATCCATTAACTTACTTATGCAGATGGTCAAGAAAATCTAACTGCTGTCTGCTCTTGAAATAAGAGAATAAGGACATTTGACATTTGGGTAAGTGGAGACTCTTACTAGGTTTTACTTTCCTCATTACAAGCCACTTGGGGTGACTAAACATAATGTTCCATACAAACACTCAGCCCAGTTCCTATCACAGGAAGAACATTCAGTAATTATTGACTGTTTTTCTACTATATGTTTGTCTATAAAACCTGGCTAATCATTCTCACAGATAGTGAATAAAAATTTATGCAGAGAGGGCACATAAGGCAATTAAGGATATGTAAATCAGTTTTACAAAATGTACAGCAGTATTATAAACCATATTTGACTTATCCTCAATGATGGAAGCTTATGAAAAATACAAAAGTAAGTTAATAGAACTATTTAAAAATAAAACAAACATCATAGGTAACTTTTTTTAAAAAGGTAAGGCAGCCTTTGCTGTTGAGATTTTGACTTTTTAAGATCAATTTACTTCACTTAACCCAAAATAATTTATAAATTGTCAACCAACACATTGATTTTCTTATTTAAAAAATACTAATAGTAGGACTTCCAGGAAGATGGCGGCGTGAACAGGGTGGCAGAAATCTCCTCCCCAAACTATATATCTATGAAAATACAGCAAATACAACTACTCCTAAAAGAGAGACCAGAAAACACAGGAATGCGCACAGCGTGCAGCTACACCTGAGAGGACACGGCACCCCGCAAGGCGGAGCTATAAAGGGCCCTGGGGAGCAGCGCAGCCACGGCGGCACAGCATACCCACAGAATCTACTCCCGCTGGGCATTTTTTGTTTTGTTTTGTTTTTTCTTCTTTTTCTTTTTTCTTTTCTTTTCTTTCTTTTTTTCTTTCTTTCTCTCTCTTTTTTTCTTCTTAAAGACTTAAAGAGCCCAGCTGACATACATGGCAACTACAAGCGACCACTTCCATAGCCATGAAAAGACAGAGGAATATGGTCCAGACTAATATCAACCAGACAATCCCAGAGGGGGAGCCTGAAGGGATGGAAATAAAAGTCATAATCATGCTGATGGATCTACAGAGAAATGTGCAAGAGCTGAGGGAGGAAGTGAGGGAAGTGAGGAAAGACAAGGCAGAAATCAGACAAGCGGTCGACGGGCTTAGCAGACTGGATGAGATGCAAGAGACTGTAAATGGAATAGAAATCAGAGAACAGGAATACAGAGAAGCTGAGGCAGAGAGAGATAAAAGGATCTCTAGGAATGAAAGAATATTAAGAGAACTGTGTGACCAATCCAAACGGAACAATATTCGCATTATAGGAGTACCAGAGGAAGAAGAGAGAGAAAAAGGGATAGAAAGTGTCTTTGAAGAAATAATTGTTCAAAACTTTCCCACGCTGGGGAAGGAAATAGTCTCGCAGTCCAAGGAAGCCCACAGACCTCCCAACACAAGGGACCCAAGGAAGACAACACAAAGACATATAATGATTAAAACGGCAAAGACCAAAGATAAAGACAGAATATTAAAGGCAGCTAGAGAGAGAAAAAAGATCACCTACAAAAAAAAAAAACCCATCAGACTATCATCAGACTTCTCAACAGAAACCTTAAACGCCAGAAGAGAATGGCATGATACATTTAACGTAATGAAACAGAAGGGCCTTGAACCAAGAATATTGTATTCAGCATGATTATCATTAAAATATGATGGAGGGATTAAACAATTTCCAGACAAACGAAAGTTGACAGAGTTTGCCTCTCATAAACCACCACTACACGATATCTTAAACGGACTGCTCTAGAGGGGAAGCACCCTAAGGCTAAAAAGATGTCACCAGAGAAAATAAAATCATAGCAAAGAAAGCAGACCATCCAAATACTAACTAAAGGCAAAGAAGAAAACACCTAGTATATAAAGAATGGAGGAGGAAGAATGAGATGGGACAGAAATAAAGAAACATCAGACAGTGTTTACAATAACTTAACAAGAAAGTTAAGTTAGATTGTTAGGTAGTAAAGAAGCAATCCTTGAACCTTTGGTAACCACGAATCTAAAGCCAGCAATGACAATAAGTACATATCTATCGATAATCACCCTAAATGTAAATGGACTGAATGCACCAATCAAAAGACAGAGAGTAAAAGAATGGATAAAAAAGCAAGACCCATCTATATCCTGCTTACAAGAGACTCACCTCAAACCCAAAGATATACACAGACTAAAAGTGAAGGGATGGAAAAAGATATTTCATGCAAACAACAAAGAGAAAAAAGCAGGTGTTCCAGTACTTGTATCTGACAAAATAGACTTCAAAATGAACAGAATAGCAAGATAAAGAAGCACATTACATAATGATAAAAGGGTCACTCCAACACGAAGATATAACCATTATAAATATATATGCACCCAACACAGAAGCGCCAGCATATGTGAAACAAATATTCACAGAATTTAAGAAGGAAATAGACAGCAATGCATTCATTTTAGGAGACTTCAACACACCACTCACTCCAAAGGACATATCAACCAGACAGAAAATAAGTAAAGACACAGAGGCACTGAACAACACACTAGAACAGATGGACCTAACAGACATCTACAGAACTCTACACCCAAAAGCAGCAGGATACACATTCTTCTCAAGTGCACATGGGACATTTTCCAGAATAGACCACATACTAGGCCACAAAAAGAACCTCAGTAAATTCAAAAATATTGAAATTCTACCAACCAACTTCTCAGGTAACAAAGGTATAAAACTAGAAATAAATTTTAGAAAGAAATCAAAAAGGCTCACAAATACATGGAAACTTAACAACATTCTCCTAATTAATCAATGGGTTAACGACCAAATCAAAACAGAAATCAAAGAATATATGGAGACTAATGACAACAACAACATAAAGCCACAACTTCTGTGGGACGCAGCAAAGGCAGTTCTAAGAGGAAAGTATATTGCAATCCAGGCCTATTTAAAGAAGGAAGAACATTCCCAAATGAATAGTCTAAAGACACAATTACTGAAATTGGAAAAAGAAGAACAAATGAGGCCCAAAGTCACCAGAAGGAGGGACATAATAAAGATCAGAGAAGAAATAAATAAAATTGAGAAGAACAAAACAATAGAAAAAATCAATGAAACCAAGAGCTGGTTCTTTGAAAAAATAAACAAAATACATAAATCCCTAGCCAGACTCATTAAGAGAAAAAGAGAATCTACACACATAAACACAATCAGAAATGAGAAAGGAAAAATCACGACAGACCCCACAGAAGTACAAAGGATTATAAGAGAATATTATGAGAATCTATATGCTAACAAGCTGGAAAACATAGAAGAAATGGACAACTTCTTAGAAAAATACAACCTCCCAACTGACCAAGCAAGAAACAGAGAAACTAAACAGACCCATCACCAGCGACGAAACTGAATCAGTAATCAAAAAACTACCCAGGAACAAAATCCCCGGACCTGATGGATTCACCTCTGAATTCTACCAGACATATAGAGAAGAAATAACACCCATTCTCCTTAAAGTTTTCCAAAAAATAGAAGAGGAGGGAATACTTCCAAACTCATTCTATGAAGCCAGCATCACTCTAATACCAAAACCTGGCAAAGAACTACCCCCCCGCAAAAAATTACAGACCGATATCCCTGATGAACATAGATGTAAAAATATTCAACAAAATATTAGCAAACCGAATTCAAAAATACATCAAGAGGATCATACACCATGATCAAGTGGGATTCATGCCAGGGATGCAAGGATGGTACAACATTCTAAAATCCATCAACATCATCCACCACATCAACAAAAAGAAGAACAAAAACCACATGATCATCTCCATAGATGCTGAAAAAGCATTTGACAAAATTCAGCATCCATTCATGATTAAAACTCTCAACAAAATGGGTATAGACAGCGAGTACCTCAACATCATAAAGGCCATATATGACAAACCCACAGCTAATATTATACTTAACAGTGAGAAGCTAAAAGCTTTTTACCTAAGATCGGGAACAAGACAGGGATGCCCACTCTCTCCACTGTTAATTCAACATAGTACTGGAGGTCCTAGCCACGGCAATCAGACAAACAAAGACATACAAGGCATCCAGATTGGTAAAGAAGAAGTCAAATTGTCACTATTTGCATATGACATGATACTGTACATAAAAAACCCTAAAGATTCCATTCCAAAACTACTAGAACTAATATCTGAATTCAGCAAAGTTGCAGGATACAAAATTAACACACGGAAATCTGTTGCTTTCCTATACACTAACGATGAACTAACAGAAAGAGAAATCAGAAAAACAATTCCATTCACAATTGCATCAAAAAGAATAAAATACCTAGGAATAAACCTAACCAAGGAAGTGAAAGACCTGTACTCTGAAAACTTCAAGACACTCCTAAGAGAAATTAAGAGGACACTAACAAATGGAAATGCATCCCATGCTCTTGGCTAGGAAGAATAAATATTGTCAAAATGGCTATACTACCTAAAGCAATCTAAAGATTCAACGCAATCCCTATCAAACTACCAACAGCTTTCTTCAATGAACTCGAACAAATAATTCTGAAATTCATATGGAACCACAAAAGACACAAATATTGTCAAAATGGCTATACTACCTAAAGCAATCTAAAGATTCAACGCAATCCCTATCAAACTACCAACAGCTTTCTTCAATGAACTCGAACAAGTAATTCTAAAATTCATATGGAACCACAAAAGACCCCGAATAGCCAAAGCAATCCTGAGAAGGATAAATAAAACAGGGGGAATTATGCTCCCTGACTTCAAGCTCTACTACAAAGCCACAGTAATCAAGACAGTTTGGTATTGGCACAAAAACAGACCCACAGACCAGTGGAACAGAATAGAAAATCCAAACATTAACCCAAACATATGCAGTCAATTAATATTTGATAAAGGAGCCTTGGATATACAATGGAGAGATGACAGCCTCTTCAGCAGCTGGTGTTGGCAAAACTGGACAGCTACATGTAAGAGAATGAAACTGGACTACTGTCTAGCCCCATGCACAAAGGTAAACTCAAGGTGGATCAAAGACCTGAATGTAAGTCATGAAATCATAAAACTCTTAGAAAAAAACATAGGCAAAAATCTCTTGGACATAAACATGAGCGACTTCTTCATGAACATATCTCCCCGGGCAAGGGAAACAAAAGCAAACATGAACAAGTGGGACCATATCAAGCTAAAAAGCTTCTGTACCGCAAAGGACACCATCAGTAGAACAAAAAGAGATCGTACAGTATGAGAAAATATATTCATAAATGACATATCTCATAAGGGGTTGACATCCAAAATATATAAAGAACTCACATACCTTTACAAACAAAAAGCAAATAATCCAATTAAGAAATGGGCAGAGGACATGAATAGACACTTCTCTAAAGAAGAAATTCAGATGGCCAACAGGCACATGAAAAGATGCCCCACATCGCTAATTATCAGAGAAATGCAGATTAAAACCACAATGAGATATCACCTCACACCAGTGAGGATGGCCAACATCCAAAACACAAACAACAACAAATGTTGGCGAGGATGTGGAGAAATGGGAACCCTCCTACACTGCTGGTGGGACTGCAAATTTGTTCAACCATTGTGGAAAGCAGTATGCAGGTTCCTCAAAAAACTCAAAATAGAAATACCATTTGACCCAGGAATTCCACTCCTAGGAATTTACCCTAAGAATGCAGCAGCGCAGTTTGAAAAAGACATATGCACCCCTATGTTTATCACAGCACTATTTACAATAGCCAAGAAGTGGAAGCAACGTAAGTGTCCATTAATAGATGAATGGATAAAGAAGATGTGGTACATGTACACAATGGAATATTATTCAGCCATAAGAAGAAAACAAATCCTATCATTTGCAACAACATGGATAGAGATAGAGGGTATTATGCTCAGTGAAATAAGCCAAGCCGAAAAAGACAAGTATCAAATGATTTCACTCATATGAGGGGTATAAGAACAAAGAAAAAAACTGAAGGAACAAAACAGCAGCAGACTCACAGAACACAAGAACGGACTAATAGTTACCAAAGGGAAAGGGACTGGGGAAGATGGGTGGGAAAGGAGGGATAAGGGGGAAAAAGGGCCTTACGATTAGCAGATGTAATGTTGGGGGTCATGGGAAGGGCTGTACAACTCAGAGAAGACAAGTAGTGATTCTATAGCATCTCACTATACTGATGGACAGTGACTGTAATGGGGTTGGTGGGGGGGACCTTATGAAGGGGGTAGTTTAATAACCATAATATTGCACATGTAATTGTAGATTAATGATACCAATATAAATTATATTAAAAAAATACTAATAGTTTAGTGATTTTTTTCTATGTATAATATAGATATATAAATATTATAAGCAAACAATTATGAGATGCTACTGCTAGTTATCAATAGGTTATGAATAACACTCTCCCATATATTATAAATTTAAACAATACATTAAACCAATCTGTGTAGTTTCCCAGAAATCTAAACTATGTTTTAATTTAGAATCAATTCCAAGGAAATAAAATAAAACTTCTAGTATGAATTTATTTTTAATGGTTTCTATCAATCCCAAAAGCCATTTAAGGATCTCACTTAGTATTAAAGAATATTTATAATTAAGCAAAGCAATTTAGTATGTGTTAAGTAGAAGTTCAAAGATGATTTGTGGGAAGGAGTACTTTAAGCCTCTGAAATACATCTGACTCCAATTAAGTGAGAATCTTTACCATTATAACATTTCTCTCTTCTATATAGTAATGTAAATTCTTACTTCCTATAGTATAACAACTCTTACTAAAACAATATTAAACAATATTTCTAGTGACAAAACTCTTTAACAGACTAGCATTTCAGACAATATTAACAAGTCACTAACCAAAAATTAGGAAAAAATAACAGTCTTTATGATTTAATTCCTCCTTAGGACTTTCCATAAAAATATTTAAAGCTTTCCCATTGTTCAATTCCTTGTCTTCACTCTTCAATGTCCTGTTATTTTAGGAAGGTGTCTATAAATGAGACAAGGGAGTTATGTAGGGATCAAATCATAAAAGACTCTGGGTAACAGGCTAAGGAATTTGGATTTTACCATGAAGACAATAAAGACCCACTGAGGGATTTTTAGGAAGTAAATGATGAAGCTGGGTTCACATATCAAATATGTTTTTATAATGGCAGTGTGGAAAATAGTTTCAAGTGGAGGAGACAATAGGTAGAGGCATCTAGTTAAGAAATGGTAAGGTATTTGGTCAATAGATTTTATTCATCCCGTCCACTTAATAGGTTAATAGATGGGAAAGAAGAAGGAGGTGACATTAAAAATAGTTTGGGACAATTACTTTCATTAAAACAAGAAACAAAGGAACAGATTTGAAGAGATAAATTCAGTTTAGACTTTTTTTAGGTGACTGTAGGATGCTCAAGTGAAGATGATAATAATAACTGACACATGTAAGTCTAGATTTTAGAAAAGAGTCTGGGAGTCATCAGTTCCATGAATGATTGTAAGAGCAGGGGAAAGGAGGGAAGCAGGTATGGGAGGGAAGGAATGGAAGGGATGATGGGAAAGGAGAGGAGAGAATGGGAGGCAAATGAAGCAAAAACTGAACAAAAAGAAATAAGGAAAGTAGGGAACACTACACCTACACACACACACACTGTATGTATATACATGTGTGTGCATACAGATAGATGACACGCACCAATACCATGCCTATGTATATTTTATATATATAATACATTTTATATTACATATAAAGGTCACTGTGATGGTTAACTTTATGTGTTAACCTGACTAGGCAATGGTAACCCAGTTGTTCCATCAAACAGCAGTGTAGATGTGGCTATAAAAGTATTTTTAGATAGGATCAACATTTAAATTAGTGAACTTTAAGTAAATCATCATACTTTCCATAATGTGGGTAGTCTTCAGCCAAATAGTGGAAGGTCTTCAGAGAAAGAGCTGAGACAATTCCCTTCACCCCCCACCACATACACACACACACAAAGAACTGCAGGCTGCCTTCGCACTCAGGGTTGCAATATCAACTCTTCCCTGGCTCTGCAGCCCACGTGCATGCCCGTGCCCTGCAGGGTTTTCAGACTTGCCAGCCCTCCCAATCATGTTAGACAATTGCTTAAAATAAGTTTTTCTCTCTCTCTAACAATCTCCTAGGGTTTACATATTTCTTCTATATATAGATTTCCTGTTATTTCTGTTTCTCTGGAGAAGCCTCACTAATGTAATCATTTCATAGTCAGCATTTGTGTTAAAAAATATATATGCCAAAATATGAAGAGTGGCTTTTCTGCATGGCAGGATTATGGATGAATTCCACTTTCTTCCTTATTCATTTCTGCATTCCATGATTTTCATGGAAGAGCATACATTAGTTTTACTATTATAATCAGAAACATGCAGTGAACTTCTTAACTAAAAATGAGAATTAGAAATTTACATTACAAATTTCAAATAAATCTTTTATGGCAACTATTAACATTTTTCCAAAATTGTATTCATGTTGGAAATTGTATACAATTTTAATACAGGCTTCTCTAATAAAAATTTAATGAAGATTATAGGTTCCTTCCACATAGTTCAACGAACTTTTACAGGTTGCCAAAATATTGCATATTTTAAAAGGCCTTAGCCAAATGGATGAGATGTTTCCCAGGGTACCAAAATTTGCTTATACTCTGATAGATCTGTATAACAATTGAAAAAGAAGGTTGAAGGATAGAACTGAACAACAAAATAACAGACAGAAAGAAGGCTGTAGAACATTAGTTTGTTTGGGATTAACCATCCAACCATTGTCCAAAGAGAAAGGTGTCAATATACAAATATGTGATTTATCTGGTCCTGGCAGTGCACACAGCGCCTGTTTTGAAGATGATATCATTAAGTTCACTAAGCCTGATGCCACTAAACATTTGAACCATACCTTGATCACTTATTCAGATTTCCTGCTCTCTCAGACACATCCATAGGGAGTATGTCTTTGTATAACGGCCACATAGAGAAACGTTGGAATTTGGAGAACCTAAATGTCCCAGGTAGCAGTCTGGTTTATGTACTCGTAAATCTCCCTGAGTTTGATTAATGTGAGCCTACTCTAATAAACAGATCTACTCTTCAAGTGTTAACAAACCAGGTTTCCAAACTGAACAGTCAGCAGGACGTGCGCACCAGTAAATGCAGCCAGGCAGATTTGCTAATGCCACCCTGTGAGAACTACCTGGGTAGATAATTTGCCTTAAATAATTAGCACACCTTTGCATTGCCAGGCAACATGGGTTTCCTCAATAATATTTTGCACCATAATTATTCAAATTAAATTGGCTATGATAACCTCATTAAATTATGTTTAACATATCATTATATGTCTTTAAACTTCTCTGCTCAGGCTTATTATTATCAGTATTATTACTGCTACAACTAGCATTACTTTGAGCCTAACTTTTAAAACTAAGTCACAAATAAGAATACAATAAAGAAGAAAAGTCTATTTTAAATATCATTAAGCAGAAAAAAGAAATACTTTGATTTTTAAAAAATCCTAATCTGAACAAATAACTACTGTAAAGAAACCTGAAATATTATTCAGCCATAAAAAGAAAAGAAATCCTACCATTTGCAACAACATGGATGGACCTTGAGGGTATTATGCTTGGTGAAATAAGCCATGCTGAGAAAGACAAGAACCATATGATTTCCCTTATTTGTGGAATATAAAAACAAAGCAAAACAGAGGAACAAAATAGCAATAGACTCATAGGTGTGATAAGGGACTAGTGGTTACCAAGGGGGAGTAGTTGGGGCAAGCGTGGGGAGAGGGTGAGGGAGATAAAGCAGCACAATAACTTTCAATCACAATATAAGTTGGTCACAGGGGCAGTAGTACAGCATGGAGAATATAGGCAACGATTCTGTAACATCTTACTATGTTGATAATGACTGCACTAGAGGTGGGTGAAGATTTAATATGGGTAACTGCTGAAGCACTGTGTTGTATATTTGAAACCAACATAAGATACTTTAGTAAGAAAAAAAGTAAAACACCTGAACTATCACAAATGCTCACTCATTCAACATAAAATGATGGAAATTTAGCAAAATCTTTTTTTTTCCTTTTTATGGGAAATGAAACTAGGAAACTTTATCCAGATCAAAAATTACTTTTATGTTGTTTCTATTATTATAAGAGAAAACATTTAAAAGTTGAAGTACAGTTAGTTCCAAGGGAATATTCAGAAATTATATACTATCAGAACTTTCTATTTTTTTTTTAAGTTTTATGTGTAACAAATTACAATTTAAAAGGAAGATCTATTTTATAGTTCATTACATAATGGTTGCAATTCCTTTAGGTTTTGACCATCGGAAATGAGTTTTGAACAGGAAATCTGGATTGCTATTTCTAGGACTTATTATAAATTTTTTATAGGAAACACAAAAACTTCAGATAAACTTGAGAAGTATATTTAACCTCTAGTAAATATTATACCATAGCAAAAAACAGTATTAAAAAATCCAGGGGAAAAGGCCAAGAACAAGCACATAAACAAAGTGAATAAACATGTCACCAGAAGAGTACAGATGCTCTCTAAAGTCGAATAACTTTCCTATGCTTATTACAAGGATGTCATCTTAGGAGATAAAATACAGTACCATAAATTTAAAGGTCACTGAATTTCTCAAGGTAACCCAAACATTGTAAGGACATACAATTAATTCTCCCAACAGTTAGTGAATAACCAATAATTGCAAGAGCCCCACCCACGTCTCATGAAGTCTATACCTACTTATGTGCCCTGACCTTTAGGTACAGTCCAACTTAATAAACTAAGTTATCCAATCTTCTTTGATATATTTTATATAAGTATGTTTAGAGCATACTTATAGAAAAAAACCATTTTTAAAAAACTACATTTCATATAGTTAAGTGAATGCCTGCATTTGATCAAAATATATTTCACATCCTAGAGAGTCAGAGCAATCTGTAAAAGGTAACAGACACTCAAAAATTATCACCATTGTTTAAGTCTTAAAGATCGACTCCTAAAGTCATCCTCTAATCCTTTAAAAAAATCTCATTCTACATTATGCTTTTGACTTTTTGAACGATGTTTACAGCATTAAGGCGAATTATATTTAAAAAGTGGACTTTTAAACAAGTGTATTCATACTTACATCCATCCATTTATATGATCTCCAATCAGAAGTCAAGTGCTAAATATTATTTATGACATTTATTCACACAATATTCACCCTTCTAAAAGCTGTTTCTCAAGGCCCCAAATGAGCGGTATGATCATTAGGTACCAAATTTGTGGAAACAACTGAATGTGACAGTACTGCAACTGGTAAATAAAAAAGCTTGTGGCCTCATAGACAAGCTTCATTTTTTAACTACTGGACATGGTTGCATAGAGCAGGAGGAAATGTGTTTTTGCAGTTGTAGTAGGTTCATTGGAAGACTTTAAAAACTTGAAATTTTTAAAATTTAAATTCTGTATGCTTTAGTCAATTAATCGTGAATGGTTAATTTAAGAGTTAAGCATCAATGGAGTCCCAATTACGAGACTGATGTTTTTAAGTGTGCCCTGTTCTTAAAACAGCCCCATGTTTTAAGTCAGCTGTAGATACTCCTACTTTATATGAGAATATAGACTTGAAGAGGTTAAAGCCATAGTTCTCAAAGTGTTGTCTCTGGACCACCAGCATCAGCATCATATGGGAACATTTTAGAAATGCAAACTCTCAGACCCGACTCCAGACCTGCTGAATCAAAAACTCTGGGAGTGTAGTCAGCAATCTGTGTTGGATCAAGCCCTTCAGGTAACGGTGAGGCACGCTAAAATTTACAACAAACATGGGGTGGAGGTAATTTGCCTAAGGTTGCACATCTAGTAATTGGTGAAGCTAGAGGGGAACCTGGTCGGCCTCCCTCTTTCAAAGCCCAAGCTTAAGCCAGTACCTTATTTATGGTTTTTAGTTAAAGGCAGCTCTTTTTGTTTCAAACCCAAATTTCTTTCTAAACTGGATTACTTTTGATAAAGGGAGAGTACTGAACATAATGGAAACTTTGATGTTACAGTATCTTACAGTGCCTCAAGGTCAGCACTGACAAATGTTCGACGGTCATGTAAAACACAGGAAACATTCTGGATATATTATCAAGATTTGAGATTGAAGTATCTGATGCCTCCAGCTCCTAGCTGTTGATCGGGCCAGACTCACTCGCCATCCCACCTTTCTTAGCCTACAAACAGGCCTTCTTTATTGCACAGGGAGGAGTACCATTTTAGGACTGGCACACTAATCGGAAGAGGGTTACTTGAAGTTAGGAAGCAAGCAAACAGGGGACATTCATCCTCTTAGAGGACACATCAGAGGAAAACAGAAGCAAGCATATAGTCCCCACCTCTCAAACAGCTCTCATTCACCTCTTCCGTCATCCCAGACCACTCCTTTGTGGACTTTTGATAAACCAGGCTTTATACAACTTAAATAATAATGAAGAGAATGTGAAAAACTGACCATTATTACGTCAGGACATATTCTGAGAACTGCTTGTAAAAATCCCCAGCTTTTCCTTTTTCTTTAACATCCATCAACCATGCAGTCATCCACTGAGCAACGACCTGTTGAACTCCTTGTCTGTGCCATGCAGGGCTCTCGGCGGACTGTGAGGAGGCAGGGAGAGCAGCCACAGCCTGGAAGTAGTACAGGAGAAAGTAGCTCCTCGCAGAGATGGACAGAAGTATTACAGATGGAGTTGAGGTGTGTTTGGGAGCCTTGCTGTTGAATTAAATGTAAGGACAGAGAGTTTCAAGTGTACATTTTGAAGGAAGTACAATTTCAGATGTGATACGATCTAGGAGAGGACCAGGGAAATGCAGAGGAAAAGATTATTGTAGATAAGGAGGTCATGGAGCTGAAAGGTCAGTGTGTTGGACAGATCCTCTGATATTTAAATCTCCAAGATCAGTGACAGACATTGGAATTGACAGAAAAGCAATAAAGTGTAAAAGTTACTCCTGCATGAGGGAGAGGAACTGGGGGGAGTCAGCATAGGGTGTCAGTGAGGAACAGTATTGGGAGGTAGAGTCTGCTTAAATGAACTGTGAAGAAAACAGGTTTTGGGAAAAGGAGGGAAGAGAAATCATACTTTTTGTTACCTCATGAGGTGTTTTGAGTGGAAAAAAATGTGGAGAACCACTGCTTCAAGACATAATAATGCCCAAGTTGCTCTGGTCTAACTGTGGTTAAAGACGTTCTCCTTGGCTCAGAGGAAGCAATGATGGATTTTTGCCCCCAAGGACCTTTACAAAGAAAATAAGGGAGATGAACAAAACAGAATAATAATAGTGATAAAAGCATATATATGAATAAGCTTAAAGAAGACATTCCTCAACAAAAGTAATGAGTCTAACCACAGACTGAACTGGCTGAAAGCAGGACTGAGTAGCCAGCCCCGATTCGTGTTCCTTGCCCAGATCCCAAGTGGCTTGTGTGGAGTGGCTTCAACTCAACCCAACCAGAGGAAGGTTTTTAGCCCCTGCCAGAATCTTCCAGGTCCTGGCCGTCAAAGTTTCTCTTTGCCTGTCCCCGACTGCTGGAAGCTTCCCTCACTCCAGCAAATGATACCACCTCCTTTCTCGATTACCACATTGATATTGATGAATTTGCTATAGCTATCTCTGGCCTGAAACTCTCCTAATTTCCTTCTCAAATTGCATGAAAGTATTAAATGCACAAACCCAAACTCCAAACTCCATATCTTCTCACTCCATATCCTATTCTTCCCTGTATCTCCTTTATCTTTGGAAAATGGCATCACCTTCCTCAGTTTCCAAGGTTAGAAAGTGTCCCATCTGGACTCTACATGTACATTCAGCCCCTCACTCAATCAGTTAAGCATCCTGAATTTTTTGACATAATTGCATACTTTCTACCATTTCTACTACCCCTTTCCTTCCTTTTGATTCTGCTTCTGCACAACAGCCTTCCAACAGGTTTTCTGCCAGTAACAGATCTTTTAAATTGACAACAGGCTTTCATTCTCTAAAACATGACTTTTAATCCATTCCGTCCTGCAGTCTAAAAGCTTCAATGACTCCTCTTATAGAAAAAGTTCTAACTTCTTAGCATGGTTATAGAGAGTCCCATTTTCATTATATATTGCAGTGAATCCTAGGCTCCTGCCACATCCTGAATATAGCATATGTCTTTGCTTTTATGTCTTTTCAATCATAAGACAAAAAAATACCTTTCCCTTACTTATCCTTCAGGATATACTTCAAAAGCTACCTCTTCAAAGAAGCTTTCCTTGATCTTTTTTCTCCCCATTAGAAACAACTACAGTTCCCTTTATGTGCCAAACACTTTTTTCTAACTCTCTTGAGCCCCTTATAGCTACGTAAAATACACAGATTTTATTTCACAACTAGACACTAAGTTTCTTAGACATCCCAGGATATTTAATGTAAGCTGTTGAACCAATGAATGGAAGGACAGGAAAAGGTTCCCTAAGGCTTTCACATTTTAAACTATTTGGATTTCGAATGACCCAAATACGGCAAGACAAAATTGCTATCCAAAGATATCCAGGCCCTAGCCCGCAGAATAGGGAGACTATACAGGATTGTCCTGGGGGGCCAAATCTAATCACAAGAACCCTTAAAGGAAGAGAACTTTCTCTGATCTATGAGAGATGCAGCGCACGTCAGAGAGGCGGCAGGCATGAGAGAGACTAGACCAGCCTCACTGGATAGGGCCAACAGAAACAAAAGAAATACAGGCAGCCTCTAGGAGCAAAGACTGACCTCTGATCAACAGGCAGCCAAATAGCAGGAACCTTATTCCCACAACCGCAAACACAAGGAACTGAATTTGGCCAACACTCTGAATGACACTGGAAGTAGACTCTTCTCTAGAACCTTCAGGAAGGAACACAGCCCTACACACCTTCATTCCAGCTCATGGGACCCCAAGCAAAGCACCAAGCTGAGCCCAGTCAGACTTAGGACCTTTGTAACAGTGAAATGAGCGTGTATTGTTCTAAACCGCAAATGTGCTGTGATTTGTTAAAGCAGCAATAGGAAATGAGTGTAACAAGCTTAATGCAGCAGTTTTTAAGGATGTGAGGGTCTGAGAAAATCAGTCTGATTAGTCTTTGAAAAGTCACTTGTACACAGGGAAAACTTGACTAAATTGAAATAACTAAAAATATTTTTAAATGGCTTCTAAATATGGTCCCCAGCTTCTCTCCTACTCTGAATATACTTGAGAGAGATGACATAAAGCTCTCAGCAATTACCAGAGGATAGTGTTTGGCGTTGTGTCCTCTTGATAATTCTAATACACCCCATTCCCAAATCCCCTTCCAAGCCTCCGCTCATCTAGCTAGTTAAGAAACACTGGTTTGGCAAGGACCAACCCTAAACTCTAAAGACACTGGCTTAATGAAGCTTAAAGTAATCTTAATTTAATCTTCTCAAAACTAGATCTTAACCTGCCCATAGAAGATCCAGTTTTCAGAAGAAATAATTAAGCATGTCTATACCAGGCTAATATCAATAACAGTAACATAGTAATTATGGAAAATATTTATTGAATATTTACTCTGAGTCAGGAAATGTTCTATGTGGCATATCTCAGTTAATTCTTTCTAAGAATCTATTGGATAGTCTATATAGTTCTCTATTGTTTAGATGAAGAAGCTAAGGGAAAATAAGTGAACTAACTTGTCCTGTGTCTCTAGAAAGTGACACAGTTCATATTAACCTAGAGGCCTGATATTCTCAACATCTGATCCATTTGAAACTATAACAACATTTCACAGCTACTGAGACCCTCTCATATTTTATATAGATAATACTTGCATTTTTCACTATAAACCTTTAGATTTCTAGGACTAAGTGCAAGAAGCAGCAGCTCGTCAGGAAACATGCAAACTGTGTGTGAGGAAACAGTGTGGATGCAGAATGGAAGCCAGTGGTAAACCAGCAGGAGAGGCCATGGCAGAGGGCCAGCCAACTGCAGCCCAGGATCAGGCACTATTGGGCAATTTTAGTGGAGAGCATACAGGGATCTGGAGAAGGTAGTCTCCCTACCACTCAGCCAATAGTTCCTCCCAGTTACTGCAGGAGTAAGGCCAAAAATTACACTTGTTTTATAACCATTTCAGGGGATTCTTTGAATATGAAATTTCATATGTTTGGTTTCAATCCACCATGTTCTTTCAGTTAAGTGTCAGCTGCTTTCAGTTAGTAGAGTAGGGAAATATGCCAAAATACACCCAAAGGCAGTCACCGTTACACTGCATGGTATTTCTGGTCCAACTACTGGGAGCTGAAAGAATGAGGAATGGGAGAGTCTTTTGACCATCAAGATCATTTTGGCAAATGCTGGATAGACAAATATCTCATCTGGGACAGTATGAAAGAATCCATGGCACACGGGCTCAGATTAGAATAACATAACTTTTTATTTCCTGTAATTAAAATTTATTTTACGACAACCTGTTGCCTCTACAGTGCTAAGATATTACTGCCATCATAAGAGCATAAGGTCCTTCAGAGTTTGCTTCCTGCATTCTGTGCTACTTAACATAGCTCACAAATTCATTGACTACCTTTTTCCTATCTTATTAGGAACATAATCAGATTTACTCCTTCCTCATCAGGAGGAATAAGTTCACTTATTATCTTTCAAACTATACTAATCCGTTTTATTTATCCCTCTTCTCCTAAAAGCAAGCAAACAAAACAAACAATTGGCTTCATGGCTTATGAAGAAATTCCATTTACTTTCTGAACCCTTGTCTTTGCCTTGTATGATCAGTTTGCTAGTGCTTAGCCAAAAGAAATAATCCTGGCATTCACATTTATTAAAGTGAAAACAAATTAATCGCCTAGTGTAAGCAATGTAACTTGAGGGAATGCAGACATAAATCATTGTGGCTTATTTCCTAGGAGGCCTATGCATGAAGAGCCTATACTTTAGTTATTTTAAATTTTTAAATAAGATTTTATACATGCAAATAAATTTTTCAGGCACAAAAGAGGTAATAAAGAAGATATTACTTTTTACATAGCAATGCGTAATTTGACAGTTGATTAATTTCTTAACTACTACATTAATTACATTGAAGCTAAATTAACCTCAAAATTCATTTTCAAAATTAGTTTAAGTAAATAGGTGTATTTTGAATTAAATGTAACATTTTAGGATCTAATTAGCAAAAGGATCTTATACCGCTCATCTTAACTTTTTAAAAAATGTATATAGAAAATATTTCATATACATTTTTTTTTTAGTATCACCTCTCCAAATTAACCCTCTGAGTAAATAAGAAAGAAAAAAGTTTTTTTTTTCAGGGTAAAGCAAAAGATGAAACAAAACAAAAAGAGCTCACAACTGCCTGATGTTGTTTAGTTATAAAACCTTTATGATAATAAATAGCAAAAAGAGACTTGCTTTTGCTTTTTGTTTTATCAGATAAATTTTCATATTTGTACACTACTTTTTTGTAATGGATGGCAATATCTTTACTAAAACAGACTTCCAATTTTTTGCATTACCATTCATTTATTTTCATTCATAATATATTCTCTGAGCTGTACAAGTGATACTACTTTACTATTTTGCCTGGCTTGTGGGGAACTGTTTAGATCAGGATGTGTGTCTGCACATTTAACTTATTAATTTGAACTGGACTGATCAAGTGCAATTCCCTTTGTGCAGTTCCTGAAGAAAAAAATAATAATTTGAATAAAATATACAGACAAAGCAAAATAACAACAGGTTGTTATCAAAATTGCCATAAATCTCATAGCAACACTTCTGTGGTGAAAATGAAGCATGGTTTTGGGCTTTATCACGACTAGCAAGTAAACTATAATACCAAAAGGGCAAAATTTTTTCCTCAGCCCCATATTCTTTACTCATTTGGGATTAAATAAATATGATGTTCCATTTCTAACCTGAGTATCACACAAAAACATAATTGCTTGGGGAGTCATCTTTTTTTACCGCATACATCACATACTGTCTTGCATGATACAGCTGTGGATTTGTCTACATTTCTGAGATAAGTATTTGAGCACTGTTAGCGTCAGGGAGAGTGTCCTACGCTTGCACTCTCCTAGAGTACCTAGAATAGTGCTCTGCACAGAGACATATTCTAAAAATACGTACCAGTGATCAATGTATTCTCAAAGTTATGTGAACTGTAATTGCTGTTTCCAAAACAATGGAAGGCATGACAACATGTTTTTGGTTGAAGATTATTACTGCTTTAGAGATAGTAGTTACCTTTATCATGCTATATATTACAATCTGGAGGGCTACAAGCAAGTAAAACCAGTTATTACCTAGAACAATCCTGTTTTCTAAGGAATACCTCAATTTTTCTCAATAATCCCACACAGAGCTGTATTTGCAAGTTGATTAGATCCCTAAAACGACTCCCACACTCCAGCCCAGGGACACCTGTGGGAAAATTATACTTCCTTCTGGTATTCCTCCTGTTTGACAGTCTCTATGTAGCCTCACAACTCCCCACGTCATTTGCCAGCCAACTCATTAAATCTAGGCCATGCTGTTTGCTCCCTGGTTATTCATCCTGGTCAGTATTTTAATCTGAACAGGAAATTTCAAGTGTTTACCCATAATCGTCATTAGAGTGCCTGTTTCACAACTCACACAAAACAAGGTATAGCATAAGTTGTCATCAAAAGAGAATTTTATTCAGTATGCCTCAAAATAAAATTATTGAGGGTTAATTTTGCCACATACTTATAGACATCTCATCAGACAACAAGGTGTATGAGTTCAAATATTTGTGCAAAAACAGAACCTTAGATTTACTACTCCTGGGCTCAATACAAACTATCCAATACAAATTTATTCTGAAGGTCACAGAATTAAAATTCTCCAACAGAAGATTATTTTAAGGATTAGTTTTTTAGTAAATGGATCTAATGGTGAAAGAAACTCAAGGTTAATTCTGATTTTTAGAAAAAAATTAAAAGACACACCAAATTCCATTTATTTGTGGTTTGATGGGAAAAAATGCGCTAAATCAACAGGACAAGACTCCTTGGCTGATATGCCAATATTCCAATATAAAATATTGGTAGCTTTACATTCCAATGTTGGACATGATTCTCAAATAAAAGGTATAGCTATAGATCTTTTAATATCTTTATATCTGTATATATCATAGACGGCTTCAACCAAATTTAACAGTAACAAAAGTACGTCTCAGAAATTCTATCTATGCTCACCAAACAGGCAAAAATATTACACATTTTGGAAAATGAACTCTATCTTCCTCATATTTCAGTTCTATCTTTCTAGTATTTTTAGATTAATACTATTTACATGATCATTAAAAGTATCATTCTTCTTGCAATTAAATTTAGAAACAGAAAAAAAGGAAATAAAGGACAGAAAAGTATTAGAAAATTGTTATTAATGAATACAAACATTTGCCAGCCAAAATCAACAGAAAAAATAAGAAAACTACTTCCTGTTTATTAATAACAATATCGATGAGTACGGGGAAAAAAATGTGTAGAGAGCAGCGTTTCCCACCTGTATTCCTTGGATCACCTGTACACAAAGAGAAATACTTCACCTAAAGTAAGGTAAGACAAATGGAGCCTGCTAAATCTCACCATCAAGAAAGCTGTTTGCCTCTGTTTACCAAATTTATGACTTGTAGAATGCCGGCTTTCCACCTCCATCCCACCATACCATTCCCTCTGACATTCACATATATTCTTAAATAAAGAAACCAACATTATATAGATCTAGAACCAGAAGTAAATTCTGTAATAATGCACTGCTGAAGCATCAACTCACATAGTAATCCCGGTGACAAAAATAAAACACATTTGGGAATCTCAGAACTCTTAAAATTGTTTATTAAATAGTCATCCACGCAATTCCTGTTTTGCCCTGGTAAATACAGACACATCTTTAACTTACATGGCGTTAAAATTTCTATGTATAGTGACAGTTCACATAGTGCTTTGTCTATATTGCATTTATTTTTTAGGAGTAGTGGATGGTGGGAGAGAAAAAATATATAGTTCGTAACACCAGACCATTAAAGATCTCTACTGGTATTAAACTGTGATCCTCCACATAACATCAATTTTCGGAGGAGAGTTTTAGACTGTAATAGATCCTTTTTGTGTTTCAGTTACCACCAACCAAGAATGTGATTAGAATAAGAAGACAAAATTGTACACTAGGTTGTAGTTCCTATATGAAAGATTTGGTCTTTCATTAATTTTGACAAATTGGGACATTACTTCCATTGAAATTTCTGTTTATACTGCAGAACAACTCAGTAGCTCATTAAGAAAATTCCTTTGCTCTTAACTTGAATATTTCAAGGGAGGCTTCTTTTACCAGAAACGCAAGCAATCAGTTCCATTCCTGTACATTCTTTTCCTTTCTTCAGATTATTGTTCCATGAAGCTACCTTGCCAGGAAACTGGCAAATTGCCTTCTTCATTTGTATTACCTTAGATGTATTTGTAGTCTTATGATTATATCTCTCTTCATTCCCATGGGATAGAAGCAAAATGCTAGCAGTCTAAGGATACAGGAAATTGAAATTTTGTCACCTGCAGAGGACTCAATAAGTGTTTTTTTTCCCTTCAGTGTTAAGAAAGGATCTCTTGTGCGTGAAAGAAAATTACCTTCCCTTTCAGTAAGACACATCTGGAAATATTCTTAACTATAGTCTTTCAGAACGACTAAGAAAGCTGATACCAATGTTTTTGTGATTTATTACAAGAATGCAGTAGAGTCTTTAAGGGATGTTTTCTTTTACTTAGCTATTTGCTTGGGAATCATGATGCAACTGATAGCCAGAAACAGAAATTTTTCTTTACTGAAGGGCATTTTGCTCTGGATATCTATACACTGCATCAAAATGGAGTTGAAACTAAATAACCCAGTGGGTTCTTTGGACTTACAGAAATGCCTTCTGGCTTATTTTAAAAGCCAAGTAGGCTACACATTTTCTTTAAGTGGCCCACAATAGAATTCTCATCTTATTATTCATCAGATCTTCAACTGAAGATTTTCTGCCATCTCCTAAGACCTCATGCTGTGCAGGCAGAAAATGTGACTACAGCAGAGTAACCCAATTTGCCTTAGAATTGAGACTAATAGCAGACCCTTTCTGTCTATTCTTGTCTTACAGGCTTGTTAGACTCCCGATGGGAAGGAAAGTTTCCCTGCTGATAGAGTTGTAGCATATCAAAAATGAATCATGAGTACAAAGAAAGATTATTTTGTTCAATGAGACATTTCTTACTCCCTTGCTCAGGCGACAGCATTTCTGGCTAATTACCCAATTACTACTGATATAAGGTATGTGGAGAGAATTAAGGACATAAGGAAAGGGGACACATGGAGCTACCAAGACTTGATAAGGCTGTATTCCTATTTCAGTTAGATGCCAGAAGAACAAGAGCACAAAAGAAAATGATTTTAATACACATTACAACATACTCAGAATTAAGATTATTATCAAATTTTGCAGAGGATGTGACTGCAAATCAGAGAGATCTCAAAGACAAAAAAAAAAGAAGAAGAAAGTCAAATTCTAAGTTAGAACTGAAAAAGAAAAAACAGGTAAGCCGAAAAGCCGACAATATCATCCAGCAAGATACTTACATAGAAATTGGAATGTACTGAATGTGTGGTTTAAAAATTTATTGTCTTTCTTTGTATAATGGCATCATTTCTTAGATACACAGAGCAATTACCACCCTCCCCAACAAAGTGGTCTACTATTAGAAATCTTACACTTTCATCCCTAATTGAAGGCATTATCCAAAGGTAGCAACAAAACTATAACTGATTTTGATTGCTAAAGTCCTCATACTAAAATTCTAGGATAAAGTAAACAGGAAAATTGAGCATTATATAACACCGAAGCAGGAAGGGAATTATGCACTCAAGCATAAGATAAAAAGGGAAAAAATACACTCGGTACATCACAGCTGTCTTCCATTACATATAATTATCCATTCTCAGCCTGAGCTAGCGAACAAAAGCTTAGAAAGAACAATGGGTATGTAGTTGTCAAAAGGTACGACTTCTCTTCAACTACATAGCCTTTTATTTATTTATTTTTTTAAGTGTGGGTAGGAACAAAAACAACCTGTTTCTGTTATAAACATTGTTGTATTTTGAAAGCTTTATCAAAATGATGTTTGAAATGTTGACCAAGAATGAATTTTGGCCATCAAACAGCAAATTATAGTTATTTCTGTTTTGGATTAAAACAGTGAAAATTTTAAATTAACACATTAGTATTAAAGTTTTGAAACTGAAAACCAACTACAAATAAGAATCATAGGGTTTTTTTTCAAGAAACCTTTCTGTTGCAACAAATGATTCAAGAATATTGAAATTTAACTATCCTACTGAAACGATATCACCTTCTTTAGCAAAGTTATAACCTCAATATTTTTAGAGTTAAAATTTTTGAATGTCTCTGCCTCTTTAATTGTTCAACTTAACCCAATAATTAAACTCGTCTGTAATATTTTTGAAGTTGAATCTCTCCATTTAAACCAATATTTTTGTGTGTGATAAAATTTGTGTTTCACTTCCTACCCACAGTTTAAACAAGAAAGCTGGTGTTTCGTGACTGCTACAGTTAAACAGTGTAATGAGGAGTAACTTCAATATATAGGTCATCTTTCATGGGCATTTCTGCAATTCATTTTATTCATAGTTTAGTTCTTATTTTTCGTCTGCACCAACTTTGTGCCCATCTTTGCTTCTGTTGGTGTTTGCTCACTCGATTTGCCTTAGGGGGGCCTGGCCAACTCCATCTCTTTGCCTGTAAGTGACAGAACCTTGTGATGAAAGCAAGGTGGCAGTAAGTCCAGAGGTTGCTGGTATTAGGGTTTATTCTTATAACCAATGATGCCTTCCAGGTCTCAGACTTTCATTTGTAGTTCTACATATAAGTGTGCTTGCCATGTTTTCCCCTGTGATCAAAAGATGACTCTTGCAGGTGAAGCCTATCATTCTCCTATCTTCAGAAGGCCAGAGCGGTTAGGACGAAAAGGCTTTCCTTTCTACTCCCTTAAAATGAAGAACTAATTCCCATGCAACACCCTCAAAAGATCAGTAGGTATAAAAAGACTTCCTCTTATGCTCTCTTACAGGAGGGAAACGTTTCCCAGGAACACCAGAGCACACTTGCCTTTGGAAGCCTCTGGAGTCATGGTGGGGCCTACTGTCAGTGACAAGGAGTGAAGGATTGCCCAAACTGTCTGAGCCAATCAGTATTTAACCTCTTGGGCACATGGCAACCCAAGTAACATCAAAATACTGGAGCAAGAAAAACCACTGGGTGGAGAGACTGGCAAGGGCCACTAGCAAGCATATCTACCACTCTTGGGAACTGCATGACACCAAGGAAGTTTCCTCTCTAAATCTCAATTTCCATACCTGTAAAATAGGAATACAAATGATAGTACATGCCTCATAAGATTATTTTAAAAGTTAGATGACATACTATGTGTAAAGCACTGGATATAATTTCTGCAATACAGAAAGCATCCAGCAAATGCCATTTGTTGTTAGCTGTTACAGTGCTATCAAAATATGAGGCACTGTGTTGCCTGTGTTAAGAAAAAGTTGCATTTACTTGTTTTCTTCTAAGCATAACCTGAAAGGGAAAAAAAGTCATGTAGAGATATTGGTGCCCACGTGAGTGTGAATGTTTGCAATGGGAGAAAAGGACTCCAATATCAAAGTCAGCGACATAAACCTGGTTTAATTTTGTGACTTAGATATGATTCCAAACCTCTGAGAGTTGAAGATTAGGAAGTTTTGTGTTTTACATGTGAGTCAGTTTCATTTTTATTACATAATTGAAATTACACTGAGCTTTAGATTTTCATCTTATAATTTATTCAATTCCTTTTAAGAAACAAAAAGCTTTCTGTCTCTTTAGCTTTAATTTCATATGGCATCACATGATTTCACTGAAGTGTGATTTTTTTTCATTCACAATACTAGTTCAACAAAGTTATATAATTTTCATATGTATCTGGTTTTCAGAAAGTTGCTACTTTTACACTATTTTCCTCCTTTGTGTTAATGAGCGTTACCTTTTCTAATTTTATTTTTATAATGTGTAAAGGAAAAGCAAGTCTTTCATAGAGCTAAGTATTAAGAAAATACATTCTTTGTGTTAAATACTTTTATAGCAAAAAAGGAATTTGTGAAGCTAAGTTTTGGGGTTAAAAGTACTTAAAATTTTGAGTCTGAATCAGCCTACTTAAGAATTTCTCCATCCATCTTTCTGAAAGTGGAATCTATCTGTCACCACTGTATCATGCTTATGAAGCTCAGCTGTATTAAAAACAGAATAAGAATGAAAGAAAACCATATCCGTTTGCTTGAAATTCATGACCCATCAATTTTGGACATAAGAGCTTTTCTTTGTCACTTGCTATGTTATCAACAATAGGAGACTTAAGGTTGAGTCTAGGTCACCATGGACCATATTTTATTTCAACTATTCATAAGATGTGAGCAGAAGTTGCCTAACATTACATTGTTTTCTGAGACTTGTGACTATACATATATACTCTAGCCTAGGGAATTTTTAGACTTTTAACAAATACTCTTTTCTATGACTCCTTGTTCTGACCAATCCCTCCCCCCCTCCTCACCCCTCTCCCCACCAAAGCCGACTGATGTTACAATAAGTGGAACCACTCCGGGGGAACACAGACAATCTTCCTAGAACTGCCTGTGTGCTTTGATAAGGAAGTAACTCCAAACTATGCAGTTTGGGGGAAGGCACAGTGTCTGGCTTGATAAATCTTGTCTGGACTTTCCAACTCTGCTCTTGTTTCAACTTCCTCTGGTGCAATCTGAATCTACTCTGGAATCCTAGAGGACTACAAAAGGACAAAAGAAATTTCTTTCATTGTTATAAGGTTTATGACCTTCCGTTTGATGTTTGACAGCCGAGAAGGATTATTTTCTTTTCCTAACAATCAGTTAACTACCTTTGAGACCCCAACATTACATTAAACAAACACATGGAAGGTCAAATTCTGCTTAGTTTGGGGGTGAAGTGGGAGTGTCTGGCATTTAAAAGCAGGTAGTTTCCAGACCATAACACTCACATTATTAGTAAGCTCCCCACTCAAATCAAGGCATTTGTTCTCCGAAAGTCCTACTGAATTCAGTTGCCCAAGTAGAAGAGCTTCAGAAATCCCTATGATAATGGTAATTCCATAAATACTGCTTTTCACTTTAGAATCTCTTACATGAAGAACTATTTAAAATTTGAAGTACTGAGGGATGTTACAAGAGAATGTGTCATTGTAAAATCTACAAATTTTCACTTAGGATTCATGTTAAAATAAGAAAAGATAACAGAGAAAATGTTTGTATTTCCCAACTCAGAAGAAATAGATACATATATTTTTTGAAGAGCAGGAAAAAGCCTGAATTGACTAAGACTGACCTGGTAACATTCTCTGTTTTCTCTTATGGAATAAAAATTAATAATTCTAATACATATTTATCTTTCCTTAAAAAGTATTTCCCTTTGTCAATACAGTCTAAGTGGAAACATTGCAAATGCTCCTCTCTATATTAAATGGCTGTGTTTCAGTTCCTAAGTCAGTCAGCCTTTCTCCATTTCCTCCCTTCCCCCACCTCCTTTAGCTCTCCAAAGGAACACAGGTAGTTCTGTCAGTCGAAGGGGATTTATTGTGGCACTGTACTTCGATCTCCCTCTGGAGATATCCAGTTTTGCCCTATCTCTTCCTTCCAAAGGAAAATAGATGAGCTGGCTAAACTGTTAGATCTTACTTCTGGATTCTCCACAGATTTCTGTCCATGAATTGAAACCCTAGCTGAAACAACAACAAAGACATGAATTCTGATTTTTTCCCAGAGTGACAGTCTATGCAAGTGGTTTATTACATGTCATATGCTTGGACAAAAGAAATTTCTCTACACATGAGGAAAATTAAAAATAGGGTGTCAGCTTGGAAAATACTCCTAAAAAATAGATATCTTTAATATTTATGCATGTAAAGGATCCAATATAAAATTAAGCTAAAGAAATGTTTCTTCAAAAATCGAAACTTACTATCAAAGAGAAAGGAGTAGAGAATTTTTCATCTCTCCAGGGAAGAGAGAAAATCAAAGATCTAACAAATACCTTCTTCGTGTGTTCTTTTATTTATTTTCAGGCAACTTTTATTTATTTTTTTTCAGGTCCTATTTTATGCTAGATATTTTGAATTTCAATGATCTCACTGAAAATATACATCAAATCAACCCTGTGACAAATAGAGATTTTTGTAGATGATTCTTTTATTTTGGTTTTATTTGTAATTTTCCAACTAAGCCTTTGGAAATCAAGTAACCTATCTAAGGTACTATAGCTTGCATTCAAACCCAATCTGCTTCTCAGCCCATATTCCATTATACCTTATGCCTCTTTGGAAATGTAGTGAGGAGCTATTCTCTAAAATATATGGCTTCTACTGCTAATTTACAGGACTAGTAGTAGGTGTAGGATCAGTTTTCAAAGGCATGTTCTAAAGGGAAGATGAGTTAAAATATTAAATCAGATTAAGTTTAAAGTATATTCAATCACTTTATCAACTGGTAGCACTTTTAAGAAAAATTACTTATATCTCCAATAATTTACACTTGACAACTACCAGCACACAGTAGGCACTAACCAAATGTTCTTGGGATCATTACTTATTAAAATACTCTTTTTTCTTCTCATTAATCCATATAATATATACATATATATAATACATATACACGATATTCATAAACACTGTGATGTGAAAGGTGGTTAAGGAGGTAAAAGAATTTTCTCTCAAATTTATGTATTTAAGGTTTTCTAAAGCCAGTTTAAAAGTAACTTTATGGATTTAAAACACGCATTAAATGTACTAATTATGTAATAACATTATGTACTAACATGTAATACAAAAGTAAGGAAACCAGCATTTGGCTTTTGAATACTTGTGTTACATAATAAGCTATGTATTATAATAATATAACATGAGGTATTAAAAACTAATACAATAAATGCTAAGAGTACAGAGACAAAGAAATCACTGAAAAACCTAGGACATATATTTTTAGGTATACAATACTTCTTGGATTGTTTTTTCTTTTATACTAATTATATGATAAAGCTCAAAAAACATTTAATTAGAAAACATTGAAATGTGAAGTTTCATAATATAAGACATTGAACTAATTTTATTTTAGACAACATCAACCGTTGTGACTCTTTCAAGATAGATAAAATTTTCAGCTAAAATTTAAAAACTACAATGTTGTCTAAAATTATTATGTTAACATCAACTATTGTTACTACTGTTACTTATCACAGGTACCTCAAACTAAATACCTCTATTCTATTGAAAGTTACCTTAGATCCAAAGAAATAATTCTATACCCATCCACTTTGCTCAGAATGAACAGCTTAATAACTCCAAAACCAGATTAAAGCTTCAGCATTTATTTAAAAAAATAAGAATTTAAAATGTATGAAGTTTGTAGAACCATACAGAAGTGTTAAAACAAAGTATTATAAACCTCCAGGAATTTCATAAGAAAATGAGAAAATGACAAAACTTCAAAATGAAAAGGTTTTTTTTGAAGTCTTAAAACAAAGTAAATTGAGACTTAATCCTCAAATTATCTTGGCAGTAATTTCAGAGTTAAAGGAAGTGATTAATTTAAATAATAAATGGATTAGGAATTGTTAGAAAGGAAAAATGATAATCATAAGTAATCAGTGTGGAGTTCACTAAAAATAAGCCATGCCACTAAGATATCTAGACTGGTTGATCAGAAAAATGTGATAGAAATCAAACGATATTTTTATGGAAAAACATTGGGACAGAAAATTAGACTGAAAGCAAAAACAAAACAAACGCAAAATTAAGTGAAGAAATAAATCATGGGGGCATAAGATTGTGAAGTCATATAAATGAAATATAATGGTAAGTTGAAAAAAACAGTCAAATCTCATAGCTAAAGTGACTTGGTTTTGCTGCTTACTAACTTATAATAAAGTTAGGATTGAAAAAAAAAAGGAAGCACTCAGAATAGTTTATGGAAGGAAGTATGTCCCAAATCTCTGCCAGTCCCAAAGAGACTGAAGAAAGGGGTATGTTACCAACTGAAAAATTTTCAGAATTCAGGCAAAGCATTCTGGCAGCCTCCAAACATCAGAACACTCAGACAGTTTGGTTTAAGGAAGACAAAAACGTTACAGAGAGAATCGTGAAAATCTGTCTCACATGGAGATTAAAAGAGGAATCAAAGTGAAAAAAAACATCAAGCCCTTACCTGTCAAATGTTCAGAACTAACAACTCAGAGGAGAAAGAGGAGCTATTAATAAATCCTTCAAATATATAATCTTTGAAATTTAAAGCCCTACTTTCCTTCAGTGACAGATGTTGTTACCTGGAATCAATCACCATTTACCAAAAGAACAACGTATTAACATACTAAAAATAGAGCAGATCATAGAGAGTGAAGATTTACCAATGAAGAATTCAGTACTGGCTACAAGGCTTATTCACATTCTAAGGACAATAAAATGACTAGAGAGCACAAAGCACCAGGAATGAACAGGAAAAGTTAGTCAAAACTGAGTAGTCAATAAAAGAAAACTGAAAACTCTGAGGATGAGAAATGTTATTTCCTGAGAATATAAAACTATTTCCATTTTTTTGGGAAGTATCAGAGAAAATGTTAGATAGTAAGATAGATAATATTTTCAATAATAAAGATAGATTTTATATGATTCAAAACAGATGTATGTAGTGTAACCACACATATATAGTCCAAGAAATCAAACACATGTCTACTTGTAGAAATAAAAGCTATAGAACCTGTATCAACTTAGCCATCATTTTATCTTCTTCTTATGAGGACCATGTTATCTGATCATATTACAGGGTTTGCTGTGTTTATTCAGACTGTTATGCCATCTATTGATAAGTTCAAATAAGTATGTGTCAATAGACCTAATAGTGATAGTAAGGAAACTAGCATTTGGCTGTCAAATGTTTGTATTACTACATTATGTATTCCAACTTATACAATCAATGACTGTCAAAATAATAAGCTCATTTGACCCAACATGGGAAAATCAAAACCATATCTTAAAAACATATGAAAATTCCACTTTTAAAATGAAAAGAAAGTCAAGAGTCTCTGAAAGAAGCCAATCACTGATACAAATGCCTGAATGCCTCCATTTGCAGATCAATACAGGCAACATGATAAAGAGTCTACTTAAAATATATTTAAACTGTGAAAGCTCTGCTGTATTACATTTAAAACAATTTAGCCAGACCAAACGATAGTAGACACATGAAGACTCTGAGCTAAGGAAGTAACAGTAAAATCCCATCACTTTTTGTTTTCTAACTTTTGAAGAACTTTATTCATAGTGTATGTGATATCATTTAGTATTCGCTTGGTATGACTGCATCACTTTTAAAAGGCCACTTACTCCTGCTCTCTTGAGCCAGTGCCAATCCCTGCACCTCCAATAGGATAGAAGCTCCATAAGGGCAAGGATTTTCGTCCATCGGTTCACTGCAAGGTCCAAGGGCCTACAAGAGTATCTAGCACAGAGTAGCCACTAAATACAATTTACTGAATGAATGAATGTAAATAATAAACACAAAGGCGATTGATGGTATTGGCATTTTACAATACTCGTCTTGATCATTTGGGCTACACCTATAGTCTACACATTTTAAAGTACAATAAATATAGAAATGCAGAGGAAATAAATTCTCGTGGAGAATCTTAAGACCTCCCAAGAATACATCTATTGAGAACAAGAAATATTGAGGTACAAATAAAATTTCCATGTGAAAGAGAATGATAAAGACAACAGAATAACAAGAACATATAAGTCAATGAAAACAAGCTATTCTTCAGAACAATTCACTGATAACGAAATACAAAAAAAGCATGAAAATATCCTAACATAAATCTAAAAGAAAAAAAATAGCATGTTGGCTTAATTTGAAAAAGAAAAAAAATAAGATACACATTCCAATGTTTTATTAAGGGATAAGAAGAAAATTTTGGTACATTAGAAAAACAGTTTATATCTAACTTTTTAAATAATGTAAGGTAAAATGAGCATTCTTGCATACTTTTAATTAGATTTTTAATTCAGTATCTTTCAGACCATTTCTAAATGATAACTCTATACAGACTTAAAAATTGTCTTTGAACACAAAGTCACCTGTTTTTTATTTAAGCAAGGTTGAACATTACGTAGCCTTTAAAATTAATATCTACAAAGGAACCTCTACTATTTGCTCTGAAAAATATATAAAACAAGGTGAAAAAGGGTGCACGAAAAGATAAAATCTGTACAAAATTATATGACTACATTAGCAGTACTCTGGCTTCTGCCACTCTTGAATCACATACCTGCTGATGACATGTTTCCTATGTATATCATCAAAAAACCTTATTAACTTTCAATAAAGATTTCTTTTGATTTTAAGGCCATTATTCTCAATAAAAAATGTTATATTAGTTTGGAAAGTTCTTGTTTTAAAACAACAGGAAGCAAACAGTACATCCATGCTGAGTAATCCAGACTTACTCACATTCCAAACAATTTACTTCCAAATCCATCTTCCAGCTCAGGATTCAAACCTAAGCCTCAGAAAAACTCCGATACCAATGCCATGGATCTTGAAAGATACTAGTAAGTTCTGACATGTATGATTTTAAATGATTACATAGTGGATACCTATGTTATAAATTACTTAGGAAAAACCCAGCCAAAATAAAATGGAAAAACTAACTTCTGAATTATAATATAGTAGCATATTTAAGCTAAACAGAATGTGTAGAACTAACTTTTATCTACCTATGTATCTCATGATTTATTTATTTTCAAAAGCCTAAAGAATGTAATTGAAAACTCTTTTGGTATTCTGTAGACCAAAAGTTGAATATTACCTTTTACAATCCAGGAAAAAACACCTGCTTTCCTACATAGTACACAGATGACAAAAAGATAAAACTTTGCAGTTATGAAACAAGAATTTTAAGGCATTTTTGGTTGGTTGGCCATTTTCGGGGGGAAGTTATCTTTCCAACCTGGAGAATAATGGGTCACTGTATTTGCATCATAAGATTGTTGTTCCTATTTGAAATTCTTCAGTGTCTTGTCTCTCCAGGTGTTTACTCATTCCTTAACTTGCTGTGCTTTACTATTGTTCTGCCCAAGACATTTTAAAATTAAGTTAAATAGCATGTGTAGCAATCATCCTCTGTCCTGTTAAGCTGGACTTAATAAAGATATTTAAAGAATATGACTAAATAATCATAGGCAGGATAGAAGACTTACGAGAAAAATTCTCATTTCCCCCAACACACTATCCCCAAGTTCAAACGACTTATACTTGATCTGTATTGGACATGTGTGAGAGGGAGTGTGTATGCATCTGCACATATATCATGCTTGTAAGTTGGTGGGGTGAGATAGCATCATCTATTTACATAAATTTCACATATCTTCCCACCCATGGTCTGACCTATATAGAAGGTTAGACAAATATAAGCAAAACTCAAGTAGCATTTTTTTAATCTTATAAAAATTCATAAACATCATTACCACATGTTTTCATTCATTAAAAAAAAACTAAATACCATCTGTGCACAATAGTCTAATTAGAGGATTAGAATCACAGACGCTTTGCTGGCTCACATGTTCAAGCACATGCCCCCTTGACCATTTCAGAAAAGAAAATTAAAATGAACAATAAAATGTAGTCAGAAGCATCCCTTTGGATTCAGCACTGGCTGCTGGAGTTAACTAACCCCACAGAATTTAGCTGTCTAGCACTCCCTGTGGAAATTGACTCTTTTTTTCCCCCCTGATGTGCATGCCTTCCCCAGCACAAGCCTTAGGATAAACCTGGCATCACATGAATCAGGTTTTAATAAGTTCAAACAACATTTCACAGAAAACTGGTATTTACAGTCTGTACCACACCGTAGGGACCAAGTCTTCTGGATTTGGTACCCACAACAGAAAAGTTAAGTGATAGTACCAATTGTTCTGAGAGAAAATAAATGAGCTAGAGTCATTACTCAAGAATAATATATAATACATACATGAGTCTGTACAATAGGTATAATAGGACTTGCAATACCTATTCATGCTTCATGTTCATTTTAGGGTCTATGAATTATACAAGCTCAACTGATAAAACGAGTACATATAGAAAAGTCAGACCCACCATATTTACATTTAGTTAGGACTGCTTTTCCTCCTCACCCTCATTTCGAGTAAAATTATTGCACCAGAAGCATTTTAAGCCATGAGGATTATACTATCTAATTCAGGGTAAATCCTACCAATCCTACAAGCTAGGATCAGAAGACTGAAGCCTACACAGCTCTTTGAGGTATCAACAATTAAATACATTCGGAAAAAAAAAGAGCAGTGAAATTTTGTTGTATTTCATAACCAGAAGGAAATGAACACTTTGTATATCAAAAAGTCTTTCATCTTAGAAAACGCAGGTGGTGGATAAGTACATATCCATCACCATTCAATGAAATGGGTACCTTTATGTCCTCTTCATGTAGCACAAAGTAAAAAAAATGAACACGTGATAAAAAATAATAATAATCACAGACCCACTAATTGAAGGAAAGGAGTAAATCAGCTACACCACCAACATTGTTACAAACATAAAAAAGACTTTTTTTACATTTAAAATGAAGTGCGGTATCAACAGCCATCCAAATGAAATGTCGCCTACACCAGGCCACTGCTCTTTCGATCATGGCATATTGAGACCCAAAGTGTTACCTACTTTTCTACTGCTATTCCATTCAGGGTGCTCTACACCAGACTGACCAGTCTGCTAAAGAGCAGCTATTTATATCTTGGTTTCATAAGACAGATCCACGTCCAGCTGGAAATCAGTTTGGGTATTTTCAGCCCAAACCAGCTATATAACTAGTGTTCTTCAAGTAAAATTAGGTCCACACAGATTCTCCACATTCTGATCCAAAAAGAAAAAGCCCCAATTTAAATATAGCTCATAAAGTCCAGAATTATATGCTATTCTTTCTGTGGTCAGACTCTGCTAGTTACTGAGTAGTGCGTTCTCTTTGGATTCCACAGGCCATTTCTTAGAACACTGGCTGCTGCAACGATTTCATATTGTCAACAGATGTTATAGGATGCTGCTTATTCAGCTCAGGAGTGGCTGCCAGTGGAGGCTCATTGATTTGGGCTGAAGCAAATTAATCCCAGCAGAGATGAGTTTTATTTGTTTCTCTAATAGAAGAAATATTGATGAGAGGATTCTGAGCTGTACTAAAGACAAGAGACCGCTAGAGATCGACTGACTCATCTTAACATCTCTAACTTGGTGGGAATGTATGTCAGAAGCTCTTCTCGGGCTGCACGGCCCGTAGGCACTCACCTCATAGACTCCCCTTTCCACAGAAAACATGCAGCTCTTTGTCCCCCCTCTATTTACAGTGGAAAGGGTTAGTGTAGGGATGTATTTATATCTGACATTAAAATTTTTTGAAAAAAATAGTAAAAATGCCACTACAAAATTGTAAATGGCAACAACTAAAAGCATTTTTCTTTCATTGTCTCATTTTGAAAAGTATGATCATTTTTAGATGCTCAGCATCTTATGTAAGTACTTGGTTTTTCTGAATTTAACAATGACAAGCTAATTTTCTAAATGGAGACACTATTTTTCATATTCTTCTTACTTCTTATTGAGAATTCTTCTTCTACAGGAATAAAGCCTAGCAGACTTTATTAACAATTGAATCAGAGTCATGACCTAGTACAGCAAACACTCAAAGGGATAGACAAAGATGGAAAGAGTAATACTTTCCAGTCACTCAATGAAAAATTCCTTTTAAATTAGCTTATGAACATTCGGTAAGAGTACAGTTATTAATTTTTAAATAAGAGTTACCAATTCAATATCATACTTTTAATAGCCATGGCATTAATAAATCAAACAAATAAAATAAATACACAAACAGATAATGGATTTTTAATTATTGTTAGATGAAGAGTAAATGAGTAAAACATGAATTTGGGACTGAATTTTATGTTGTTAGAGTTAATGTTTATGTGCATTTCAGTTGTTTCCCGTCTCATTAAAAAAACAACAGTACATGAAAAAGTGGATTTTAGACATTTCTTATTCTTGATTTTAGAGTTCCCAAGCCCTAAATATTATAGCTTAAATTGAATGTAACTTTTCAAATTAAAAAATGTGATAGAAATGACTACACCTGGAGAAAGTGTGTGCAACGAGAGTGGCCAACAGAGTCTGCTATGAGGCCTAAGTTTTACACTCAATTTCTTGACATAAAAAGATAAAAACAGTGGACAGATTAATATGTGAAAAAAATCCCTGCAAAACTAAAAAACTAGTAAATAATTTCTGACCAAAACATCGAAAGCTGAATCATTTTCATCTGCTTTATAAACAAAGACCAAGCAAACATCCCACGTGTTCAAAACATCATTGTGTCCTGTCTTCCCTTACATTTGTGGTCTCATCTCCTATATCTCACCATTTCTTACTTCAAAATACAGCGAGCTGTTTTCAGCTGACATCTCAAGCATATGGCCATCATTGTGGAATATCTTCCAAATGTTTCCTGTCCACTGCATCTTTCTGTCACCTCAGGGAAAGAACTATCTTCTTTCCATGTTTCCAAATATTTGCCACTCAATTTTCCATTTATTTCCTGAGGTCCTCTCCCTCCATTTCTTGCCTCCCCTTCCTCCGTATCCCATTATTCATTCCTTCAATTCATCTATTTAATTCATTCTTTAATTTTTTTTTTCATTCATTAATTTCTGTCAAAAACCTGGAGGGAATATATCTCAGTCTGTCTACACTCTGAGTAGCCCCTCTGTTTTCCCCACTCTTTTCTCTCACCTATTCTTCTCCAGAGTGAAAGCACTGAAATAAGCCACTGGGTTCAGTTCCAATAGACTGTTTCTTTCTTGGACATTTGTGCTCAAGCTTTAGTTTTGTATTTTTTGTTGGTTTAAAGAGAAATCGCCTGGGGGTGGCATGATAGCATTTAGTATATTCATAAAATGTCATATTTTGTCATGACTTCCGAGTGCTCTCAGCAACCGCTGCTGCTGTAATTACACCTGTTTATCTTCAAGCATAAAATATTTAAATGATTACAATCTTCTGCCCTATTCTACTGCATGGTTCATGATTTGCTATCATATAATAAATTAAACTACAGTATATGCTTTTTGGGGTTACTCAAGAATTCAGCCACCATTTAAAACTTTCTCTCTCCTATCTAATGACAAGTTTCTTAGACTCATAGCTTTTAGATCTGGAAAATACCTCAGAATATAATCTCTTTAGTTCATAAAGTGCCTGAAGCCCAAAGGGTAAACCAGCTGGTCCAACGTTTCACAGCAAAGCCAGGACAGAGAGATTATACTGCGTGTCTAAAGTAATACAGCCTGACTGCACTCAGTGGTTGAGGATTGCAGGTGGAAGGAGAAGAATGAAGATAAGGAAGGCAAGGGTCACATCATTAAAGACCTTCCCTCTACGTGACTGGCACATGGTGACTGTCCAATACATATTTTATTAGTGAACACTTGATGCCAAACAAAGGAACACAAATTTTAGTCTGATGGGGAGTCACTATAGGATTATAATATAGGGAACAGTGATAATAGACAGCAGTGGGGGAGACTGAATTTGAACTTTGTATTTTGAAATCAGTTATTAAAAAGCAATGCATTGGAAGATGGAATTCTGTAAGATGGTACTAAAAGCAAGAAAGCCAGTTAAGAAAATGCAGTAGTTCAGATAAGAAATTATATGGTTGTGGACTGAGATAATGCCAGATTGTGTGTGTGTGTGTGTGTGTGTGTGTGTGTGTGTGTGTGTGTGTGTGTGTGTATTTTCTGTAGCTTCCCATCATGGAATGCAAGTCATTTCTTTCTATAAGGGTTCATTTTTATGAACCATCCACCCACAACACTCAAACCTGATCACTGAGATGTCATGTGAGATAATCATTATAAAGTTTAACTAATGCCATGAAAAATTCGGAGCACTATTAAAAATGTTTCTCTAAAAATAAAAGTTCTCCAAATTCCATTTGTCAAGGTAAGTATTTTCCATGTATGCAAATAAAAGGAATGAAATAATTATATTGATAAAGTAATAATAATTATGATGACAGTAGCACTTGACACATTAGGAATATACATGGGCCAGACAATATTCTAAATGCTTTACATGTATTATCTCATTTAATCCTTGCAGCAACTTTTGATGTAGGGGCTATTATTATGCCATTTTATAGATTAGTAAAATGAGAAATGGAGAGGTTTACTCACATAACCAATATTAAACATCTACAAACTGGGGGAGACTGAATTTGAACTTTTTTCAGTCTGGCTATACATCCGACACTGACTCTATACTTAAAAAAATAATAATTATGATCATATACTCCTGCCCTTTTTATAGATTAATAAAATGAAGTAAATGACACATTCAAGGCCATTCTACTGAGAGCAAGAGTGTGTGTATGTGTTTATATGTATTTATATTTTAAACAATTCAATATTCATTTGATGAGTAATATTACCTGGATATAAGCAAATTCAGATTTTTGTAAAATTTCTTTCATATTTGATATACAAGATTTTCCTGCTTAAGTTTTCTTTCACCTTGCTTAGTTTTGTTTAAAAAATAAAAACTTCAAATAGTTCTGTCAAATATTTAATGAGCAATGGATGCTTTTTCTCCAGTGAGGATTTAACCCTTACTGATCAGAACTGTTACCACGTTGTGAAGGGCTCCTCCGTATGCTGATATAGGAGAGTTTTGCTTGGTTTGCTTTATCCTGTAATTATGTGTGTAACATATATATCAGGTTCACCTGGTTCCTTGAGATCTGAATTAGATCAGTTCAATCCGCCCTTTCAGATCCTTGGAGGTCCAAATACCTCCTCCAGCTTTAAGCCAAATCACTCAAAGCTGCTTCTGCAATTGTGATTTCTGTTTCATGTTGCATTGCCAAATATGAAACTGAGACTCTGCCCAAGTCTTCACATGACCCCACCTTCAACAAAAAATATCTTTCCAGAAATCATTTGTGATTTTAGCCCTCTTGTCTAAAGAGTGGGAAGATCATGAGGAGATTGCATTGCACAAATGCATACATTAGGTATTATATTTCTTAGAATGTTGCCTCACAACAAACGGAATTAAAGGCCAGAGGAATTCCCTCCTGTTCACCCTTTTTAGAATGCAGTTTTGAACAATCAAATGTTTTTAACAAAGTGCATCATTAAAAAACTGTTTCTGCAGATAGTGTAGATTTGATTAATCACAGTGGCGCATTCTCCAAGATGAAAAGAAAAAAGAAAAGAATACTAATGTTGACAATTTATTATTAGTAAGTCACTGATTTACAAAAATGGGCATTTTTATAGGTGTGTGGATTGTTATTATCTAGGCTGATCATGATAGAAAAATTTAAACTGTGGTATGTGCTGCAACAAAGCAGCAACTGCTAGCCTTCTGTGAAAACAGACTTCAAGTATATAATGATAATATTCTTAAAACAAGCCTTATTTCAAATATTCTTCTTGCTCAAAAATAACACACCATTTTTAGAATGTCAAGGTACTGAAAACTAAGTAACCATTTCAACACTAAAATGAACACTGTCAGCAAACAAACAAGATTACAGAAGTCCATTCTCCACCTGGAAACAGTAGTCTTTACATTTCATAAAGCCTTCTGGGCTACTTTCTTGTCTTGACTTCAAAGAGTATATAAACTTAAATTAATTTTGCAGTGGAATACAGCAGGATGAGAAACAAGCCTGGCTGTCTTTCAGGTCATGGCGAACCAGTCTCCAAAAATGTTCAGAAATATACAAGTTTTATAAAAATTCCCTTTTGTGGTACCGTAAAATAGCTACCAATTACACTAAGATTGATTTAAGCCTGTAACTCATTTTTTAAAAAATCGCTGTTCACCCACTGGTTTGATTTCTCATGTGTGTTATACTTGACATAATCAGAATGCAAATCATGGGCCCTTAAAAAGTACAGTACTGTTCCGGGAAGATGGCAGAGTAAGCAGGGTGGCAGAAATCTCCTCCCAACACTATATTTATCTACGAAAATACACCAAATACAACTATTCCTAAAAGAGTGACCAGAATACACAGGAAAGCGCACAGCGTGCAGCTACACCCGAGAGGACTCAGCACCCAAAGAGGCGGGTAAGATATGGAGCCACGACCCAGCGGGACCCGGGAACTCACCCACCCCAGCGCACCAGCGGTAGGAGAGGATTCAGAGCCAGGAGGGAGCGGAAGTACCCCCCTGTGAAATAACCAGCCCCGGTGATCTGCGCGGGCAGCACTGACCCACATTGCGTGGCGTAGCAGAGATTGGAGAGACAGAGGGTGCAGGATCTGAGCAGGGAACACGCCAGAGTGCTTGCAGCCGGCTCCCAGGAGGGAAAAAAAATAAAAGAAAAGCGCACGCTTTCTTCAGCGGTCTTAAAGAGACAGGAGCCCAGTGGAGGAGCTGGATCGCCCAGCACACTCAGCCCAGCAGGCTTCGGAGTCCTGGGGAGTTTCGGACCCCAGTGAGAGCTATAAAAGGCCCTGCGGGGCAACAGCACCACCTACAGCATCCCCACAGAATCTACTCCCAGTGGGCTTTTTTAAAAAGTTTTTTTGTTTTGTTTTTGTCTTGTTTTTTGTTTGTTTGTTTTTTCTTTTCTTTCCTTTTTTTTTCTTTTTCTTTTTTTTCTCTCTTTTTAAAGTCTTAAAGAGCCCAGCTGACATAAGTGGCAACTACCAGCAACCACTTCCATAGCCATGAAAAGGCAGAGGAATATGGTTCAGAATAAAATCAACTAGACAACCCCAGAGAGGGAGCCTGAAGGGATGGAAATGCACAGTCTTCCTGAAAAAGAATTCAGAATGAAAGTCATAACCATGCTGATGGATCTACAGAGAAATGTGCAAGAGCTGAGGGAGGAAGTGAGGGAAGTGAGGAAAGACAAGGCAGAAATCAGACAAGCGATCAATGGGCTTAACAGCAGACAGGATGAGATGCAAGAGACTGTTAATGGAATAGAAATCAGAGAACAGGAATACAGAGCAGCTGAGGCAGAGAGAGATAAAAGGATCTCTAGGAATGAAAGAATATTAAGAGAACTGTGTGACCAATCCAAACGGAACAATATTCGCATTATAGGACTACCAGAGGAAGAAGAGAGAGAAAAAGGGATAGAAAGTGTCTTTGAAGAAATAATTGCTGAAAACTTTCCCACGCTGGGGAAGGAAGTAGTCTCGCGGTCAATGGAAGCCCACAGATATCCCAACACAAGGAACCCAAGGAAGACAACACCAAGACACATAACAATTAAGATGGCAAAGATCAAAGATAAAGACAGAGTATTAAAGGCAACTAGAGAGAGAAAAAAGATCACCTACAAAGGAAAACCCATCAGACTATCATCAGACTTCTCAACAGAAACCTTACAGGCCAGAAGAGAATGGCATGATATATTTAACGTTATGAAACACAAGGGCCTCGAACCAAGAATATTGTATCCAGCACGATTATTATTTTAATATGGCGGAGGGATTAAACAATTTGCAGACAAACAAAAGTTGAGAGAGTTTGCCTCTCATAAACCAGCACTACAGGATATCTTAAACGGACTGCTCTAGAGGTAAGCACCGCTAAGGCTGAAAAGATGTCACTAGAGAAACTAAAATCATAGCAAAGAAGCAGACCATCCAAATACTAACTAAAGGCAAAGAATAAAACACCTAGTATATAAAGAATGGAGGAGGAGGAATAAGAAGGGAGAGAAATAAAGAAACATCAGACTGTGTTTACAATAACTTAACAAGAAAGTTAAGTTAGATTGTTAGGTAGTAAAGAAGCAACCCTTGAACATTTGGTAACCACGAATCTAAAGCCAGCAATGACAATAAGTACATATCTATCAATAATTACCCTAAACGTAAATGGACTGAATGCACCAATCCAAAGACAGAGAGTAACAGAATGGATAAAAAAGCAAGACCCATCTATATGCTGCTTACAAGAGCGTCACCTCAAAACCAAAGATATACACAGACTAAAAGTAAAGGGATGGAAAAAGATATTTCATGCAAACAACAAAGAGAAAAAAGCAGATGTTGCAGTACTTGTATCAGACAAAATAGACTTCAAAACAAAGAAAGTAGCAAGAGATAAAGAAGGACATTACATAATGATAAAGGGGTCAGTCCAACAAGAAGATATAACCATTATAAATATATATGCACCCAACACAGGAGCGCCAGCATATGTGAAACAACTACTAACAGAATTAAAGGAGGAAACAGACAGCAATGCATTCATCTGAGGAGACTTCAACACACCACTCACTCCAAAGTACAGATCAACGAGACAGAAAAAAAGTAAAGACACAGGGGCACTGAACAACACACTAGAACAGATGGACGTAACAGACATCTACAGAACTCTGCACCCAAAAGCAGCAGGATACACATTCTTCTCAAGTGCACATGGGACATTTTCCAGAATAGACCACATACTAGGCCACAAAAAGAACCTCAGTAAATTCAAAAATATTGGAATTCTACCAACCAACTTCTCAGATCACAAAGGTATAAAACTAGAAATAAATTTTAGAAAGAAACCAAAAAGGCCTACAAATACATGGAGACTTAACAACATTCTCCTAAATAACCAATGGGTTAACGACCAAATCAAAACAGAAATCAAAGAATATATGGAGACTAATGATAACAACAACACAAAGCCACAACTTCTGTGGGACGCAGCAAAGGCAGTTCTAAGAGGAAAGTATATTGCAATCCAGGCCTATTTAAAGAAGGAAGAACATTCCCAAGTGAATAGTCTAAAGACACAATTACTGAAATTGGAAAAAGAAGAACAAATGAGGCCCAAAGTCACCAGAAGGAGGGACATAATAAAGATCAGAGAAGAAATAAATAAAATTGAGAAGAATAAAACAATAGAAAAAATCAATGAAACCAAGAGCTGGTTCTTTGAAAAAATAAACAAAATACATAAACCCCTAGCCAGACTCATTAAGAGAAAAACAGAATCTACACACATAAACACAATCAGAAATGAGAAAGGAAAAATCACGACAGACCCCACAGAAGTACAAAGAATTATAAGAGAATATTATGAGAATCTATATGCTAACAAGCTGGAAAACATAGAAGAAATGGACAACTTCTTAGAAAAATACAACCTCCCAAGACTGACCAAGCAAGAAACAAAAAAACTAAACAGACCAATCACCAGCGACGAAATTGAATCAGTAATCAAAAAACTACCCAAGAACAAAACCCCCAGACCTGATAGATTCACCTCTGAATTCTACCAGACATATAGAGACGAAATAACACCCATTCTCCTTAAAGTTTTCCAAAAAATAGAAGAGGAGGGAATACTTCCAAACTCATTCTATGAAGCCAGCATCACTCTAATACCAAAACCTGGCAAAGACTTCACCAAAAAAGAAAATTACAGACCAATATCCCTGAAGAATGTGGATGCAAAAATACTCAACAAAATACTAGCAAACTGAATTCAAAAATATATCAAGAGGATCATACGCCATGATCAAGTGGGATTCATCTCAGGGATGCAAGGATGGTACAACATTCGAAAATCCATCAACATCATCCACACATCAACAAAAAGAAGAACAAAAACCACATGATCATCTCCATAGATGCTGAAAAAGCATTTGACAAAATTCAGCATCCATTTCTGATTAAAACTCTCAACAAAATGGGTATAGACGACAAGTACCTCAACATCATAAAGGCCATATAAGACAAACCCACAGCTAACATCACACTTAACAGCGAGAAGCTGAAAGCTTTTCATCTAAGATCGGGAACAAGACAGGGATGCCCACTCTCTCCACTGTTAATTCAACATAGTACTGGAGGTCCTAGCCACGGCAATCAGACAAACAAAGACATACAAGGCATCCAGATTGGTAAAGAAGAAGTCAAATTGTCACTATTTGCAGATGACATGATATTGTACATAAAAAACCCTAAAGACTCCACTCCAAAACTACTAGAACTAATATCTGACTTCAGCAAAGTTGCAGGATACAAAATTAACACACAGAAATCTGTTGCTTTCCTATACACTAATGATGAACTAACAGAAAGAGAAATCAGAAAAACAATTCCATTCACAATTGCATCAAAAAGAATAAAATACCTAGGAATAAACCTAACGAAGGAAGTGAAAGACCTGTACTCTGAAAACTACAAGACACTCCTAAGAGAAATTAAAGAGGACACTAACAAATGGAAATGCATCCCATGCTCTTGGCTAGGAAGAATAAATATTGTCAAAATGGCTATACTACCTAAAGCAATCTACAGATTCAATGCAATCCCTATCAAACTACCAACAGCTTTCTTCAATGAACTGGAACAAATAATTCTAAAATTCATATGGAACCACAAAAGACCCCGAATAGCCAAAGCAATCCTGAGAAGGAGGAATAAAACAGGGGGAATTACACTCCCTGACTTCAAGCTCTACTACAAAGCCATAGTAATCAAGACAATTTGGTATTGGCACAAAAACAGACCCACAGACCAGTGGAACAGAATAGAAAATCCAAACATTAACCCAAACATATACAGTCAAGTAATATTTGATAAAGGATCCTTGGATATATAATGGGGAGATGACGGCCTCTTCAGCAGCTGGTGTTGGAAAAACTGGACAGCTACATGTAAGAGAATGAAACTGGCCTACTGTCTAGCCCCATACACAAAGGTAAACTCAAGGTGGATCAAAGACCTGAATGTAAGTCATGAAATCATAAAACTCTTAGAAAAAAACATAGGCAAACATCTCTTGGACATAAACATGAGCGACTTCTTCATGAACATATCTCCCCGGGCAAGGGAAACAAAAGCAAAAATGAACAAGTGGGGCTATATCAAGGTGAAAAGCTTCTGTAGAGCAAAGGACACCATCAGTAGAACAAAAAGATATCCTACAGTATGGGAGAATATAGTCATAAATGACATATCTGATAAAGGGTTGACATCCAAAATATATAAAGAATTCATGCACCTTCACAAACAAAAAGCAAATAATCCAATTAAGAAATGGACAGAGGACATGAATAGACACTTCTCTAAAGAAGAAATTCAGATGGCCAACAGGCACATGAAAAGATGCTCCACCTAGCTAATAATCAGAGAAATGCAGATTAAAGCCACAATGAGATATCACCTCACACCAGTGAGGATGGCCAACATCCAAAACACAAACAACAACAAATGTTGGTGAGGATGTGGAGAAAAGGGAACCCTCCTACACTGCTGGTGGAACTGCAAATTAATTCAACCACTGTGGAAAGCAGTATGGAGGTTCCTCAAAAAACTCAAAATAGAAATACCATTTGACCCAGGAATTCCCTGCCTAGGAATTTACCCTAAGAATTCAGCAGCCCAGTTTCAAAAAGACATATGCACCCCTATGTTTATCGCAGCACTATTTACAATAGCCAAGAAATGGAAGCAACCTAAGTGTCCATCAGTAGATGAATGGATAACGTAGAAGTGGTACATATACACAATGGAATATTATTCAGCCATAAGAAGAAAACAAATCCTACCACTTGCAACAACATGGATGGAACTAGAGGGTATTATGCTCAGTGAAATAAGCCAGGTGGAAAAAGACAAGTATCAAATAAATTCACTCATATGTGGAGTATAAGAAGAAAGAAAAAAAAAAACTGAAGGAACAAAACAGCCGCAGACTCACAGAACCCAAGAACCGACTAATAGTTACCAAAGGGAAAGGGACTGGGGAAGATGGGTGGGAAGGGAGGGATAAGAGCGAAAAAGGGGCATTACGATTAGCAGACGTAATATTGGGGGGGCAAGGGGAGGGCTGTACAACTCAGAGAAGACAAGTAGTGATTCTATAGCACCTCACTATGCTGATGGACAGTGACTGTAATGTGGTTGGTGGGGGACACCTGATGAAGGGGTAGTTTAATAACCATAATATTGCACATGTAATTGTTGATTAATGATACCAAAATAAATGATTTAAAAAAAAAGGACAATACTATGTTTCTCTTTATGACAAGATGATGTATTCTGTACAAAGATACCTTCTCTCAAAGGCAGCACTGATGCTTATATTTATACCAGAAAGCTGGTTTCTAAGGAAAAGATCTGATCCTGACAGCAAAATTTCAAAATTTAAACTATGAGCAAGCTTTTATAAGTGATTATAAACAAATTCAATATGAAAATAAAACGTGTTAGTATTTTTAGCACTAAGTAAAATAGTGTTTTTGTTTTCCTTGTTCTCTATTTACATTAAGCATTTTTTTCAAAATATGCTATTTTGTGTTTATTATATAAATTTCAAAAAGAATTAAAGATGAGCCAACGCAGCACATTTTTTCACATATGCTGGAGCAGCATATTAGGGGAATGCTAGAGGCTACAACATTCTTTCTTTCCAAATTTAATTACATCTCCAAGTTTACTGTACACAGAACCCTAAAATTAAATGAAATCCACCAACTTGATTTCTTTATAGAGCCATGACTAGGAAGAAAGTGCACATATGCATGAGAGTACGTACACACAAACATGATTCTAATTAGGGTGGACACAATCTTCCAGTGATTGATGCACACACGATGATTCTTCTTAGTTACGCAGAAATGTTAGAAGTCAGCAATTTGGTGGGAACAGAGACTGCCATGTATATTGCCAGTTGGGCAGCTTGACAATATGGGGTTTTGATTCCTGCTTGGGAACTGTGTGTTCATAATAGCACAAGCCTCATTTGGATTGAAGGAACACAGAAAATAACTCCAAGGAAAAAGATGACTTAGGAAAGTCAGTCACAAAAGTGGATATGTTTAGAAATGCAGACAGCTTAAATATTAACAATTACAATACAGGATCTAAAAAAAACTGCACTGGAAAAAGTAAGATTTTTAATAAAAATACAGCATTCCGAGATAATGATATTAAAGCAATATTCACTTGTTCTTGCCCCTCCTTCTGTCTGACTGACTCCCCTAGAACTGTCCAATTTTACTCAGATGTCACCCTCTCAGTGATCCCTCCCATACTATTTATTCTGAACTAAATCCTCTCTATTCCCATTCACTTCCTATATCCTATTTACTTCTTTGTCTCCATAACACCATCACCATCTAACATACCATATGTTTTACTTATTCTTTTAATTAAATCTCTTCCCACTAGAATAAGATATTTAAGGTTAGGAATGTTTTCAGTTCTTTCACTACCGTATCTCCAGAATACAGAAAATTTTTTATCATACTAAGTGTTTCATATTATTTATTTGCAAATAAAGAATTCTCATTAGTAAATGCTGTACATTGGAGAAGAGCAGCAGGATTTTTTGTTGTCCATTATAATATATTCTCGACTTATCTTTTCAGTTTTATATTTTATTATAAGGATCCTTTACCTGCTTATTTCATTTATATTGTTTTTCTATACAAACTAAGTGGCTTATTTCAATAGGCTTTTTCCATTCTTTTTTATATGTGATGATACCTTGAGAAATAGTCTTTTAACACAAGCATATTAGAAGAAATCAAGGCAGGAACAGGTTGAGACAATTACAAAGAATGAGTCAAAAATATGTGATTATACAGCTGAGTAGTTTAAATTCAACTAACCCACCCACAGAAACTATTATATACTTTGGACAAAATATAAAGCACAGCTTCTTGAAGGCACTGGAGAGTGACTAAAAATGGGCATAAAGTGGAGAGGATTCAACCTTGAGAGAAAGACACTGCACTGCAGATTAATGTGGGGAAATGCACATTAGTACAGTTTTCCACTGAAGGCAGTCCCCAGGCTTTGCAGAAACAATGAGTTAGAACTCAGCCACAGAACTGAAGCAGAAGCCACAGTTTATTGGCCTGAGATCTAAGGGAATAGAGCTCAGAACTGCCAAAGAGGATAAAAATTGAAGGAGAAAAAAGAAAAATCCCAGAAATGAGAGAGTCACATATGAAGGAGCTCCAAATCTGCATATAACTTTCCCTCAAAGACTCATGAGTTGCACATGTGCAATGAAGATACCAGAGATCCCAAAGGGAAGCATTAGATAGAAGGCCAAAAAAGCTGAGACTCACCTGGGGAAGACAGAGTGGAAGTCATGTCAAGTTAGAAGGGCCACATCTTATGAATAAAATTCATTTCCTAGGCACAAAGAATTCATCTTGGACTAACTAAATGCAAAACCAAAAAAAAAAAAATCCATACCAAAGGAAAGTAAAACCAAGCAAAGATAAAGTTTAAGGTGTCAGAATATAATTTAACTGCCTACTGGAAGAAATTACACTCTGAAGGAAAAGATTAACAGAATTCAGGGTCTTCAATGTCTGATGTTTGGTATACACCAAAATTTCTAGGCAGGTCATATACAGGAATATGCAGTAATATACATGCAACATACAGGAATATGCCGATGAAAAAAAGAAGTCTATAAAAACAGATTTAAACATATATATATTCATTATTGGGCTTAAAAGACAAGGGTTTTAAAGCAGGTAATGAAAATAAATAGAGTGACTTAATGGAAAGGATGATCATAATAATCAATCTGATGGAGAAAGTCAGCAGCTAAGTGAAAACTGTAAAAGAGAATCAAAATAAAATTCTAGAACTTAAAAGAAATAAAAATCTGAAATTAAATTCAGTGCATAAGTTTAACTACAGATTGGAGACAGCAAAAGGAAGGGTTAGTGAATCTGAAAACTGATCTTTAGAAATTATCCAGCTGAGTAACAGGAAGAAAAGTGATTGACATCAAATGAGCAGAGCCCTGTGGACAAGTGAAACGATAGAACAGTACCATTTGCATGTAAATAAAAATCATCACAAAAGGAGAAATATAGCCAAAAGTGAACCAAAATAGAAGAAATACAGCCAACAGTGATGATAACCAAAAATTATTCCATGGAATAATGGCAAATTTTTCATAAAGTAGGAAAAAAAATGTACTGAAAGCTTCAAGAAAAAAGAAGTCTATAAAGACAGACTTCACTATATCTCCAATATTGGAGATTTATGAACACTTATCAACATCAATTTGAACATATTATGAACATCCAATTTATAAACATCAGCGTGATAAATAAAAAGAAAATCACACCTCAACACATTATAATCAAACTTCTGAAAAGCAAAATTAAAGAGAAAGCCTTGAAAGAAACCAGAGGAAAAGACAGACATAAATTATATCTAATATCTCCTCAGAATCAATAAGAACCAGGAAACAATGACATAGTTAAAAGTACTGAAAGGTAAAAACAAAACAACTTTTTAAAAACTCTAAAGAATTTTGTATCTGGTGAACATATGCTTCAAAATGTAGGTGAAATATTCACATTTAGATAAAACCTGAGTGAATTTACTATCAAGAAAATTGCACTCCAAAAATGCTAAATGAACTTCTTTGGAGCAAAGAGAAGGAACATGAGATGGAAACCTTAAACTATGAAGGAATGAAGAGCACCAGAAATGATATAGATATGTGAATAAATTAAAGGCATTTTTTTCTTTGTGATTTCTTGTAAAAATTAATTTTAAAGCAAAATTTCTAACATATTGTGGGGTTTATAACTGGTCAGTATAAATTATAAAACAACATTACACAAAGAATAGTGGAGGTAAACAGAATTATGCTGGTGCAAAATTCTTACATTTTACTTGAAGTAATACAAATACTGAAGCCAAGGAGACTGTCATCATTTAAGTGTATTGTATTTATACATAGCACAATAATTTTTTTTAAATAATGTTAATAGTATAAAGAGTATAGTTACTTGGGAAAAAGAGAAGCTGAATGACAAAGTAATAAACCCAAACCCAACCATATCAATAATTACATTAATTATATACTAAATATTCTATTTAATAGGCATAGATAATATTATTAGATTATTAGATTAGTAATATTCGATTAAAATTTTTAAAAATCAAGACAGCAGCTTTGAGATATGCACTACAAATATGAATACACATATAGATTACAAGTACATGGATGAAAAAAATAACATACCATACAGCAGTAAGTATAATAAAGCTAATACGACGTTAATATGAGACACGGTAGAATTCAGGACAAAGAATCAGGAAAAGAGGGACAATTCACATCAATAAAAATGTCAGTAAACAATCTTAATTTGTATGTACCTAATGAGAGGGGTTAAAAATACACAAAATTAAACAGAACTAAATATAGAAATAGATTAATAATTATAGTGAAGATCTTAACAACCTCTCTTAGTAACTAATAGAGAAACTTCATATTGTTAAGATGTCCATTCTGCAAAAAATGAGCTATAGATTCAATGCAATCCTAATGAAAATCAAAGCAGGCTTTTCTGTGTGTGTACACATTAACAAAGTTATTCTAAAATTTTTGAAAATTTAAAGAACCTAGGACAGTCTTACTAGTTTAAAAAAGAAAAAAGTGAAAAAATAATTCATGATTTTAAGATGCTAATGATACTGTAATCAAAAAAGTCTGTATATTTGTTTTTGGCATAACCAAAGACAGATCGATGGAACAGAAGATAAAGTCTGGAAACAGCCCCACACATACATTACTGATTTCAACAAAAGTGCCAAGGAAATTAAGTTGAGAAAGGAAAGTCTCTTGAACAAATCATGCTGGAACTACTGGATAAACATTTGAAAAATAAGCTTTTCCTCCTTCTTCACACCACACACAATAATCAGTTGGAAATACATCATTAAACATGAAATAATAAGCCTTCTACTCATTTGAAGATACTATTAATGAAATGTGAAGACAAGCCACTGACTGAGAGACTATATATATATCTCAGATACAAAGGATTAGTATCTAGAATAGATTTTTAAAATTCTGCAAATCAAAGTAGAAATATAAGTAGGCCCCCTAAATGGGCAAAAGACTTGAACATGCGATTCACAGAAGAAGATATATGAATGGCTAATAAGCACATGAAAAGTTCAACATCATGAGGCATTAGAGAAACACAAATTGAACCACATCGAGAGAGATCTCATATCCCCTAGAACACCTACAATACAAAGACTGAAAGACTGAAGACACTAACGATGGTGAGGATGGAAGCACCTAGAACAGGTTCAATGCAGGGGACAATCACTTTGGAAAATTGGTTTGTTGTCTTTTATAAAGTCAAATGTGTACTTACCATACAACCCAGTAATTCCACTACAAACTATTACCCCCCAAAATGAAAATATGTCCAAAAAAATACAATAACGTTTCTTGCATATTTAAGATAGCCCCAAATTGAAAATAATCTAAGTGTACATGAACAGGGGAATGGATAAACAACTGTGATACATTCATGTAATGAAATTCCACTCAGTAATGAAAAAATAAACTACTGATATGGGTAAACTCGTGGCTGAATTTCACACACACGTGAAAGAAGTCATACCAAAACAGCACACCCTGAATGACTCCCTTTATATGAAGTTTAAGAACAGGCAAATCTAGTCTATTGTGATAAATATCTAAATAGCAGGTGCTTATAGCATGATAGGTTCTATTTCTTCACTAGAGCTGTAGCTATGTGGGTGTATACATTCATCAATGCTCGTCAGATGGGACACTTAGATCCCTGCATTTCGCTGTAAATAAATTTTATCTCAATAAAAGATGTGATCATTTACTACATACTCTCATATTTATTTCAAAATTAACTTTTAAAATACAAAATTTAGCAAACACTACTTATCAAACAACTAATATGAAACAGCAAACAAATTATGAGATCTGCAATTCCAAAGTTAGAATAGACATTATTATCAGCATTGACATACTGTTAGATTATTTGGCTTTTGTATTCACAACAAACAACATTAAAAAGTTCATCTCTGACCGTACGAGGGTCCTTTCAGTGTCTGAAACAGAAAGGGAAAGAGTTCCTAATGCTTCAGTGGTCTTCTGTAATGCACTCTTTATCAACATTATAGGAAAGTTTTTTTTTATTCAAAAATAGCAGTTGTATGACATACATGAAAAAAAAAAACCTCATGAGAAAATCTATCTTCTTTGACATAAAAAACTGCATATATTTAATGTATATATTTTTTTATTCAAAAATAGCAGTTGTATGACATACATGGAAAAAAAAAACCTCATGAGAAAATCTATCTTCTTTGACATATAAAAAACTGCATATATTTAATGTATATAACTTGATAGGTTGGGAGATAAGTGTACAAACATGAAACCAACACCAAATTCTGTGCCATAAACATATCCATCACCTCCAAACTATCACTACTGTTTAAAATGGCACAAATACATTTAACTATCAGAGTGTTTGTTTATTCTTTATTCTTGCGACAATGATATTTACACATGAAGTTGAAATACCGACTACTCCCAGGCACTTTTTCTAATTTTTCCTAGAGTCATTCCTAATGATAAGTTTTCTAATTAGGATACTGAGGAGTAGCATGAAACTTAAAATTTAGGTTTGGGAAAACAAAATTACAGAAAAATTATAAAAAAGAATATCTCAACAATTACTGGTAATTATGTTTAACTTTGGATATAATGACAATTTTAATTCTAAGCCTAAACAATTAGTAAGGTTTCTAATTCTTCCCGAGTAAAAAAAAAAAAAAACTAATAATGTTGACTTGTTCAGACGTAGCACAGGATCCTTACTCTATATGCAGAAATTTCATTGTGGAAATAAGGTTAGATTCTGGTTAGATTTAATATAGATCTTTGTACCATGAAGCTAACAATCTTCTGAGGCTCAAAGATGATAAAATCATGAAGAATAGGGTTTTCTTTTGTCTATCTGAACATTGCACTTCTACCAACATCGGTTGTAGAGCCACCTCTATGCTTAAGCTGCTGCGTCTTCAGTGCATGAGAGCAACGAGAGCGACGTATCAGAAAATACACTGGGAACGTCATAATAAGAGAAGGCAGGCTCCTGGACCTATGGAAAAGCTAGTGCCTCAGGAAATAAAAGTACACAAGATCAAACTAAAAGAATAATGGTAGCACTTTACATGAAGTAATATTATTTGAAATAAGTTTATTCTGTTTTTTTGATTGCATAGAATACATTCATGATAACTTAAGGCCCGTGCAAATGGAAATTTGAGCATGTAAACCAGTAAGTATCAGACAACCTTCCAGTTTCAAGTAAAGAATACAGGGGTGCTTCACTGAAATTAACTGCTTTGTGGCATTTCATTGAAAGTAAACTCAAAGATTTGGCCATCTCTGGAAAGATTTATTCTAGTAATAGATTTCTCATGGGGGAAAAGGTGGTCAGAGTCCGTCATTAAAAATCAATATAGTTGAATTCTTCTAACAACTTGGAAATACATAAATAGAACATAAGCGCATACAGTGTTGTCTTTTCATCAGACTGTGCACCTGACAAGCAGCAGAATGCCTGGCACATAGAGGAGTTCAGTAGATCCTGGGGAATTAAAAAGAATGAATGAAATAAAAAAAAAAACTTTTCATTTGAGTCAGGAAAAAAAAATCAGTTTATTACTGATTCTTATGAAGGTTGACATCTTAATTAGATATGATGCAAAACATGCTTTGATGGAAAAAAATGTAAATTTGGTTACTCAGGTGTAGTTGAGATAGACTAATGGTTAGAGTTTGGACTCTGAGAAAGATATACCTGGTGTGAGAAAACATCATCAGCTTGGGCAAATTAGGTTCTCTCTCTAAGCCTCATTTAAAATGGGGCTAATAATATATGCTACTGTATTACGTGGGGTAGGAATGTACATAAAGTGTTTAGGACAGTTCAGTGGTATAGTAATTGCTCAATAAATGTTCATTATCATTATCATCACCATCATTGCTATTCTTCTGAAAGCCAAAATGAAAGATGAAAAAATCTCACTTTAAATGTTGAGTTAAACGGCTGCAATATTTCCAATGAGTGGCTACATGGAGAAAGTGCTTAATTCATGATTCTGAAGAGTTTGGTTCTCTTAATTCTTATGTCTAAATGGACCATTTATCTCACGCCATTCCTAGTTTATACTTCTCCAAGTTTCCCTATGCCCTTACTTCCCAGTCATAGGAACCCCCCTGTGCAGTCCACGCTCAGGTGAGAAGTTCCCTCCAATCCTCTCCTCTATCAGGTCAACCACTGTGCCCTCTGTTTTCCCCTGAACTTAGTGGCCTGGACTTCATGAAAAGGAAACCTTATTCTGGCATGAATGAACAATGCCTGCAACATCTGTGCCCTCCCCCAGCCTGCTCTCATTCATCCACCGCCACTCACACTGTGGTAAACACCGCTCACGGGGAGACGTGTTCTTGACAACATCTTCTGAATGCATTTGTCACAGAATCACTGCTAGGTCTCATGTATAGACTGTTTATTAATATTAATCCTATGTTTCATGTATAAACATTATTATTTATAAATCATAAATAATTTTTTAGGCCTGTTTAAGAATTAATCATCATAAAGTTTTAATGAGAAAATGATTTCAAGGTTAAAACAATACATTCTACTTTGGGGAAAAAAATCTCCCCTGTAAAAATGAAAAATTACCTATTTTATTTTCCTATTTCATAGAAGCAAACTCTTTTCCACAGTACAAAAATAGACTTCTCTTAAAACATTATTTTTCTCTAGAATCTGGTATTAGAAACTGTTCTCTTCTGAAATGAGAGAAGCCTATGGATCATGAAGCAATATACCTAAGACCACAGAAAGGCTTCTGCTCTTTATTTCCCTGCCCACCCATTCGGAAACTTTGGCATACTTGGTTTCCTCTTCTTAAAAAAGGACGACTAGATCTCCTGTAAAACTTCCAGTAAGATTTCTGGAATACGGAGATACAGGGTTTTGCCAGAAATGTTTCATCTTTTCTACACTTACCTTAACCTCAATTTCTTTGCTATAAAAGATTTCATTTACCTATAAAATTCAAAAGTCAAATTAAAAGAATATATGACTCTGAGTAAAAAACACACCAAAAAGAACCGTTAGTATTTTCCTCAGCCAATATATCATTCATTTCCAAAGATAATCTGACAACCACAAAAATTCAAAGCTATGAAATATAAGTAGCCAGTTACTATACATTATTATTATTATACATATACTGTGACTTCTTTTTTAAATGTTAAATAAATGAAAAAACACTCAATGATATACATTCTTAAAATGACCAATACTGAAAAAAAATAAATACTGAATAATCTTCAACATTTACCTCATATTTGTTCACTCTTCTAAAAATTATTTTAAAAATTTAGGTACTAGATAAAGAATAAACTGAGCTATATTTTGCAATTAGAATTTTGTGATTATACGTTTAACCACCCATGGATATTCAGTGTTTATGAACAACTGTTACAATAGAAAATGAGTCTCCTGGTACATCAATAAAAAAAAGAAAGATAACATAGAAGCAATAAAGAGGTAAGGGGAACCTAATATTAATTTTTTGTCTTAAAAACACCTGTCGACTACAGAAGAGCAACCATTTAGGTTATAACACACAGCAGAAGAAAACTATCATGGACAGTCACAAAATTTCCAAAAATAAGAAGCTCTGCTGTTGTGCCTACTGTGGCTCCCATATGTGCCTCAGGAACCCCCAAAGACAAGAATGGAGTCTTTGAAACCTCTGATTACATCCCTGTTTTCGGCCTACCTCAGGCAGCCTAAAGGTTCTGTTAATCAATTAGCTGAGGTCCGCGCTGAGCCCAGAAAGAGAACACTGGCTGGCGCACATGCGACACAGCTATCTATGGCAGAGGACAAGCTTTGCTTGGGCATATGCACACGGGCCATTGTTCCATTCTTGAAGAATCACATTAATCACTGTTCAGAGGCTGCACCTCCAAAATGGACAGTTGGCTGTTCATGAGTGATTTATTACAGAGCCCAACACACATTTGACGTGAACAACAAGTTGGTAGTTTGGAAGCTGCCACTGGAGGGGTCGGGGAGGGACGGCTTGGAGCTGCAGGAGTGCAGACGCACACACAAATCAGTGCCTTTAGCAGCCAGAAAAATTCTGCTGCTGACAATTACAGTTGCAAACATCCATGCTTTCCCTGACGGCCAAATGTATTATTTTGATTAGTAGAATTAAGGAAATGCGGAGACTTTAGACTTGGGAAGGAAAAAGAAGGAGAAAGAAAAAAAAAGAAAGAAATCCAAAGTGGACAGGATTGTTATCAATGAAAAAGGGCTTCCTTGTTTTTCAGAATGCTTTAAGCTTTTAAACTGAATCCTTGCTTGTGGGATATATTTTTTAAATGTTTTCACTGGAAAGAAAACCAAACCATGTCTATCCACCGCCTTATGAGGTGATACAAATTATAAAGTTCAATATAAAATGAACCATAAATTTAAAAATAAGTCATGTTGCACTACTTGAATATTCTCGTTTAACTAAATGATCAGAAACACGAGCATATTGGTTAAAAAGCAACATTTTCCTTGGGGGAGAAAATCATCTGTGCTTTCTCAGGGTTTGACATTATCTTCACAAAAGTTGATCACACAAACTTCATTCAAGCAGGAAACAGTGGCTGTGTTGTGGTGATCATTTTAATTCTCAACACAATTTCTTTTGAACCAAAAGCCCTTTTTAGAAACAACGATCACATATTTTGAAACAAAAATCTGGATACAACACTTGATATGTTTCAGATGACCTATTTGGCAAGAGAAGTGAATTTTTCTGAATTGGGACTCCCCTAGAAAATAAGGATCATACTTTTGTCATACACTTAGAAGCAATACACAAAATTTCAAAGATGGGAAGAACGGATGTTTAATTAATGCTATTAGATAAAAGTAATTATTCATCACTATTCACATATCTTCAACTGCAGAAGACATCAAAACCTTCAGAGACTTAAGACTATGAAAAACAGCTGCTTTTGGCCAATTATATTCTGGGCTGTCAAGATTCATAGTACTCAAACAGTTCCTTCTCCCTATTAAAATGGGGAAAAATATTCAAATAAGTATGTTGATTGCAGCAGGAATTTTAACTTGATTTAAAGTAAAAGATGCCCCCAAAGAGTAGTATATTCTTCTTTCTCAGTTTTTAGTTACCTCAGCTGTAAAATGGGATAATAATACTGAATGACAGGGTTGTTTGATAAGTGCCCAATCAATGTTTCCATCTGTTTAAGTTTTAAAATATTGATCAATATAATAATTTCATCAAGACTTTTAAAAAATGCTTTCTTACTCAAATTCTTATTGTATTCACAAAGAAAAAGGGGAGGGGGCAAAAGAAATGAACTCCTAGGGCCTAAATTACTTACTAGGTACACCTCCAATCCCAACAGTGAACACCTCTGCCTACACAAAAATAAATTTTAGCTGATTGCTGGATGAAGTCAGACTAGCAAAAGTAAGAAAAAGCAACAGTGCTGTATGATTTATTCAATCAGTCATGTGTGTAAATAAGCATGCACATATGCTCTCACATACACATTAGATTCTGCTTCTACCTACAGATGAGCTTCTGTAAGGATACAATTTGGTGCACTTGTGAAAGGGACCAGTATCTTACCCTACTTAATCTGTACCTCAAAGGTCTAGACAAGTGATTCCGAAGCTTGGCTGAATAGAAGTATCTGTGATCTTTTAAAAATTCCAAAGCCCAGGCACATCTCTATGCACTAAATTCACAATCTTGGAGGCAGGAAGAACACAAACATCAGTATTTTCAGATGCCCTCCAGGTAATTCCAGGGTTCAGAGGAGTCTGGGAACCACAAAGGTATCAAAAGCAATTTCCAGGCAAGTAGCATGTTTAAAAGTCAGGACTGGGAATTTATGTATCTTTGCACATCCCAAGTAGTTAGGATTTTGTCTTTGATTAATTTTGTTCATCAGTTCTGTTCAATTTATAGAAATTTTTAAATGTTTAATTAAAATCTTAAGCTGAGACACTTTTGAATGAGAACTTGTGTGGTACACGTGGATCATTTTGAGGGCATCCTGGATTGGCAAGAACACATTTTTGAAGAGCTAGCATTGTATGTTTTAACATTCATCACAGTGCACTGTACTACTTATTTAGAGCTAATATATTTTTTAGATAAATTTGTAAAATGAACCAATATTTAATTTACATCATTCCTTTTCAATAAAATTACTAACTCACAATTTCACATAAGAAACAAGAAGAAAACAAAGTTACAATTAAAATTATTAAAAGATGGTACATTACCAATAGATCCTAATTCTTAAGTAGGAATAAAGAGAAAATATAACAAGCAGGGGTTGTTCAGATTTTTCACTTGGACATACTAAATGCTTGTTAATGTATATCTTTGAAAAATTTGAGAACTGTTCCTAAGTTTATGACAAAAGATCTTTGGTAGAACTCATATGTGACAATTTATATTAGGAAACAAAAATTCAAAAAACAATTCTTATTTTATACTTCATTTACAAATTTAAATATATATATATATACATACACATATGCATATCCCAAAGTGATTTTTCTATTATTGTTACTATAAATGTCATATCTGCTTTCATTTACTTTATAAACAGAAGGAAAAAATCAAAGGGTGAAGTGGGCATAGTCTGGGTATTGCAGATGAAGAGAATAGAAAGCCCAGAGGCACCAACAATGTAGCACTCCCCCAAAATCCAGGCATTACCCATGAGCCAAGTGAAGTTGTTCCTTCTTCTTACTTTCATTTGATTTATTCCCAATGTTCTGTGCCAGGACTAGTATCCCAGTGTTCATCAAATTCTGGAGTTATTATCTGGCTCAACTTTAAAATAGCAAGTATCCTTTTGATCTATACTGATCATAGAATAAACACACTAATCTCTTTTCTTTTCTTAAAATATAAAGTAGTTAGAGGTTGCAGGACAACTTACATAGGTGAGTATATTTTCTCAAGATGGAAATCTCAGCTCCTACAAAAAGGCCATGCTACATGACGTCATGTATCATTAGAACTGTAGGTATATTTCTTTGCAAAGTAAACAAACTATAATTATCTTATTAACTTGTAGAAATGACTGTTACTTAATTGTGATATATTTTAAAGTCATGGTAAGTAGTTATTTCTGTACAATTCAACATTCAATAGAAGGGTGATGTATGGTTATGCCATACTACATGTAGACAATTTTAGTTCTAGTTTATATACTCCTGTTTTTGTATTAGACAATATCTAGGAACTGGGAAAACTGGGGATGTTTACTCTCCAAACATAAATTTTTAAACAACTGTAAATATGACATCGCTATAAAGCACCAACAAAAAAACATACTTTAAAAAGAAATGAAGATCTTTTATTCAAAAGCTGATATTAGACATTAACATTCTCTTAGCTGGTAAAAGAAATCCACAGATAGCATATATTTACAGATTTTTAATCACCATTTCTCTCCTTTATTTGGCTATTTATTACAAACTGTTTTCCTAAAAATAGCATCATCTAAAACAGCACACATCCTATAGAATAAAAGCAACCTTTAAGAACATATCAATATAAATAGGCTAACAGCATTTAGACAACAAAATAGATTCAGATAATTGACTTGCATTATGAAATCAAATAGCTGTTGCTTTAGGACGTCTACAAATACAGTCTTGAACACTAAAGTTGCTCTCTGGGTACCAGGCAGGAAAGCCTCTGGGATTCTGAATGTGTGAAGGTATAATTTCTGGGCTTTGGCAGTAAGAAATATGATCCATGCCTCAGGAAAAACACTGAAACCAGAAGTCATGGCAATTTAAGGCTCAACCACAAGAAAACAGAAAGTTCAGTTACATATAATTGCACTCCTCTAAGATAGAATCAATACTAACATATTAACAAGTAGTTGTTAAATTAATATTTAATTTGGCTCACCAATGAAATTCTTAATAGATTTAAGATCCTTTCATAATTTCTATTATTCTCCAATGCCTACATAAACATAGAATGTAAAGTAGAAAATCATTGCTAAATATTTAATTCTCAAAAAACTATGTACAGATTCATGGGTCTTAAGTTATTATATCAAACATTCAGAACATTTTGGGAGGCCTAAACTTTAAACTTTTAAAGTTCTTAAACTGTAGATCTAATGGAAGAACTCTTGTGATGTAGCAAAGATATTTAGTAGTAAATGCAATGGTGTTTTCAAATTAAATGTTGTTAAACTTTTTAAAACTGGTCCTGGTTTTAGCTAAATAAAAATAGAAATTTCAAGAATGACAGTTTCTATTCCTTTTAACTTTGCCTACATGTTGCTTTAAAAATGAGTGTATATGGGCAAATTCTTAATCATGCGAGATGTCCTATGCATTTTGAGTATTTAAATGAAATGTTTCCAAACTGGCATTTTATGTTATCTTTAAAAACAAAAAAGTATTATTTGAGTTAAAAAGTATATTAACCCATTTCCTATATCAACTAAAAATGTTATTTTTTCTCTAAAATAAATGTCATATTCTTGAATAGAAAGAATAGAAACTGAAAACAACTACTTTTACAGTATTGACTGCAAAGAAGTTAAAAAAAAGAAAATGATAAAATGTAAAATGAAATTTAACACCTTTATTCATCTCATCTATCTCTTTCTCATTATCCATCCATGGAGACATTAACAGCCTCACCACAGAGAGAGAAATTGCTTGTTCATTTATTGTGAGAACCTTTTTCAGATAAATGGCAATTTGCATCCTCATGAGCAATGTATTGCAATGTCTCATCTGGTCCAATGCAGTATGCAATTTTGCACACAATGTCATGCTGACCTGAAGTAACTAGGATATATTGCTTGCATAAGAAATATAATGGGTAGGGGAAATATCCACATTCATGTCTTCCAGTGCATAATTTCATTATGCCATGATAATCAAGAACATAGCAGATGCCACACCTGAAAATATTAGGAAGTTAATTAACCAATGAACTAGCATCAGAGATTTTCATTTAGCCAACAAAAACAATAAAGTTCACTCAGATTAGAGACAGCAAGTTTTATGCAGGTCTTCAACATTTATGAAGAAAAAGATTTCATAAAGGATGGGAGTATGCCTTGAAGAATTTTACTTTAAAATACAGTAAATATAAAAGAGAAGCAATGTAAAATATTAAAACTTACTACTAATTATAGATAATTTCAGGTATCCAGTAGGGACTTTTTAAATAATGCCATTTATTTTAAAATGCTCTTTAAATTGTCAGAAAGCTTTTAAAATTATTTTTGACTAAAATCAAGAGGGAAATTTGACTACAATGGGTGTAATGTATCTTTCTCTAACAGGACTTATTTAAATCTGTGAAGAGTGAGGCCTGACAGGCATAAATTGGCTCCTGTCTTTTGATATTTAGAAGATGCATTAGCTCCCTTTTCTTGACAGAATACAGTATTCCATAGGTAGATTAGCCCCATCAAATGTCTACACTAATAACTTTGTGATTGCCCATCTTTCCATTACAGTGGCCATTTTTTTCATTGTTTTCTTTCTGTCATTTAGTGCTGGAGGGAGGGAAAGATTGGTTTGATGAAATATCAGTGCCCTTTATAGTTCTCTCCAGAAAATTACAGCTTATTTTCATATATTAGACTCTAGGTCCATCTCAAATTCTAGAATCCTTGATAAACACTAGCCTAAAATGCAGTGGAACTCCAGCAATCCTTTATCTGTCACCCCTTGATATTTGGCAGTTTTGATGATTTTCAAAGCTATTGTAAATGGTGAAATATTCTCTATGCATATGGAACAAATATTTAGAACTATGTAAAAAGCAAATAATTAAGTGAAACAAAATGCATGTTAACATTTTTAAAATGTGGTGAAGCATAGGTGTATTTAAACATGCAAATCATGTTTAAAATGAAAGAACAACTGTAAGCTCTGTTGAGGTCAAAGAATTCTCTTATCCATTGTCCCACCTGCAAAGCAAAATATCCTTCTTTGGTTTGCACAGATTAGGTGACAGATTTCTAAAATCTAAACTGATTCATTTTGCCGTATCCTCTGCTAACTTCAGTACAAAAATAATAACCTTTTATGTAACAAAATTTTCATTTGTGTTTCTGAAGAAGACAAAGAATACAAAATTTCTGTTGAAGGGGAAAATATTACACCTATATTTATTGGTACAGAAACATTTTCTTGAATTGTCCTAGAATTCCAAGCTATTGGGTTACATTTTTTCCATAGTTAATTTTCTTTTACTCCTAAATCACAGAAAATTGTCACTATGGTCAAGTAGAAGAAGATTCTTAAAAGTTTCTTATTTATGTATATAAAATTCAAGAACTACCTTCATAAAGAATATTAGCCACAATTTAATGGGGTAAACAGATTTATTACCCTCTTCAGTTCCATACAAATAAATAAAAGTCATAAACATAATTAATGTTTGCCATTTTATATTAATATCATGCTCATGGAGATACATTCCTTCGGATCCTCCTTTATAACTTCAATGTCATACACATCATGTACCATAAATATTATGGTTTTCCAATTTGAACAATAGAAAATGTTAGCTACTAAACAATTAAATACTTTCTCCAAAAGTCTATTTTACTTTTGAAAGTTTTGTCCCACAACACACGCATACCCAGTGCCTGCCTTCCAGCTTAACTTCAAAGGGGTCGTTTATATAAAAGAATCTGAGAGGAGGAGAAAAATACAATACTGCCCTTGTTTTCATCTCCATTAAAAAAAAAGGTATAAAATAAGCAAATTTAAGTTTACTTCTTAAAAAAGAACAAAGAGGAAATTAAAAAAAAATTAGAAGTATGTCCAGCAAGGAGAATTTTAAATGCTTGATTATCTTAAAGGGCCATATAAAAGAGAATTGAGTAACAGAAAACAGGCTACACTGCTATGGCTCAAATTCAGACTCTGCCATTTACCAATTAAGTGGATTTGAGGTAAGTTAACTAATCATGCTGAGGGTACTTTCCTCATCTATCAAATGGGAGCAATGATTTTATTTACCTCAGAGTATTGTTTTATGAAGTAAGAGTGATTCCATATGAAGCACTTAAAACAAAGCCTGACACAGAATACTCAATAAATGTTAATTATGTGAGTGTAATTATTTTTGTTATATGACAATTATTACTATTAGTTGTATATATATATTAGGTATGCATTACATGTGTGTGTGTGTGTGTGTATTCATACTTAAAGTGTATGAATCAATTCAGTAGGTTTAAGTTCACTTTCCAGAAATTCATAGTGTTGATATTAATAATTAAATAGCAATACTGAATGGAACATACAATCCATTTGACATACTTTCATGTACTATGACACTAACCCATTGTAAACATTCACCTCAGTTATACATCAGACAGCTTACTGAACTTAGTTCATACTTCTTTGGGCCTTTAAGGCTCTATCCCTGGTAAAGTTGTAACTGGGATTTAAAAAAGTCAACAAACATTACTATCTTATTCTTTATCCAAATTGTATTTATATCCATTAGGAATTGAGGCTGGATAAATAGCTCCCAAGTAGCTCAGAATGTCATGCTCTTAGTAAATGTTGGAGCAAGTTGGAAATGGTAGCAATCAAAGAGAACTGAAGTATACAGGCTTGTGTATGTACAAATTCACACAAACACACAGACCCACAGACATGCAAACACCCATACATCTTGTTGCTTCCCTCCTTTTAGAATTCAGAAAAACAACGGGCCACAACAATTAATAAAGGAATTTCCATTTTATGTAAACATGGCTATCTTTACTTAACAATTCATTCCCTCAATTATTAACCTACAAAAACGATTCCCTATTATACCGGTATCTGTGTCTAAAGTTTGCTTTCATATGAACCCAATCCCATTTTTTTTGACTGAGGAATCATTGCTATGGTACAAATAATAATAATAAAAATCTTCTGCCATATGTAAAAGTAATTAAAGCAGAAGGATGGTGTAGGAAAATAATATTGTTTAAACGAAAAATATCAAACTATGGAAGATTACACTTTGTCATTAATTATGAATTGACCTGACTTCAGTAGTTCCTAAGGAGCCCTAACAGTCTATCATTATGTCCCCTGAAAATGACTAGGTAGCCACTACATAAACCCTTTGTTTTCTGCCTTCACATTCTATGTCTGTGGAATCTACGGCAGCACTGGGATATTTAAACTCAGGCAAGAGAGAGTGAGGGCAGGAGGGAGAGAGGTCTCAAACATAAAACTCTGTTGTTGTTAGCAAACACTAAACACATTGACAGCTGAGTGCACCTGGGGGAAGGAAGGGAAGAGCATATATGTAAGTAAATATATGTAAAATATAATTAAAAAGGTACTATACTTCATACTTAATATTCACAATAAATCTTCAAGAGAAGTAGAATCACCCATTTCTAGGTGAAGGAAGGGACAGCGCCTTGGCGGTGTAAGGTAACTTGCCTCCACTCACAGGATCCAAGCGTTGGAGGCAGGATTCAGATCTGAGTGCATCTGACTAAGCACGTCTGACTGACAGCAAAGTCAGAGATTTAACCATGATGACGGGTCACCTTCTGCAGTTAATGGCATGACTGTCAAGTCTAGGTACGATAGTAGAATTAATTCATCATACAAGTCAGTATAATTCTGACAGAAGTGAAATAGTTGTATACACATAGAAGGGCTGCTGCTCTGCATTGTTTTGTTTTGTTGCCTGTTTTTCTGTTTTGTTTTATACATATTTAAGTAGCACTAACAAGAACATTCTTATTCCTGAATCCTGAGGTCTCCCTGCCATATTAAGTTTTCCCCAACAATCATTATGAACAGACCAGCTGTCCAATACCTCTCATAAGACAGTTCCTAATTCACAAGGAATCGTTTGTCCAAACTCCTCTCTCCTGTCTTCTTTAAAAATCATATGTCACAGCTGCATTACAACTAGGCTTCAGTAGGGCCTCATCTGTGAGCCATCTCAATAGACAACTAACATTTCAAAGTGCACACAAAATGGGACCAGTAGTGCCTTATTGTTAATTAAAACTACCCTGACAGCCACTGACTTGGCCTTTAGATACAGCTTCTCTCAATGTTTGCCAAGTTGAGTCAACACATCTGCACCTGTAGGCTGGCTCACAATGAATCAAATGTGAAAACTGAAGTGATCCTTGAAAAAGAGGAGAGGTGGACTCATTTTCCTAAGGTAAGTAATTCTTCTGGACCAAGTGTACATTCAGTCCAATACTTGGGACATCACTATTATTGCTAACAAAGGAACACTAGCATTCTGCTACATAAAGCAGCTGTTTTCAAATTATTTGGTGGCTGAAGCTTTTGCAATCTTAAAACTATTGGAGCCCCAAAGTGCTTTAATTTATGGGAATTATATCCATTGATACAATTTGTTAGAAATTAAAATGGAGAAAAAATTTAAATATTTATTCTTTTTCTTTAAAATAAAAGTAACCCTATTATACACCACCATAAATAACATTTTAGTAACTTTTCCCAGACAAATAAATTGAGTGAAAAGAATGGCACTATTTTACATTTTTGCAGATTAAAAAAAAAATGTCTGGTTTGATGATTAGACAGCTGGATTCTTCTATCTACTCATGTAGTCTGTTGCAATTTTGTTGAAATATATGAAGAAAACCAGCTCACCAAGACATCTACTTAGGACAGAGTATTTTACAGGCCTTTCCAGGTGACGGTGGATACTCTTCTTTCATACTACACCAATGGTAGACATGTGGTCATTCCTTAAACGTCAGTGGCAAAGTGGAACTGAAACCACATTAATGACCTTTCTGTAATCTGTTATATCAAAATCCAGTGTTTTATCTTGGATTCTGAGTGACTCTTTTGTCCAAGCATGATTTCGACCTTGTGGACTCCCTGGAAGGATCTCTGGACCACATTTAGAGAATCACTCATGCAAAAAATCTTTGAAAAAGAGTATTAATGAATTAATCTAGCATAGTAACAAAGGAAGAGGTAGCAATTGTATAAAGAACCTTGTGAAAGGGCTTAAGATTCTGGCTCCTTAACACTAGCACTGTGCAGATTAGAAAAGAGTCCCTCCTGGAGACACAGCCTTGCAAACTGGGCTTAGAGAGCAGAAAGTCAGCAGGGCCACAGCTTCCATTTGCTCTCCTTGGCCAGACTGGCCTTTGGCTGTGAACAAACTACACAACTGTACTTGGTAGGCCTGGTTACAGTTACATACAAGGGATGGCAATTCACACATAGTAGGAAAAAAGAAAAGAAAAAATTTACATTTGTGAGCCGTAACAGTCTGATATAATTCATGCTATTCTGCAACTTTTATTCCTTTACTTCTGGTGCATATTCAGGACAAGTTTGACTATTAAAAGTTCATGGTTAGTAGAAGATAATATCAGGCCCCAACACAGTGCTTTTATTTCATGACATGTACATTATCAGGGGAAAAAATGCAGGTCCATGAAACATTAAAAAATAAGGAATCTAATTTTTAAATCTTAATATTAATATGGGCTTTCTTTTTTTAAAGTGTGAACAATTCTCTTCAGTTAAAAGGAATAACAATAAAATTCTCTAAGTATTTTGACTTTGATCAAGAAGCTGTATGCCACTCAAAAACAGCTGACATTTAATTAATGAAATTACAAGGAAATAAGAGATTCTAAAATAGTAAGCTTTACACAAACTGAAATAGTTAAAACTTTTTTCTTTAAAATGTGATTAGATTACTAATTTTAGATAGTTTGCATCAACTAAAGAGAACATCAATGAAGAAAGATATTTATAGATAAGTTAATATTCAGCAAAAATTTTCTTATTGTGTTAGAAATTATTATACCATGCTGCTATCATTATCAAATTCAGAATGCTCCCTTATTCAATTTACCTGTTTGTAGTTACAATGTAAATCTGATTTTCACCAATATAACCTACTATCAAAATAACTAGTTACTCCCTGCTTTATCTGGTGACCAGAGGGTACAATGTCTTTCAGAGACTTGAGCTATGTGGTAAATACACAATTCTGCAAAACACAGGGTTTGTAAGTCATGACTCTTATGTATTGGAGTTAACCAATAAGTCCGAGTATCCACTTAAAATGAATATATTAGAAGTTATAAATATGAGTATAAAAATTACTGTATTTGGTACTAATTATGGTTCTCTTTCCTTTACCACTTTCTGAGCTCATTAGAATCACATGTTGTGTGAATCTCTGCCCTTCAGAAAGACAGACACTATTGCACCCCTTATGCCATTAGTTAAGCATAGTTTTCCACTATACCACACTGCTGCAGGCATTGAAAGTACATCCTGTAGCAGTGGTAAGAACAGTTTTTATTCCACAGATAAAGCACATTCATGAGCTGTACTAAACATTCAAGTAAACTGCACTCTAGAGCTTGCTAAAATTCCTTCTAATGAACTTTTCTGGTCAACCTTCCAACACAGATGCAATAAAAATGTAAATAAATTCCATACCCTAGTCTAAAAAGTCAATTTTAGAGTTTTGCTGAAAACATTAAAAACAATTAGAATAACCCAAGAATATGAAATGAAGCTTGAAACTCTTAAAGATTTCTTATAATTACAAAATCTACCTAAGTTACAGGTATGTAAGTGGTAAAGCAGAAAATCTATTACAATCCATGCTTCTCCTCATAATGGTGACTTATGAGGATGAGGATCTGCACTTCAGGACAGGAAAATGGTGCTTAGCATGACTATCTATATCTAGAATTCACTAAGGACCCTGTAGGAGTGAAATTCTAATTGGCCTCAGATATATCAGAAATATTGAATACGTTCTTTGTTAAACACAAAACTACATTTCACATTAACTTTGGAAATGTTTAGAAATCAAAAAGAAAATGGCTATATATATAAAATCATTTTCACAGAAAGGATTAAGTTATAAATCTCATGTTGTTTAGAAGTATCTATTTACTTGGTTCAGAAAGGGAAATATAGCCACTGTGAGTCCTGTACAACGTTAAAAGGATGAGAATGTTGCCCAAGAATTGAAACACAAAGATTATTCCTCTAGGGAGAAAGACGAGGATATATTAAACCCAATGAGTGTCTAGTAACAGACACCTTTTCTCTAATTAATCGCTCACCAAGAAACTTTATAATCTGATTTCCTGGAATCAACATAATTTACTTGTGGTTGTGAATATCCTAGTCTCCTAATAAATTCAATAAATCATCAAAATGAAAATTTATAAACTGCTATTCTCATTTCCTTTTTTTGGAAAGAAGGCACTTCATATTTATGTTAATGATACATAGAGAATAAAAAAGTGATTCCAAGACAAAAAACCAGTCATTTTGACTACCAATATATTTTGGTAAACAGTTATTTAATTTTACTATCATGCATTATGCAATTTAAGTGATTTATAAGATAATTTTATTAATTATCAATATTCATTGCTGATTTACCATCAGGTATCCTAAATTGACTCTAATATTTCCAACTATAAAAACCAATGATGCCACAATAAAATAATAAAAATATTTGACACTGAAACCCTCCAAATTTCAATATAAAGTCAGACATCAATAGTAGCATCTCATGGAGATGTTAAGAGAAAATATGGGTATCAAAATATACTGAGCCTTAATATTAGGTTACTTAATAATAAAGGACTTCTTTATTTTGCTTGAGAGAACAAATGAGGGGTAGTAAATTTGCACATCAAAATGAATGATTCTTCAATGTATTAGAAAATCAATGGTGTGTGCATGTTTGTAAAGGATCCTGCATGACTGTATAGAATGAAGTTTTTATGTAATTGAAATTTCAAGCCTATTTATAAATTTCAGGTGTCGTCTATTTATCTTCTCTATACACAACATGTGCAAGTCAAGAGCCCTCTGTTGACTTGCACAGCGTGTGTGTGTGTGTGTGTGTGTGTGTGTGTGTGTGTGTGTGTGTGTGTTTTAGGTTTCTATAGTTCTCTTTTTACTTCTCAGTAAAATATGACTTCAAATCATTCATAGGTTCACCTAAGGATTGGTGTGGATAATGTGAAGGTTCCTGTGGCCAGGATTCTCACCTGGCCCTGGTTGGCTAGCTCACTACACATGTATGGGCAATATGTCATTACTGGCTCTATATAATGAGCCCTGCCCAGTGCTCTGGGTGACGTGGTAGCACAACTGCAAGGTTGGCTACAAGGGAAGCGGAGCAGAGGCTGGAGTGGTGGCAGCGCCAAGGACAGACACTGAGACGGCTGTGCAGGCAGAGGGGCCCAGAGGGTTAAAGACCAGCTTGCTGCCTGCAGACTCACTCTGAGTGGACAGGATTCTAGTGATTGACCTGCTACCGTGGAAATAAAGTTGGGTATAACCCTTTCACCCCAAGAATATTCTACTGCCATTTCTTTGGTCACACTGAATCCATAGTGAACTTGCCCGGGGCTGAAACCCACTGGCAAGACAATTGGCAATTTTGTAGAGTTCATCAAAAGGAAGCACAGGGATGTTTTATTCTTTCCAGTCCTACTAATAATAAGACTGATTCAACTCTCAGAAGGGAGCAATGAGAATATGAAATGTCATCGCATAATTCAAAAGACAGTTGATTAGAGTCAAGTATTGAGGAAATCTTAAAGAAAACTCCAGTGAGGATGAAGAAGTCTAGGACAGAAATGCAGAGAAGAAAGAAATGGCAAATGGAAGAAAATGACACTGCTTTCCCTAACTGCCCCTCCCAAATCACCTGAGCAAATGCTTTTACAGTGGTTTGCTCATATGCAATGGCAAATATTCTAGGTATTTTTGGAGGTAATTTCCCCATTACGTTAGAGGCTGTATTTTTGAAAAGTGTTAATTCATCAGACTATGCTGTAAGCAATGTTAAGAAGTATTTTATAGAGGCTAAATTCTCAGTGTGTGGTCTTTGAACTTGCTTTATCACCAGGGAACTTGTTAGGGATGCAGATTCTGAGGCCCAATCATAGACCTGCTAACCCAGAAGATCTGGGAGTGGAGCCCAGCAATCCAGAATTGAACAGGTCATCCAGGTGATTCAGATCTATACTGAAGTTTGAGAACTGCTGTACTAGACTTTAAGGAAACAGAGCTCGGGAGTAACTACACTCTAAGGAGAAAGTTAGGTCAAAGAGATTCAGTTTTTCCCTGAACTAAGTAATGCCAACTATTCCAAAACTGTGTGTCAGTAACAGGAGAAATTTACCATTACAAAACAGGGAAGCATAGACATGAAAAACTTAAAGGCAGTAATAGGTAACTGCATCTATACTTTGAGAAGCTCTGAGACCCAATCTATGACAACTGTTGATTTTCCATTACAGTTTTGAAATCCAGTTTTGCAGAGCAGAGGTACACATATTTTTTAAAAACTGATATATAAGAGCACAAGACACAAAATTTACTAAACTGAGATAGAGTGGTTAAGTACAAATCAGAGCATTCCCTTCTTGATAAACAATTTAATGCATGTGCTGAACCCCCTATCCTATCTCATTCAGAGTTATTTTGTGGGCAGCCTGACCTCTTTTAGATAGGGACTGTATTAGTGATACTGACTGTTCAGTACTTGCACAGAGAGATGGAAATGATGTCCAGTGGGCTATGGGAAGCTGCTGATCCTGATCCTACTAAAATGGGCAAGACTGTCACGCACTAGTAATCTGACCTTTAACCTGACCTTGCCTTTGGGGAATTTTTAGATGGACTAAATCAGTTGATATGGCCATGCAATTGAAAGCCCTCTCAAAATTTTTACGGTATTTGAAGTGGGTAATTGGAATCTGAAATGGCCAGTAAGCAGTATGGAACTACAGTTTTCAATATACTAGGAATCCAACATATTTGACTGCTTCTTTATACTGTATAATGTGAAGCAAGCAAAAAAGTTAAACGCTTTTTTAATACCAAGCAGATACTCCAGAGAGTCTCTACTGGGACTCCCAACTATGTCTGAAGAGTCTTTCTTTAATATAAGAAGTAAAAATAGTTTAAATGAGAGATAAACAATTGCCTAAATAAATTTAACAAACATCTTGATGGTGTAAACTAATCATTTTCCCTAATAACTTCAAAATTGTGGAGAATATGGAACACAGGGAAGAGTTTTCTTACCTAGTTCAAAGGAAAAATATTTTATAGGATAACCTACTTAAAGATAACCTCTATTTTACATTTAAAAAACAAACTGTTGTTTATTTTTTTCAGTTTAAAAATATTTTGGCTTTTTTGTTTGTTTGTGCCTGGCTCACAAGGTGCTTTTTTGTACTGGACAGAAAAATAGAATGCTTTTTAACATCAATGTGTGTTTTAAATTATACTAATAAGCAACATATCAGCTGCGAGGTGAGACTACATTGAAAAAGACTGCTTCAGCTTACGGAAAATACCAGCTGTCTCCACTCTGTGAAGATGGATTACCACCTGTCCTGTTATCTTCCAAATACAATACAAGGCACGTTGGCCATTTTAACCAGGATAACTGTACCCATATGTTCTTTAATTCTGGTCTGCATGCTGCCTACCATTAAATATTCGTAATGGATCTTTGTAAACAGGAGATTAGCACAGAAGACAGGGTGTTTAAGCAGAGTCTAATCCTCTGTTTTATTAAACCTCCTTCCTTGTTTTCAAAACCTTGTACAAGCTGTAGTATTTGTGGTATCATCAATTTTAGCTAACTAGTAAAAGCATCCAAGTGTAAAGAGAAAACTGAGTTTCGTTTTTTTTTAAGACATAGTAAATTCAGCCTGTGTGTCACAATAAATTAAAACTCAGGTTGCCATAAAAAAATTAACCTTTAAAATGATCACATATATAATTTTCTAGAAATGTTCTCCTTTTCTCATCATGTACAAAAAAGTTACATTACTGAATGTACTTGGCAGAAAACAGTATGTAAAAAGCAGATTTTTCAAATATGGTAGCTGAAAAAAGTTATCTTTATTTGAAAAATAAAATGCATATTTAAAATTATATTAGTTCCTTTACTAAGTCTTTAGCCAACAAATGGGGATGTATAAATAAATGTGCACTTCTACTATGGAATAACTAGAGTAAAAAAAAAGTTTCTTTATCAAATGCACTGTTGTACTTGGTCAGCCTAATCTGTAACAATAGTATGTGAAATGCAGATGATTCAATACGGAGTTCTATTTTGGTGAGAGCAGAGCTAACTCAACTATATAGAGATCAAACACAAAGTTGTGGTCCTACTGTGTTAATATTACGTGCTGTAGCCAACTAAGCAATGGACCAAACAACAGGTCTGCTAGCAGCTACATCGCTTAGTGTTGATATTTAAAACCTCACATCAATCTGATTTAATCCAAAATATTTACTAATAACCTAAAACAATGCAGAAATAACTTACAAAAATAGAGTAAGAAGTATATTTAAAATCCCATTTTCTCATTTTAGATTAAATAGAAAGATAAAATGATCTCCAATATAATCTCTCCATTGTAAATAGTCATAAATTCTAGTCCCCTCAGAATAAAAGACTGATACTTGTATTCTGATTACATTGTTGAGTTCTAATTTATAATAGTCAAGCCCTTTCTTTCCAATTTGTGAAATGATAGAATTCCTGATTAAACTTTGAAATAAAAAGAATATGGAGAAGAAAGTAGAGATTAATGGAACACATTACAAAAGTTTTCTTTACAAAATTTTTATAGGAAAGCAGAAAGCTATTGTAATGGTTAAAGACCATTACACGTGTGCAGATGGGAAGTACTTCTAGAAAGAGTCATATTTCCTTAGGCTAACGACCAAGAAAACTTAATTGCCCAAGGCCTAGAGTTTTGTGGTGAGAACAATTCATTCATTGAGCACTAAGATTCAGTAATCAAAGTATGAGGACAAGGGTGTGATTTTCATTTTATCTGGGGACAAATGACTACCAATTCAAAACAAAAAAATGGCAGAAAGAAAATGGAGTTGCCCATATGGCTAGGATTTTAAAATGTGTAGTCCCTTATTTCTTCACTTTTACATTTTATTTTTATAAATCGTTGACTCTATTATAAGCCAGGAACATATGCTACATTTGAAATTTTCAGCCATTTCATATTATATTTTTTTAAATCTCTTCAAAAATTACAAAGGTTTTAAACTAAGTAGCATCAAAAATTGAGAAAAAATACTTAGAAACTTACTAAATATTTACTATCAACATTATGTAATACAAAAAAGTTATGCAAATTTAAAGGTAACAGTTACATACATATTTTCAAATATTACTTCACTCAGTGTACATGTGTTCTGTTGAAAAGTTTAGTGTTAGAATGCTCTAAGAGCCAGATGGAAAAGCTGTGTATATTTAAGATACACACTTACCTTGTGTCCAACTGTCATACTATCTGGACCCCAACCTGCTGTAACTTTTCCTGACATTACTCCAAATCTCAAGAAATGACCAAAATAATCAATAATATGAATCAGTATCTTTATTAGATGAAACTTGCTTAATTTTTTAACACTACCATTGAAAACAGGCACTTAGGTCTTACAATATTACATCTAATTTTACCCATATAGACTTAATGAACAGGTAAAAATGGGAAAAAATGTATTTTTAAGATAAGATGTAGTTAAAATATGGCAAGTATTAAGAAAAATGCCAAATTGTTGTACTTTTTTTTTAATTGAAGTATTGTTAACATACAATCTTATACTGGTTTCAAATATGCAACACAGTGGTTCAACAGTTACCCATATTCTTAAATCCTCACCCCCTCTATCCCCTCTAATGAAGTTACTATGTGTCAACATAGAAAGACGTTACAGAATCATTAACTATATTCTACATGCTGGAAAGTACTTTTTCTTCAAGGATCAGCACAGAAAACTTGGCAAATGAGTCTGTTTCCTTTTCTCATGATCCTTACTGAAAGTTTGGTTGAAACAATAAGACAACAAAAACAGTGACAAACTGAGAGGGGAGAAGGGATGTGTAAAATAGAGATTCCACCATTGTACATGACATTAAAAAAACAAACAAAAAATAAGCCAGGTGGAGAAAGACAAGTATCAAATGATTTCACTCATCTGTGGAGTATAAGAACAAAGAAAAATCTGAAGGAACTAAACAGCAGCAGACTCACAGAACCCAAGAATGGACTAAAAGTTAGAAAGTGAAAAGGACTGGGGAAGATGGGTGGGAAGGGAGGGATAAGGGGGGAAAGGGGGTACTACGATTAGCACACATAATGTAGCGGGGGGGTGCATACGGAGAAGGCAGTATAACACAAAGAAGACAAGTAGTGATTCTATAGCATCTTACTACACTGATGGGCAGTGACTGTAATGGGGTATGTAGTGGGGAATTGTTAATAGGGGGAGTCTAGTAACCATAATATTGCTCATGTAATTGTACATTAATAATAGAAGAAAACAAAAACAAAAAGACTACCATCTCATCTGACAAGGTCAAAATTAGCCTTTGTACTTTGGGTACCTGGAAAAACAATGCTCAAAAATGTAGAATTGACAGTGGCTTAAATTCAGAATTTATACACTCATATAAGGTGTTGAATAATAATAAGCACCTGGAATTTTCTGAAAAAGTTTCAGACTTATTAAAAAAAGTCTAAATTTGGGGAGATAAAAAGAAAAATTAGCAGTAGGTATTCTGATTTTATTTTACCTGTTTATATCTAACACTCAGAATTTTTACATTCAACTTCCATTAAAAATTAACTTCATAATTCTCCATGTTTATTTTTGAACAAAATTACAATGAAAAATGCAGATGAGATTAATGCTGGCTTTTGTCTGGTAAAACATATTTCCACTATTTCTTCATACTGACTGATTACTATGTCCTCCCACATCTTTATGTATTTTATGACAATTTCAAAACATATTTTTCTATAGTATAACATTTTTTGAGACATGAGATTTAATTAACTAAAGTAAATTTTAGATATGTCCAAAATAACTTTTTAAAAGTTTGCCTATTGGAAAATCAAAATTGGTACAAAAGTCAAGTAGAAAAACATTCAGATCATTCTTTATCCAAGGTGATGTTTTCTAAATTAAAAACTGTGGATTAACATAGTAGTAATATTATTCATCTAATCTATTTATATATATATGTATGTCTTATTCAAAATATAGTATTAGATGATAAATAATACTTTATGAAATTTGGAGACTTGTCTTATAATAGTCATGACTATGACTTGAGTATGACACTATAATAACTGAACCTACAATTTACAATCTAGGTAAACACTGTAGTTTCCAGGAGATACTATATTATCCAGCTTATTTAGAGCCTGGATAGACATTAGTGGTTGGGCTCAGGTATTCTGTTTTTTTTTTTTATTAAGGTATCATTGAAATACAATCTTATTCTCAGGTTTCACATTAGCAGCACTGTGGTTACTACTTTCCCCCCTATTATCAAGTCCCCAACACATACAGTCACTGTCCATTAGCATAGTAAGATGCTGTAGAGTCACTATTTGTCTTCTCTGTGCTTCTCTCTTTTTGAGAAAAAAAAAGGTACAAATAAGAGTTTATGTCCATCTTCTAGTCAGAACAGGAAAGCTCCCCCCACTTTGTTAACTTTATTATATAAGTACACCTTGAGTAGAAGAAAGGACTTAAGCATTAGCAAACCAGTTAAGAAATCTGAAATCAAAAATTTTCAGCATGAATTCTGAGATTGTATTAGTATATATTCATATTCCAATTAAGGATGACAAATCAGTATAGTAAGAAAAAAATCTCTTAAAATAGCTATTTACTTATTTTAAAAATAAATATGAAATATTTTGTATCAACAAGGATATCATCTCTTAGAAAAATACTAAGTATTTCTAATATTTTAAGAAAAGATTAAGCTAAATTACACAAATACAGGTTATTTTGCCTTTGATGCCATATTAAACATAAATGTAATTTATTGAGTAGGGTAAATTAACTTGCTTTATATAGAGAAACATGACAAATTTTATAAAATATGAATTTCCATCATCATTCTTCAGCTGCAATAAAGAAAGGAAAATGGGCCTATTTAAAGAAGGACTGTTAAGACTCTCGTCTCGAGAAGTCCTTAGTCATCCTGAACCTGTAGAAAGATCTTGGCTTAAACTTGGATCATGCCCTAGTAAGATGACTTTTCTGGGGATGTATAATTGACTCAGCTTTGAAGAATTTATCTTAGATTCATCTGGCCTACTACCAGTTCTAATTCAAAGAATCCAAACAAGAAATTAAGGAAAAGGAAATAATGGGTTTTTTTCAACCTTGGACTCTTAGCTTCCACTTAGAAAGTCATCCTTCTTCTTATCCTTTCCTGTGTGATTTCTTCCTAATGTTGTTAAAGAATAGAAGCTATTATAAAATAGAGTCTAAACTGTTATGTGAGCACCAAAAGCCTGTTGGCAATAGATTTTTAATCAACTATTAAGGAACACTTATACATATGGTAAACCATTTATGAGAAAATTATAAAATAATTCTACTTCATTCCTTCTGATAAGGTTAAATTGTATTTTTGACATTTACATCTTCAAATGAAAAAGAAATAAGAGTGGAAACTCCACTTTGCAAAGAGAGAAATATCTAAGTATTTGGGAAGGCCTGTGGTCCATAAAAAAGACAAAGTATTCAATGTGATGAGAGAAATGTATGAAAACTGACCATGATGGAAGAGCAACTTGAAGAAGTTATTAAACAGAAAATACTCTAACATGAAAAATATGGTAACTTATGTTCAACTTAAAGAGCTAAAACTAGCTATATATTTTAGAGAATTTGTTGATGCTTTTAACAATTAAAATTAAATCATTATCCTTTACTGGGAAATTTTTAAATTTTGTTTGATGTTAACTTGTAGTAGTCTTTCCTAACTCAGTATTTGCTTACTCTTCAGAGTATTAAAAATATATATATATATCACCAGGTAGTCTGTGGTAGAGTAGATAAAAGCAATAAAATATTAATTCACTTAGATGCTGGCTTTCTTTCTTGAACTTTCCAAATTCAGACTGTTATACTGATTGTTATTAGTCTTCTCAGTTGCCTTCTAACACTACAGAAAATATAACCATTGAGTTGAGTACAATGCACCCATACAACCTTTCTATGTTTAGGAAACTTCATGTAGAAAAGAATGCTCATGGAAACTGATAATCATAAGTAAAACATTCTGATATGAAGATCTGGGTGTATTTACCTAATTCATCACCACATGTCTCTGAAACCAATTTAGTGATCACTTCTTGTAGTGCTTTTTGGAGCAAAAGAACATCACTACATTTACACTGTTTTTCATATGCTGATAAATACAAATTTTAGTTAAAAGGCCAATGATATACTGACAATGTTACCTCTAAAACTGTCAGATGAAAGTGAATTGACTGTTGTCCTGAGCCATAAAATATATATCATTTAATACTATCCATTTGTGTTTGATTTTCTCAGTGACTATTATATCTGACCCTCAGGAGATGCTGGTCACCTGAGCTTCAAACAGCCTCAAGTGAGTCCTCAGAAATGGTGTTTCACTGGATCCTCTGAACAGGGGAATTCACACATCCTCTACGTCAGTTAGTACAAAGCCAGATTGAAACACTGGGACTTTCACATCACTGAAGCTTACTAGCTAGAGATGAGTAATTCTTATTTTTTAAGTTGAAGATTTAAGTGTTGATTTGATAACATTAAACAAGATCAAGAATAAATTGAGTAGAACCAAAGTAGACGGTCCTACCACAAAGCTGAACATGTCACAAAAACAGCTCATCAATACAAGAGAAAGGGAAATAGTATGTGTTCACAGTGAAAGCCAACTGAAGTTTTACTGCTTCCCAGCTATTCACTTCGTGGATTGCCTTGTCAATATTCAGGCTTTAAAAGATTGCCTATGCCATGTCAGAAGATTCCAAGTATTGATCTCCTTGATATACTGGTCAGGTTCTTTTAAGGAGTCATACTAGGAATTTTTTTTTTTTTTACTTAAAGCCACTCTGTCTTTATATCACAGAATAAATTGAAGAAGGTAACTTAATATAGAATAAATTTCTTAGGCCTTATTAAAGGACAATAAAGGCAAAAGGAAGAAAGAACAAACAACTATCATTTCTACTTTTAGCCAATCTCATATTTCACTGTGGGAGTACACTTTTGTATATAGTAATCTTGTGATAGTTTGATTTGCCAATGATACATAGCTAACAAAGCCATAGCTTAATCCTAAATTCATAATGTATAGGTCTTGAACCAATTGGCTGTGGCAAGATAAAAATGTAAGATTTTCATGTGTGAAAAGGAACTGCATGTAAAACAATATTATTTAACTGGTTCTTGTCTATGAGTGTGGGCTAGGAAAACAAACAGAAAAATAAAACTTGAAAATTGTACATTTTAGAACATGCGACTACTACATTAACAATTATTTTACCAAAGGAAGTAAAATATATATGCTTTAGCATTATTTTGTGAGAAGGTAATTGCCTTGTGTACAAAATGGATTTTGTCTTAAGTGTCACATTCATGATTAAGAATCCCTCGTGATTTAAGGAGTCTCATTAAGTGTGAGAAGCAAAATAACAGGGATTACGGGCCTGGACAATGTTATTTAAACTACTTGGGCTTTGATTTCATCATCTGAAAAGTAAGGCTAGTAATACCTACTTTCTTGAGTTCTTTGGAGGATTAATAATAAATGTAAACCAGTACTTGGCACATAGTAAACACTCAAAAGTAATCGTTATTATTAAAACTAACATGGTCTTTCATCTCACCTGCTTCATCAGCTTAAAAAAACTTAGACTGTATTCTATAAAAAGGTTTTACTAAGGGCAAATTTATTCCACTGAGTTAAATATAAATTAATTAATTGTTAGCTTAAATATTAATATTCAATTTTCTTTTACCTTTGGGTCATTCAGAATTTCAGTGCTGATATTCCATATATATATAAACACAATTTTCATAACTAAGTATTCTCTCTATGGTGCTCAAAAAATTTCCAAACAGCCAGGAATGTACTTAAGCAGTTTGATTAGTCCCTTATGTCAGATAAATGAACAGTTTTTATAAACATTGAGTGCAAAGTGGGTCATTTTGAAATGAGAGATTCTCTATGGTACAGTAAAGGTCCCAAAAGGAATGTTTCTGAAATAATAAGATTTTGTTCTCAAAATAAGTCCACCTTTTAAAAAGCCAGAATTTCAGGAAGATAACAAGTATAAACATAAAAAAAGTGTTATAAGTGGCAGAATACAAATGCGTATGTTTGCATACAAAATTAGTAACAGTTCACTGGCACAAAAACACACTTTTAAACAGGAAAACAAATCTGGCATGAACAGTTAAATTTGTTAAACAACGATTATGCAAAGGGAAGACACAGTACATATAAAAGAGCAGAAAAGAACTCTAGCCATCTACTGAATTAAATATATAAAAGATGAACTAGGTTTCCACAGGAAAAAAGGGAATGAAAGGCTAGTCAACAGAATAAATACTATGAGGATATAATCCAAAAAAAGGCTAAAGTTGTCTTTCAAAAATAAAGACCAAAAAATAATCTCTTACAGGAAAAATTTCCCTACGCCCACATCACCAAGTAGAAATATCCAGAAAAATCATGTAAGAATGTACTTTCTCTGGAAGCAGACTTCATCCCTGCCAAACATGATCATGGTCTACAATCACTCCTAATTTGCCCTGGACCCACAAATCCATATCATCAGAATTGAAAAACTGAAAAACATAGCCAAAAAAAACCCAAACAAATTCTCATGAAAAGGGAATAATTTTCAAGAAAACATCATAGACATAGTCATCAGAGCTAATTAAATTTAAAACTCTCCTCTCCTTCTTCCTCTTCTTCTCCTCTATTTTTATAGAACCACTGCCTGACTTTCTTTCAGGTACTAAGACTGTAGAGTTTTTCAAAAGCATAAGAATATCAGAAGTTTCAAAGATATATCATTGATTACTTAAAGACAATCACCTCTTATCTATGCAATGCCTGTCTCTGACCATTCCAAATTGTTTTCCCATAGTTATTCAACTATGCAATTATGTAAGATAGCAGATAGTATTGCCTATTTTTAGACTAGAAAATTAATTCACAGAAGTTAAGATATTATCAGGCAAGCCCGAGAAAATCAATTCCAAGTGCTAAACTTACAGAACATTCATTTACCAAACATTTCAGACTTTTTCTATGCCAAGCATTGCTCCAGTGCAGCAGTGATCAAGAGTAACAAGATCCTGTACTACAAAGCTACAGTAATCAAAACAGTATGGTACTGGCACAAGAACAGACCCATAGAGCCATGGAACAGAATAGAAAGCCGAGATATAAACCTGATATATGGCCAATTTACATGTGATAAAGGAGCCATTAATATACAATGGATAAAGACAGCTTTTTCAATAACTTGTGTTGGGAAAACTGGACAACTACATGTAAGAGAATGAGACTGGACTACTGTTTAGCTCCCGTTTGTGGAGTTATGGATCAAACTCCATATGGATCAAATTTGAAATGGATCAAAGACCTGAATGTAAGACATGAAACCATAAAACTCTTTGAAGAAAGCATAGGCAAAGATCTCTTGAACATAAGTATAAGCAATTTTTTCCTGAACACATCTCCTTAGACAAGGGAAACAAAATAAAAAATGAACAAGTGGGACTACATCAAAGTAAAAAACTACTGTACAGCAAAGGACACCATCAGCAGAACAAAAAAACTATCTACAGTATAGGAAAATATATTCATAAACAATTTATCCAATAAGAGGTTAACTTCCAAAATATATAAAGAGCTTATACAACTCAACATGAAAAAAATACACAATTAAAAAATGGGCAGAGGACCAGAACAGGCATTTTTCTAAAGAAGAAATACAGATGGTCAACAGGAACATGAAAAGACACTCCACATCATTAATCATCAGGAAAATGCAAATCAAAACTACCATGAGATATCACCAGTTAGAATGGCCACTATCCAAAAGACAATAACTAACAAGTATTGGCAAGGATTTGGAGAAATGGGAACGCTCTGAAGTGTTGGTGAGAATGTCAATCAGTGTAGCCACTGTAGAAAGCAGTTTTGAGGTTCTTCAAAAAACTAAAAATAGAAATAACAAAGTAATTCCACTTTTAGGAATTTACCTATAGAAAAAAAATCCCTGATTCAAAAAGATACATGTACCCCTATGTTTATTGCTGCATTATTTAGATAGCCAAGATGTCCATCATATTGTACCCAAGATACAATAGCTAATTGTCCATCAATAGATGAATCAATAAAGAGGATGCAGTACATATGCACAATGGAATATTATTCCACCATAAAAAAGAAAGAAAACTGCCATTTGCAACAACATGGATGGATGTAGAGCGTATATGCTAAGTGAAATAAGCCAGGTGGAGAAAGACAAATAGCACTGATTTCACTCATTTGTGGAATATAAAAACAAAGCAAAACAGAATAAACAAGATACCAGTAGACTCACAGACACTGAGAAGTGATTGATGGTAACTATGGGGGAGGGGGAGGGGGTAGGGAGGGTGACAAGGATAAAGGGGCACAAAAATTCTCAATTTATTTTTATAAGTTGGTCACAGGGATAGTAGAACAGCATGGACAATATAGCCAATGAATCTGTAACATCTTTTTATGTTGACAGAGAGTAACTACACTACTGATGGTTAGGATTTAATTATATAGGTAACTGTTGAACCACTATCCTATATATTTGAAACCAATATAAGATTGTGTATCAATGACAGTTCAATTAAAAAAAAGAGTGACAAGCTCCTTGCTCTCAGGAAGGAGACATGGCAGGAAGAGAAATTAATGGTGAATAAATACATATCAATATTCACATGATCCCCACGCTGTATTTCTTTTGTTTATTTGTTTAGGCTTTTGTAAGTCATTTACTGCTAAAATGGAAAAGGACTGATTAAGATCCCTTTCTTGAGGGCTGTACATAGACATGCAGGTCACCACTGGGCAGATTCCAGACACCTGAATTGAATGGGAGAACCAGCTTTGAGAGATATGTGTAACCCTACTCTACAGTAGCCTCCTTTTTTTTTGTATAAAATCAAAAGCCTATTAGGGGAGAAAAGATGATGGGATTGGGAAGAGGAAGAAGAGAAAATACCTCTTGTTCCAGAAGAAATTAATCCTCTTTCAAGCCATCTCTCCTGCTCATCAACTCAAGTTGCCTAAGAAATATGCCTCTGCAGGAGGTCCTCTGCCTCTTCACCTGGATGAGCTACTGTGCACAAGGGTTCTCACTGTGAACTGATTGCTTCAGATGTGTTCCTCAGATGTGTGAACAAAGTGATGGAAATAATCCCTTGAAGTGGAAACTTGAATTGTTTCCATGTGGAATTAATAACTTGTATTTTCAAATTGATGAATATTTTCATTTAGAATACCTACATGTTACATATGTAATATTATAGGGATATGACCTGTACTTGGGGGAGGGAGGGAAATCTAAATGTAATCAATTCAATTAGTGAGCCAATAAAACAAATTTTATTTTATATATATGTATACACATCATAAAATACTACTTTATAATTTGAAGAAATGGTGCTTTTGAACAATAAAACAGGGAGTGATTATAAAGACAGGTATACTCAAGTTTTCTAACATAAACTTAGCATCTTGAAATGACATAGTTATACCTGAACTTGAATCTGTAAAATAATTTCAAATTAAATATTAATCAAAGGTACAATTATAATAAATCAATTTCATGCACTGCCATTTTAAAAGATGAAAGCAAGCTGAAATATAAATTATTTATAAGAAAAAACTATCCATAATAACACTGAGCTAATTATCACAGTAACTGTAGCATTTCAGGGCAAGGGGAGAGGAAGGAGATTGTCTTTGTTCATATTTTTCCTAACAAAAATCCATGAATAAATTATGTGCTTCAACCCTATATTTTAAAAGCTAAGGAAAATCTGAATCTGACATTTTTTAAAAACATTGAGAACAAAAAGGAGTTTTAACTGAATCCCTAACAACATACAAATATTTCCTCAGGGGTGTGTGTGTGTGTGTGTGTGTGTGTGTGTGTGTGTGTGTGTGTGTGTGTCTTCATTCTTTCTGGCTTCAGTAAAATCCCCTTAAAATTGGATCCACTTAGCTACTATGGAAAACAGTATGGAGGGTCTCAAAATATTAAAAATAGAACTATCATATGATCCAGAAATTCTACTTCTGGGTATGTATTTATCTGAAAAAAAATCACATCCTGAAAAGATATCTGCACCGCTATCTTCCCTGCAGCATTATTATCAATAGCCACACCATGGAAACAACCTAAGTGTCTGGGTGGATGGATTTAAAAAATATGATATATATGTGTGTATACACAAACACACACACACACACACACACACACACACACACAGAGGAATATTATTCACCTGTAAAAAAAAAAGAAGGAAATCCTGTCATTGACACAACATGGATGGACCTTGAGGCCCTTATGCTAAGTGAAATAAATCAGGCAGAAAAAGACAAATACAGTATGACCTCACCTATATGCAGAATCTAAAAAAACAAAAATAAAAACAAAACTCATAGATATAGAGAACAGACTGGGTGGGGAGAGGGTTACCAGAGGTGGGGTAAGTAGAGGCAGGGAGGAGGAGCATATGGATGAAGGTGGTTAAAAAGTATAAACTTCCAGTTCCAAGATAAATAAGTCCTGGGAATATAAAGTATCATGGTGACTACAGTTAATAATACTGTATTAGATATTTGAAAGTTGCTAAGAGGTAAAATCTTAGAAGTTCTCATCAAAAAAAAATTTTTAGCTATATGAGGTGATGGATGTTAAATAAACTTATTGTGATGATCATTTTACAATATATACATATATTAAATCATGTTGTACACCTAAAAGCAATACAATGTTATATGTCAATCATATCTTAATAATAACAGTTGGAATCACTTGCTCAAATTAATTTTCCTCCCTCCTCTTAATAGCACTGACTGTTGTAGCTTGGAAAAGGGCTATCATCAGCATAATTGAGTCAGTCAGAGAAATAGTTACCAATGTCAAGGACTGCGTCCTTCTGGGGTTTAGATTTTATGTCTTACTTTAGGCAAAAGCAGAAAGTATTCTAAAATTTTTTAATATTTAACATGTTTATTTTATAATTATATGAAAAATATTTGTAACTATTTTTATAGCAAATTTTTTATTAATTTTTTCTATTTTTTAAATTACAGTTGATATACAATATTATATTGGTTTCAAGCATACAACATAGTGATTGGACAGTAATCTAAGTTATGAAATGCTCATGCCAAGTAGTATAGTTACTATGTGTCAATATAGAATGATGTTAACACAACTATTGAATATATTCTCTATGCTGTACTTTCATCCCTGTGACTAATTTATATTATGATGGAGATTTTATGCTTTTTAATCCTTCACCTATTTCATCCCCTACTGCAGGTCCTCCCCTATGATAGCCATCAGTTACTTCTCAGTGTCTATGTGTCTACTGCCATTTTGTTTGTTCTGTTTTGTTTTGTTTTGTTTTTAGATCCCACATATAAGTGAAATCATATGGTATTGTCTTTCTCCATCTGGCTTAGTTCACTTAGCATAATACCCTCTAGGTCCATCCATGTTTGTTGCAAATAGAAGGATTTCTTTCCTTTTTATGGCTGAATAATATTCCATTGTATATATGTGCCACTTCTCTTTATCCATTCATCTATTGATAGTCATTTTGGTTACTTCCATATCTTGGCTATTGTAAATAATGCAGTAATAAACATAGGGTTACATATATCCTTTCTAATCAGTGATTTTGTTTTCTTTGGATAAATTCCTAGAAGTGGAGTACTGGGTCGTATGGTATTTCTATTCTTAGTTTTATTTATTTCAAACTTTTCTTTCTATTCATTCTTAATTAACATGGTAAGAAAAAAATCTGAATTTTAAATTTTTTGGAAGGATTCTATATGGTCATGTCTTTTAACTGATGTTCAAGAAATGTATGTTAGATTAGTAACACAAACATTAGGATAAAACTTTACACTATACATGTAAGTATAAATGTTAATGAACAGTTTCTTCCACTTAGGTTATCTAACAATGTAGGGGGGAAAATTATGCTTATGTCTGTTGATGTATACCCATACATATTTCTTTTTGAATATCCATGCATAGTATTCACTATTTGGTTTAAATTCTAAAACTTAATTTGATTTATTTAAGGTATATTTAATTTCATAGTCTGAGCTAATGATCAGAACATGGTGTTGAATAAATTAATGTACTTCCAGCTCTTTTCAGAAAGATTAGCTGAGATGTGCAATCACACACTTGACTTCTCATTTGAGTTGCTTCTAGGAAAAAATTGATTCTCTAAAGAAATTAAAAAAATGAGGCATATAGCAGCCTAGGCACAAAAATATGGATAATTTGTATAATCTGTCATTTCAATTGGGGAAACAAAATGCCAAACTATAAATTAACATCTCCAAACATAAAGAAAATATTTTATGTCATTATTGTTGGTTGAAGTGTGTCATTGTATAGAACCTATACTGAGGAAAATTCAGTAATAAGAAATTGTGACCTATGCCAGGTACTACATATTATACACTGTATTTAGAATAAGTGGGAAATACAGACAGTAAACTAATTACAATACAAGAGTTTCATACAATGATAGAAGAATGTAGGGTGGTGTGGGTAAGGTTAACCTTGACTTGTGATGGTGGGAGTAGAATATACAGAAAAGGAGGCTTGGAGGAAGTGATGGTGAGATCTGAAGCAATACAGAATTTTTCCAGATCAAAGGGATGGGGGTAGGGAAGCATGAGTTCTAGGCCACAGTGCTAGGATCACACAGATCCTTGCAAGTCATTTTAAAGAGTTTAGACTTTAGGAGCAACTGAGAATCTCTAAGCAGTCAAGAGGAACAGATAAGATTTTTACTTGTAAAGGAGTATTACAGTTAACTAGAAGAGAAACGGTGGTGATACTAATTAGAAGAATAGTAAGGTGGGTGTGGAGATAGATTGAAAAATCTGAAGCTATTCAGTAAAACACATCAGCAAAACCTGATGATCAACTGATGTAAAGGGATGGGAAAAAAAGGAGGAAAGAATTGATCTCAGCCTCTGGTCTGCTGGGCTGGAGGGATGGTGGTATCATTTTTTATAAAAAATAACCAAAGGAAAACAAGAATGAAATGGAAAGAAAGATGCTAAGTCTCATTTTGGACATTTGAGCTGGAGGTACCACCAGGACCTCCAAATGGAGCTGAGTGTGAAATTCCAGGCTAGAGGTAAGAGAGCAGGGAGTGAATCAGGACATTAGTAGCTTACTCTAAGGAGGTAGGTATAGTTATTCAGGGCAAAAAGAGAACAAATTCTCCAAGAAATTGAACATTTCAGATATAGCAAAGAAAGACAAATAAACAAGACAGATAAAATCAACAGCAGATATGTGATAGATATTGCTATTTGCCTACTAAAAATCCATTCTCTGTTCTTCCTTTCAACAAAATACCAAATTTTGTCTGGAAAACAAATGGACAGTTAAAAACACATCACTCTGTAACATCTTCCTATGTTGACAGATAGTAACTACAGTAGTGAGGGTAAGGACTTAATAATATGGGTAACTGTTGAACTTGTGTTGTCTACTTGAAACCAATATAAGATTACATATCAACATACTTTAATAAAACACACACACATCCCCATGTATCTCTACAATTAAATTGTCCATATGACTTAGTTTTAGACAGTGAGATGTAATAGAATCCCAGTATTTCCAGGATATTCATTGTTTTCCTCATTAAAAAAAAAACAGGCTGCTGATTTGTTACGTTCCTCCTTCTAGCAGCACAGGAAAGTCATCCTGAGGGGTGCAGCAGTCACCTTGCAACCACAAGGAAAAAAGTCTCCTTCTAAGGCTGACGGAGCAGAAAAACAGAAGGAGCTGGATTCTTGGTGGCTTCTTGGAGCTCTCATATTTTCAAAGCAGAGCTTTCCTCCAGAATTAAATTTTAAACCTATTTGGTTAAACTGTCTGACTTGGGTTACATGAAGTAGGATGGAATCCTGATCTAGCTGGGGGCCGTGGAATTCTGGGAAAGAGAATCTTTGCCCCAAAAAAGGTCAACTAGGTCAAATGCTTGCAAGAGGTAAATTATATCTATTATATAAGGTAAAAGCTGAAGTCAGGGCTCTTAACAGTAACACAATGTGAGTGAAAGAGAAGAGTATAGCCACACAGGCTGCTAAGCACCTCTTTGCAAAGCTTTGGTAAAGCACCATATCTGAATCACCTGTTTGGAATCTTGAATGGATCCCTGTTATAGCCTTCAATATACTGATACAGAGAAGAAAATTTCCCTGGAAGACAAAAATGTAAATAGAATAACATATTCTTAAAACCAAGAGACCATGAGGATAATGCCTGAACTAGGTGAAACTGTATGGGCACCCACACGTCAAATATTTTGGCAACTCGTGTAAGTGTTGGAATCAAAATAATTCAGATCCTCTACTCATGTTTCATTTCATTCATTATTATTTTAGAAGTTCTGAAGTCTTACAGAAAAGAAATATATTTAAAAGTTTGTTTAAAGGGAGAATTTTCCAAATTATTTTTTTTAACAGCTCAGATAAATAATTCACCAGAACATATTTTGAGAAAAGCCACAATGAAGTATTTTAATGTTAACCATGCCCATAAGAATAGCTTTACAAACCCTCAAAAATATATTTACCATAAAGACACACCATCTACTAATATGCAAAGAAAGGATATCATTTTACAAATATTTACATGGATTTTAGATCCATTTATATTTGAGAAGATGACTAACTCTGAGAACAGAAAGCTCATTCTAAATGTAATGCTATATGGCATTAGTTTGTCACCCTTTGCCTTCTTCAAATGAAGAGATACAATCTTGGACGCCATAAAATTGAACAAGTAAACTTGATAATGTGCCTAGTACAGTGAACAGCACATGTACAACAGCTGTCATTCATATGGTGCTTTGATTCATATGGGGGTTGGAAAGATAAGACAGGCATAGTTCTCAGTACTTAATATACATCAACTTACTTAATCCTCCCCAAACCTCTATAAGGTAAGTAGAATTAATATCTCCAATTTACAAGTAAGAAAACTGAGTGTAGAGAGGTTAAGTCACTTCACCAAGGTCATAGAGCTATGCTAAATGAACATTTGTTGAATTTTTTAGAAAAAAATTTTTTTAACTTAATGACAGAATTAATTATAACTATGAAGAGATACCACAATGAGCTCTATGGATAAGAGCCATCACACAGGGTTAAGAGGATACATTATATTAAAACAACACAAATTCCTCTTGAAAAAGACTTTAAGAAATGTACTGTTATTCACCTGTGGATGATCATTAAAATTTTGAGGGAAGCTTAAAGAATTATAACCCAGAAAGAATCCATTTCATGATCTTTTTTTGTTTTTTTAAGTTCACCTTAATTAATTAACTACTTTTTTAAAAAAAGAGTAAGAAAAAAATATGTTAAGGGGTTGACTTACTACCTACAAATATTATAGAATCTGACCAGAGACCTCTGAGGTTCTTCAAGTTTTTAGTTTTTGGAGATTCAGGCAAAAGATGAGAGGAGTGGAGTTAAAGCAACTGTCAGCATGTTCTCAATCCACTGGCCACATAAATATTTCTCTCCAGTGGGACTGGGCTCATATTTTCCAAGAATTCCCTTCAGTGAGATTCAGCAAGGTTGCAACCCGTCCTACACTTTCATTTTAGAACTAAGAGAATTTACTTGAGTAACATGACGAGTGCTGAGTTACATGATCAAATGCTCCCCATGTCCTTCCACATCAAACACAGACTCCTAGTCCATTTTTCTGGTGTCTGACTAAGATAAGAATCTGATAAAAGGGTAACAATGTGACTCAATCTAGATAAAATACAGTATTATCTGATAAAAAGACACAGGAAGATGGATAAGGAGAAACTGAGACTATATAAATTCTTTGGAGTGGGGGTGTCATTTCCCATTTTCTTTTTTAACTCTCTAGCTTTTATTCTAATTTTTACTTCATCATTTACTGGAGAAGATTAAACATGTCACCATTCAGGCATACCAAATAACTTGGTCATAAAGTTTTATTTCTCTTGACAAGTGTAAAATGTCATATGCACTATTAAAACTTCAGTTTAAACCTTAGGTTAAATACGACTTCAAATGTTATTAAAGCTACAATTTCCACTTTAGATACTAAGAGACTAAGATAGAAACTGTTTTATTATACTTGGAAACCTAAATTAAACATCATATACACTTTATTAAAGAATTAATCCCATCTTAATAATGATCTTCAAACAAATGAGCTGCTATATAATTTTTTAAAGGCGTTTCTATTATCATTTAACATGTAAAATGAAAGAAAGACTTATGCTGTCACAAAGAAAAAGTAAATTAAAGTAATAACTTTGTGTTAACATATGCCGAAACATATAAGGGATACTGATGAGGGAGGCTAGATAATCTTTTCTCTGAACCTCTTTTAACACAACAAATGATCTTCAGATAATTTAAACTGAAAATCAGAGGGATAGATCAAATAATTTCCAATTGTCCCTTCCAACAGGATTCTACTCTTATAAATAAAACCTGTTTTTTCTACAGTTTTCATTCTAACAAATGTAAAGGAAAATAAATAATCAAATATTTCACTTTTGGATTATGTTAAGTAAATACAGCCTTCCATGAATTTACTTCAAAACACCTAAGATGCATTTTATGTATTAACTTTCCTTGATAAACAAAGTATATTAACAAAAGTTTGAGCACCCTAGTCTCTGCTTAACATCCCACTATCTCTATTCATATACAGGAAACATCCCACTATCCCTACTCATGATAGCAAACAATTGTTTCCTCCATCCAGGCAAATTCATTTCTCTACTCTTCCAAGCTTAACCCCTACCATGCCAGGACCCCTCCAGTGCGTCCTCATGGCCTCTTTCTCCAGCCTTTCCTCACATCTGTGTTTTGCTCTAACCCTCTATCCTCAGGCTTGCTCTCTCTCTCCTCACCTTCCCTCCCTCTCTCCTTCTTCCTCTCTCTCTCCTGCCTCCCTCTTTCCCTCTCTGTCTTTCTCTCTTTCAATGCCCCAACCCCAGTCTCTCTCAGTTACTGTGCAAAAACCTACCTCTTTGTACCTCCCGTGATTTTCTTCCTGTTTCTCTATTTCTGCTTGATTTGTTATCTTTACTGGTCTCTTATATATCCCTCCCCACTATCCCCTACCCCGACCACTCAATGTTTTAGAAACCAAGGATAATTTACCTAAGTTCGTATTTTACCTGCTTCTCTTAAAATTCTACCACATTGGGCTCACATTTCCAAAAGGTCTTTTTGGCTAAAGAGGATGAGCAGGAGTTTATGAGCTCCAGCTTAGCGGAAGTATACCAGTGCTTCTCAAATTTGAATCTGCATGAGTCACCTTGGCATATTGTTAAATATCAGGGTCTGATTCAGTCGGTCTGGAGTGCAGCCCAATATTTGGCATCTCTAACATGCTTCCAGGTGCTGGCAACGCTGCTGCCCACGGGCCGTATCCAGTAGAAGCCTCCAGCTGCTGTTGCAGTAGCAGAGACCCAAGCCTTCCCACACCTGAGTTGGCCTCCCACCCACTGCTAGACACAACACAGCATCCATATGGTCTTCCTCTCTTTCATAGTCACATATTGACTACTTACAGCAGCATCTAGATTTCCATTGGTTTTTACATCTTATTTTAACTAAGATTTAAAAATATATATATATATCATCAACCACAGATCAAAGCCTATGATTGTAATACGAAATGTAAAACATTACTATGCTGTATTTTCCCTTAGATTTCTCATCAAATTTGCTTATTTATAAATCTACAGGGCTGTGATAATAGCTTTATATATAACATATAGATTACTGGCAAAGTACAGGAATGCAAATAAATCTTCTTTACAGAATACTTATTTGTGTATTTTCCCCCTATATAAAGAAAATGGGAAAGTAGAAACGGTTAGGTCCTGTTTTGCATATGTAAACATTCTCAATGGAATTTCAGAAAATCCCTCCAAATAGTGTCAATACCAATTGTTTCCTTATCAATCAGGGAGCTTAAATGCCTTTGTTTTCTATCAGCCAGTCATGAGTGTCATAAATGCAGGTTGATGTTACTCAAGGGGGAGTCACTATACTTAGGGAACCTGTTCTACACTTATCAGAGCATAAAAAGAACTCATTTGGGCCAAAGGATTAAAGATGGCAGCCTGAGAGGTGAGACAGAGGCTTCATCCTAAAACTGCATATAATACAAAAATATAATTAATACAACTAATCCTGAAAGAGCAAGAGGAAAGAGAACTGCGCCAAACTTCATACGCCTGGAGAAAAGAATAAACCTTATGGAACAGAGTAACATACCAAAGCCATGGCCTGGCAGGACACAAGCCCTTCCCCCACACCAGCTCACCAGTGGGAAGAAGAGAAACAGAGCAGGGAGGGAGTGGAGGCCTGGAAATGCTGAATACCTAACACCAGAGATCTGATCGGGGAGCACAAACCTACATTTCATGGTGTTTTCATGGTACTCTTGTGATTAGGGGGTTGGAAAGATAAAACAGGCAGAATACTTGGAGAGACTGAGATTCCAGCCGTTTGTGGAAAGCAAGGATCCATATCCAGCTGCTCTGGGACAAAAGAAAGGTAGGCAGTCTGAGAAACTTCCTAACAGCAAGAGGCCTCCTAAAGGGGCAAGGATTGCACAGAGCTTACTGCTCAGGAGAAAGGACAGGTAGACAAAATTGTCTGGATGCACTCTGCTCAGCAGGTTGGGAACTTTCACGATCCTCAGGAGCTCGAGCTCCAGCTCCCTGGCTGACAAGAAAACTCCAAATACCCACTCCATGATACGCAGGCTACTGAGCCTTTATCCCAGCCAGCCCCACCTGGCTTAAAAACCAGCAAACCCTACCATGGCATTAGGCCAGCCAGAGGGAATCCCCATCTACAGCAACTAAAAACACAAAGCACAGAGGCTTATACCTGTGTGCTTGGCCAACTGGTTCTGGCAGTGGAGACAGGCATAGCAGCTGGTAAGCAGGAAACAGCTCTTTCCTATGCACCAGGCACCAATACTGCTCCGCTATGATGCCTGACATTGCTTCAGGGGCTGAGCAGCTCCAGAGAGTAGAGCTTCTGGGCACTAGAGGGTGCCATATACAAATATGAAACGTCAAAGGAACTTGGTCCAAAGAAAAATTCTGAATACAACCCCTGAGAAAAATTCAAATGAAATCGACCTCATGAATCTGTCTGAAAGGGATTTGAAAATAAAAATCATTAACATGCTCACAGAGGTGCAGAAAAATATTTAAGAACTAAGGGATGAATTCCAGTCGGAGATCCAATCATTATGGAACACAGTTTCAGAAATGAAAAATACAATGGAAAGTTTGAAAAGCAGATTAGATAGAGTGGAGGATATGATAAATGAAATAGAAATTAGAGAAGAGGAATACAAAGAAGATGAGGCACAGAGAGAAAAAAGGATCTCTAAGAATGAAGGAATATTGAGAGAAATGTGTGCCCAATCCAAATGGAACAATACTCTCATTACAGGGGTACAGAAGAAGAAGAGAGAGAAAAAGGGATAGAAAGTGTCTTTGAGGAGGTAATTGCTGAAAAATTCCCCAATCTAGGGGAGGAGATAGTCTCTCAGGCCATGGAGATGCACAGATCTCCCAACAAAAGGGACCCAAGGAAGACAATACCAAGACATACAGTAATTAAAATGGCCAAGATCAAGGATAACGACAGACTATTAAAAGCAGCCAGAGAGAGAAATAAGATCACATACAAAGGAAAGCCCATCAGGCTATCATCAGACTTCTCAGCAGAAACCTTACAGGCCAGAAGGGAGTGGCATGATGTATTTAATGTAATGAAGGAGAAGGGCCTCAAACCAAGAATACTTTATCAGGCAAGGTTATCATTTAAATTTGAAGGAGGGATTAAACAATTTCCAGGTAAGCAAAAGCTGAGAGAATTTACCTCCTACAAACCATCTCTACAGTGTATTTTGGAGGGACTGCTATAGATGGAAGTGTTCCTAAGGTTTAATAGCTGTCACCAGAGATAATAAACCACAGTAAAGAAGGTAGAACAGTCAATTACTAAGCAAATGCAAAATTAAATCAACTATCCCAAAAGTCAATCAAGGGATAGACAAAGAGTATGATACCTAATATATAAAAAATGGAGGAGGAAGAAAAAGGAGGAGAAAAAAAGAACCTTTAGACTGTGTTTGTAAGAGCAAATTAAGTAAGTTAAGTTAGACTCTTAGATAGTAAGGAAGTTAACCTTGAACCTTTGTTAACCATGAATCTAAGGCCTGCGATGGCAATAAGTACAAACCTACTGATAATCACCCTAAATGTAATGGTCTGAATGCACCATTCAAAAGACATGGACTCACTGAATGGATAAAAAAACAAGACCCATCTATATGCTCCCTACAAGAGACTCACTTTAAACCCAAAGACATACACAGACTAAAAGTAAAGGGATGGAAAAAGATATTTCATACAACTAATAGGAAGAAAACATCAGGAGTTGCAGTACTTGTATCACACAAGATAGACTTCAAAACAAAGAAAGTCACAAGAGACAAAAAAGGACATTACATAATGATTAAGGGGTGAATCGGACAAGAAAATATAATCATTATAACTATCTATACACCCAACACAGGAAGACCTACATATGTGAAACAAATACTAACAGAATTAAAAAGGGAAATAGAATGCAATACATTCATTCTAGGAGACTTCAACACTCCACTCACTCCAAAGGACAGATCAACCACACAAAAAATAAGTAAGGAGACAGACGCACTGAACAACACATTAGAACAGATGGACCTAACAGACATCTACAGAACTCTACACCCAAAAGCAGCAGAATGGACATTCTTCTCAAGTGTACATGGAACATTTTCCAGAATAGACCACATACTAGGCTACAAAAAGAGGCTCGGTAATTTCAAAAAGATTGAAATTGTACCAACTACTTTCTCAGACCACAAAGGTATGAAACTAGAAATAAATTACGCAAAGAAAATGAAAAATCCCACAAACATATGGAGGCTTCACAACATGCTCCTAAATAACCAATGGATCAATGACCAAATAAAAACAGAGATCAAGCAATACATGGAGACAAATGACAACAATAATTCAGCACCGCAAAACCTATGGATACAGCGAAGGCCATGCTAAGAGGAAAGCATATTGCAAGACAGGCCCACCTCAGAGAAAAACAATCCCATAGGAACAGTCTAAACTCAAAATAAAATCAAGAAGAATAAAACAATAGAAAGAATCAATGAAAGCAGGAGCTGGTTCTTTGAGAAAATAAACAAAATAGATAAACCCCTAGGCAGACTTATCAAGAAAAAAAAGTCTACACACATAAACAGAATCAGAAATGAGAAAGGAAAAATCACTATGGACATCACAGAAATACAAAGAATTATTAGAGAATACAATGAAAAATTATATGCTAACAAACTGGATAACCTAGAAGAAATGGACAGCTTTCTAGGAAAATACAACCTTCCAAGGCTGACCCAGAAAGAAACAGAAAATCTGAATAGACCAATTACCAGCAACGATATGAATTGATAATCAAAAAACTACCTAAGAACCAAACAACTGGACCAGATGGCTTCACTGCTGAATTTTATCAAACACTTAGTGAAGACCTAATACCCATCCTCCTTAAAGTTTTTCAAGGACTAGAGGAAGAGGGAATACATCCAAACTCATTCAATGAGGCCAGCATCACTCTAATACCAAAACCAGGCAAAGACACCACAAAAAAAGAAAATTACAGACCAATATCCCTGATGAACATAAATGCAAAAATACTCAACAAAATATTAGCAAACCGAATTCAAAAATACATCCAAAAGATCACCCATCATGATCAAGTAGGATTTATTCCAGGGATGCAAGGATGGTACAACATACTAAAATCCATCAACATCATCCACCACATCAACAAAAAGATGGACAAAAACGACATGATCATCTCCATAGATGCTGAAAAAGCATTTGACAAAATTCAACATCCATTCATGATAAAAACTCTCAATAAAATGGGTATAGAGGGCAAGTACGTCAACATAATAAAGGCTATATATGACAAACCCACAGCCAACATTATACTTAACAGTGAGAAGTGGAAAGCTTTTCCTTTAAGATGGGGAAAAAGACAAGGATGTCCACTCTCCCCACTGTTATTCAACATAGTACTGGAGGTCCTAGCCACAGCAATCAGACAACACAAAGAAATAAAAAGCATCCAGATTGGCAAGAAAGCAGTTAAACTGTGCCTGTTTGAAGATGACATGGTATTGTACACAAAAAACCCTAAAGAATCCACTCCAAAACTACTATATCTAATATCTGAATTCAGCGAAGTTGCGCAATACAAAATTAATACGCAGAAATCTGTGGCATTCCTATATACCAACAGTGTACTAACAGAAAGAAATCAGGAAAACAATTCCATTCACAATTGCATCAAAAAGAATAAAATATTTAGGAATAAACCTAACCAAGGAAGTGAAAAACCTATACTCTGAAAACTATAAGACACTCATGAGAGAAATTAAAGAAGATACCAATAAATGGAAACACATCCCATGCTCATGGATAGGAAGAATTAATATTGTCAAAATGGCCATCCTGCCTAAGGCAATCTACAGATTCAATGCAATCCCTATCAAAATACCAACAGCATTCTTCAATGAACTAAAGCAAATCATTCGAAAATTCATATGGAACCACAAATGACCCCATATAGCCAAAGCAATCCTGAGAAGGAAGAATAAAGCTGGGGGGATTACACTCCCCAACTTCAAGCTCTACTACAAAGCCACAGTAATCAAGACAATTTGGTAGTGGCACAAGAACAGACCCATAGACCAATGGAACAGACTAGAGAGCCTGGATATAAACGCAAGCATAGATGGCCAATTAATATATAATAAAGGAACCATGGACATACAATGGGGAAATGACAGCCTCTTCAACAGCTGGTGTTGGCAAAACTGGACAGCTATATGCAAGAGAATCAAATTGGATTATTGTTTAACCCCATACACAAAAGTAAACTTGAAATGGATCAAAGACCTGAATCTAAGTCATGAAACCATAAAACTCTTAGAAGACAACATAGGCAAAAATCTCCTGAATATAAGCATGAGCAACTTCTTCCTGAATGCATCTCCTTGAATAAGGAAAACAAAAGCAAAAATGAACACATGTGATTACATCAAACTAAAAAGCTTCTGTATGGCAAAGGACACCATCAACAGAACAAAAAGGTATCCTACAATATGGGAGCATATATTTGTAAATGACATATCCGACAAGGGGTTAACATTCAAAATATATAAAGAACTCACACACCTCAACACCCAAAGAGCAAATAACCAGATTAAAAAAATAGGCAAAGGATAGGAAGAGACAATTCTCCTAAGAAGAAATGCAGATGGCCAATAGACACATGAAAAGATGCTCCACATTACTAATCATCAGGGAAATGCAAATTAAAACCACAATGAGATATCACCTCACACCAGTAAGGATGGCCCACATCCAAAAGACTAAGAACAACAAATGCTGGAGAGGATGTGGAGAAAGGGGAACCCTCCTACACTGCTGGTGGGAATGTAAGTTAGTTCAACCATTGTGGAAAGCAATATGGAGGTTCCTCAAAACACTAAAAATAGAAATACCATTTGACCCTGGTATCCCACTCCTTGGAATTTACCCAAATAATACAACTTCTCAGATTCAAAAAGATACATGCACCCCTATGTTTATCGCAGCACTTTTTACAATAGCCAAGATATGGAAGCAACCTAGGTGTCCATCAATAGATGAATGGATAAAGAAGATGTGGTACATTTACACAATAGAATACTATTCAGCCATAAGAAAGAAACAAATCACCATTTGCAACAACATGGATGGAGCTGGAGGATTATTATGCTCAGAGAAAGACAAGTGCCAAATGATTTCCCTTATTTGTGGAGTATAACACCACGGCAAAATTGAAGGAACAAAATAGCAGCAGACTCACAGACTCCAAGAAGGGACTAGTGGTTACCAAAGGGGAGGGGTGTGGGATGGCGGGTGGGGAGGGAGGGGGATTGAGGGGTATTATGTTTAGCACACACGGTGTGGGGGGTCATGGGGAAAACAGTGTAGCAGAGAGAAGGCAAACAGTGAATGTGGCATCTTACTACATTGATGGACAGTGACTGCATTGGGGTATGGATGTGGACTTAATTATATGGGTAAAAGTAGTTACCACATTGTTTTTTTCATGTGAAACCTTCATAAGAGTGTATATCAGTAATACATTAATAAAAAAATTTTTTTAAAAAGAACTCATTTGCTCTTTGTAAGACGAGAAGTCAGGTAAATTATCACCAGAAGAGCTGCTTAAATATTCCAGAACCTTGAAAGAAAAATGCCCAGAGAAATAGTACCTGATGACTGCATTCTAAGAGCTGTGCTTTCAAATGAGTGACTGAGATACTGTGAACTGCATGACTTTACAAAGAAGTTGTGGGAAAATTAGTGAAATGGGTAGATTAGACTGTTTCCTGAAGTTGCATTATGATGCTTTATAAAGTTCATTGCACATGAAATAAGAACACATCCAAGTTACATGTGAGATCACTTACAATATGTCAGGAATGGTGCTAGGCACAGAGGTCACAGCATAGTTCCAGAGTAGGTGACTCTGGACCTGCCTGTAAGGGAGTGACGAGTGAAACAGGAAGAGAAGCACTTTCCAGGCTGAGGCAACACAGCAAAGTGCCATTTCTGCAATGGGGCTGCAGCATATGGAACTACTATTAGGCACTCAAAGCTAACATAACCTAATCCAAACTCCCAGTTGCACTTACATAGCCAGAGATTTGACCCTGACTTTGTCATCACCAATAACTCCATTCATTCTCTTGCAAAATCTCCACTTCTACTGTCTCACACTCCAAAATTAAGCCAAGTCTTCAACCTCCAAATCTAATCCTTGCTTTTCTTTTCATCTCCATTACTACCGCCAGCTTCAACTAGCACCATCTCTTGTCTGTGATTCATCTCCCCCAAACTTTCTGCAACTCATTCTCTACACATGTAGTGCTCAAGTATCACATGAGTGACATTTTAAAATGTGAAGCAGATCATGCTACCTCCACCATTGCTGGAAAACCTGTGGCTCTCGTTGCATTGCACATACAATGCAAACCATTAAACTAATTACAGGACCGACCCCACGTGATCTAGTTCCTTCCATGTCTCTTGCTGTCACCCTTATCATATGACATATAATCATCTTTCATTTTCTCAAATATGCCCAAGTCTATCGCTTTCCATGACCTTTTAGTTATACTGTTCTTTTTGCTTGAAATGCTTTTTCTATTTTTCTGCAGGTTGGTAATATCCACGTGTATTTTAGCTCTCAGCCTGACCCAAATCCTTTCTGACACTTGTCAAAATTTTTAAGCATAAAATTAAAGAACTTTATGTTATTTATGTATTATGTATTATGTACACCTAGTTGTTTATTTTCTGTCATCACCTCCTCCCCCACCACCACTGTACTGTAATTTCCATGAAGGCAAAAACCATTTCTTATTTGTTCACCCCTGAATACACAGAACTAAGCAGAATGTCTAGAAAGAGTTATTTAGGGAAAACCACCAATTTCTTTGGATAAACTGTATTTTGGTATTCTTCATATTTTTACATAATTTTTAGGCCCACATTGTGTAACAAAGAGACAGAGAATTCTTAAATCTACAAAACATTCAACAATGCTTTATTCTAACCTGACAAAAAAAAGTTTAAGCTGATCATTTATGATGATGGCTTAAGTTAATATCATTTTAATTAAAATTAATTATGCCACAAAAGCTTATGTATGTTTTATTAAATGAGCTTGTCACTTAACAAAAGTTTTAAAATAAATACAAAATGATATCAAGTTAATCTGTGTATGTGGGAAAGGCTTCTAACATTTGAATCAGAAGTAAATTAAGAGTATTCAAAGGAGTGATATGATGAGAAGATTTAAAAGATAACCAGGTCTACCTTGTACTTTATTGTTTTTAAAGACAGTACTGTTGATATGAGGAGAGTCTGCCAAGAAATTCCCATAAATAACTAAACACTGAATTGATTTTCTGGAAGCCTCAAGGGGCTTTATCTCTAAGCATCAACTAGTGTTGAAATAATCATCTTGGTACTTTTCAGCATGTATGAACACCATCTACTTTTTGAGAAAATAAAAGGAGTGGCTAATAAGACTAACAATGGAATAGGTAACCTTTAACCCCACAATCACTGTACTGAATCTGGTTCAGGATGGTGTATCTAGCAACATTCAGCAGACAGGATGTTTAGCAGCATCCAATCTAGAGCTAAAATTTTCCTTTTAGTCTTTATGACATAGCTATGAATTGCAACATATTCAGTGCCACTTTTGTCCACCTTATAAAAAGACTGAATACCAACTGCATAGTACATTGTTTTCCCTGGAGAACATATAGACACGTTAGGATATCCTAGAGGAATATTTACCCAACTTCCAACAGTAGATAATTCTGGGTAACGAGATTACAAGAGCAAGTACCTACTTTAAAAGTATTCTATAATGGACATATATTAGTTCTGTAATCAGAAATCAAATAGAATTTTTCAAAGTTATTTAAAAATGGTCTCTGTAAGCTTATTAATCACATTCCTTAACCTTTGATTTGGAGGAAAGAAAATATGCAATGCCATGTGAGGAAACCAAGAAGGAAACTTTCACCACAGCCCAACCTTGTTCGTACCCTGATCCCCAGCATCGCAGCTTCTAGATCAGTGAGAAATTAATGTCCATTGCATGAGCCTCCCAGTACATGATGTTCTTGTTACAGCAGCCTGCACTAAGACAGGCAGCAACAAAAGAATATATTCTGATTGTTGGTAAAAACTCAAGTCTTTGGAAAATATAATCAAGTCATGGGACTCAGCAATATATCGCTTCTTTATTTAAGTGAATGAACAAATTTAAAAAGAAAAATTCAATGTTATACCAAATGCAACATCTCAAAAAATTGAATTTTTTCATTTGTCCCTGAAACAAAAATGATTCAGGTCAGTACATTTTGCGTTCTCTGCACTAGCAATGAGGATTCAAAAGTAAGGGTATATTTTTCATGTCATCTATTTCAATGCAAATGGAATTTAATGTATTCAGCAGTCTTGACTTAATTGCAATTAAGAAAAAAATAATTGTTGAAAATTTTATTACAATATTAGTATATTAACACATATATCTTCAAATTCATAATGGAGCCAGTGCATTTCTGAAGTCAGAACATCTAGATCCCCTTTGTATAAATAATCCTAGTGTCTGACTGTAATAGAGGTAATAGGAATAAAGTGATGAAAACAACAGCACCAGTAATTATATTTATGATGTATAATTATGTGCCTGTCACTGTGCTACACACTCTATATGTATTATTTCATTCAGTCATGAATCAGTTTTGGAACAAAGAGTCAATGCATTTTAGATTGTAAGTGTACGAGAAAGTGGAAAGATATTTTTAAATGATTAAACTAAATGACCCTTTAACATTCTTCTTTTGAATACTTAAAAATAAGATATAAAAGAAGTTTTAGAGTCTGCTCAAAGCACTTAAAAGTGGCAAGTTTTTAAAAAGTTAAAACAAATCAAGTAGAGAAAACAAGGAATATTTTTAAAGACACAATATAAAGCCAGTTCAAATTCAAAGACAAAGTCAATCAAAAATATGGGCACATATAAACTTTATAAATAATCCAAGTATCTAACCATAATAGAGGTGTACAAACATACAATCAATCAATCTTTTACATTATAATGGCATATTCTATTTCCACCTGCTCATCTGAACCATTTCACCTGTAGGAGCAATCCTTCCATCTTTCATGGCCCAGATTTTGGAAATACATTCTACTGTACTTAGGTAAACACATGGCTCCTTAGCATACATGGTCAGTTCACTTTCTCATTTTACCCAAATTGGATAAAGTGCTAAATCTTTTTAAGAAGAATCATTTAATAATAGTAATTAAAAAAAGATTATATATAATGTATATATTATATATATATTAAAAGTAGTGGGAACATATGACTTCGAAACATAAACTTTTACTTCAAAGTGATTACTATTAAAACATACTTAATAAAATTTGAAAGACTTAATCTTTGATTAATTGGACAAAATTATTTTTTTCGGGAAAGATAGTTCTGAAGGATTACTACAAAGACATCCAGCAGATGTCTGCCTAGTCTGAAGGAAATTTCTCTTCGTCAGAAGAAAACAGCTTAAATAGGAAACAAATAGCCATATGCTGACTGTGCACTGCTTAGAAGATGACGTAGAGAGCCATGTACTACAAAGGAAAGCAGTCAAGGCTCAAATTAATGTTCCTTATAATTCAGTGAAATTATGCAAGATCAAATTACTTATTAAATATAAGTTATGTTAAGGGAGAAGAGGGTAAGGATTTAATAATATGGATAACTGTTAAACCACTGTGTTGTATATTTGAAACCAAAATAAGATTGTATATCAATGATACTTCAATTTTCAAAAAGCACCTAAAAAACATATATACATATATATACAAGTTATGTCAAAGAACCATGCTATCAGTTTGTGCCAGGAATAAAAAAGAGTTCTAAATTTTAATGGATAGTGTTAGTAGACAAATCTACCCATAAAATATTTTCCTAAACATTTAATACATTCTCAAAGAGCTAATACAAAACAAACAAGAGAATGCTACTTGGAAGATCATTTTTAAAAGCTAGATCTGAAACTAAATTAGATAAATAATGAATTTCCATAAATCTTAGAAACAGCAATATTGTCTAATTTTCTAATTTAGTATCCCCATTAAGCATCATTATTGGTCACAAGGAAAAATAATACTTAAAAAAAGAAACTTAAAAAATGTGTCTGTAATTAAAAATTGTCTTCCTTTACAAAGAAAAACTTCCAAAAATTCCAACTGGAAACTTTTGATATAAGCACTGCTATTTCTTAGGATTCTGATTTTTAGGCTTTACAACTGTGTGAGATAAGTTCAAGTGCATCAAACTGAGTTTCCAGGAACAAGGAATACAGCTTCACCACACGACAAAGATCAGTACTGAAAGGTGGGCCAGTGCTTTTCACTGGGTCTGACCTGGTTACCACTGGATTTAAATGGAAATAAAAATAAATAAGCCTATAATCCTAAAGATAACCAATATATGAAATACTTTTGGTGCATTATTTACATTTAAATAAGTATTAAAAATGCAAAAGACAAGAACATAATCACTTTCATACAGAAACAAAGGTTTTAAATGATACTCCGTATCTTGTGTGTATGTGTGTTTGAGAGACTGACAATTGTTAGGAACCAAGAAATCCACTTGTTGTTACAGCTGTTAAACTTGGTTTAAAGGCAAATAAAACAGAGATAAATGTTTTTAAAAGCATTACCAACAACTGTGCTATGAAACCCATGTTGTAAATGCTATTACTTTGAGCTACAGCTCACTAAGAAATTAGATGCAATCTTTGTCTTCCTGTGTCTGAGCCTTTGGGAAGAATAAGAATAGTTCTTACTGAACTTCTGGGGCCTAAACTAAGAAAATATGAAAAAAAAATTGTAAAATTCTCCAGGAAAAAAATAAATAAAATAAAACCAAACTATAACAGTACAAAAAAAATAATAACCTACAGCAAGTATGATCCAAGTTTCCTGCTTCCCACCCTCCACCCCATACCAGGTCATTCATGTAATATACAAAAGGCTAGTTTTGATTTTAGGACACAAGTACATTAAAACTGGTGAATGTGCAGTAACCATTGCCTAAAATAAATAAGTGAAACACATGGGAATTATATTGCTACATACCTATTTGTAGTACACTAAAACATGAATTTACTAAATAATAATTTCCAAATATTTTTAAATACACAAAAGCCATTTTAACTGCAGAGTACTTCATTTTTCACATATAACTTATGTTTCCAAATAATACAATTTATCAAAATAAAAACATGCTTTTAATTATTGCAATTAAACTAGTAAAAATTATTGGAAGCAACACTACTCAAACTTTTTCCAGGTTTTCAAGTATTATTACTAATAAGATCTTTATTATCAAACTATCCTTATTAATATCAAAATGTATTTGACAAATATATAATATCTATACATCTCACCTTTCCAAGTATATGAATTATCACTGAACATGATCTTACAGTATTTTTTAAGTACTTTTGCAACATTTTATTGAATAGATTATAATATTGCTTTTTTCTGGAGCTTGGAACCATTTTGGAGGCATAATGAGGAATATCATGCTAAAATTTGTGAATTATATGCAAGAAGGAACTACGTATTTGAAAATTTCACCAGTAAAAGTTACATAATTATCTTATGCCTGGCTTCAGTTATATGATGGTTGGTGTATCGGTTGACTAAGCCTGGAAGAGCTTTTGCTATAATGGACTCCGAGGTAATGGAATGTCCAGCTTAGAAAAAGAATTTAACTGGAAACTAATAGTGTCTCTTAAACTACCTACACAAAAGCCAGATTACAAAAGACAGCTCTCTAAATCCCAGTGCATTAAGAGTATCTTGACCATTTGAGGTAAATCTAAAGGTGTTTTGAAAAGGAAGAGCTAGTGGGTAAGCATTTAGATTGTCTTTTCAGGTCTATAACCTTTTCTAAAAATTTGGGCAATGACCAGAAGCAAGTAGAATAGAAAATAACACAGAAACAGGAGATGATCTTTGATATTTGTTTGTACACACTTCCTTTACGAGGAATTATAATTTCAGAGAATAATCAATCACTCTGTTCTTCCTTCCTGGACTTCAATTTCTTATCTACGAAAAACAGAAGTCAGCCTAGGTCATCTACATCATATTTCTAGATTCCCTAAATTTGTTTCCAAGTGTTAATTTAATTGGATCTTCAGAGGGAATAATTATTCTTAAATATAAATGTGTCAAAGTCAGAAAGGTTCTAATATCATAACTTTGAAAGATGACTTTATCAAAATATATAAATTATTTTATCAATAGGTTGAACATTTAAACTTCTTTCATTTGTACTACATTTAAAGTTGGGCTTAAAAAATAAAAACAAACAAAAAAAGTAAAACAGATTTCTTTTGTGATTTTAGCTTTTATGCATCTCATTGATTTAGTTCACAGAACTTCACTGAGAATCAAGGCAGAAGGAAAAAGTATAGTAAGTTCATTAGCAATTAAATGTGAATAGAGAACTATAAACATGAGTTTCAAGTACACGTTTTTAGAATGTGAATGACTAGTTCTCACAGTTTTAAATGATTATTTTTTTATTCTATCTAATTAAATTTTATGCTCCTATCAGACATCTTTGGACTTCTGTCTCAACTTAAGTACTGTATGATGAGCAACTCCTCTAAATCCTCTGAGGCTGGTTCTACATTAATAATATGATTGAGTTGGAATAATCTGTCTCTAAATTCTTTTGTATGTCTATAATTTTATAATTATCTGTAGCTTAAAATATGAGTTCTAATTGAATGTTGGTGACAGTGTTAGAGATTATGAAAACTGACTATATAATTAACATTTTGAACATAAATTATTTTAAAATATCAATCACCTTGGGAAACATATAAAGTACATAATTATTTATACAGTTTCACATATAATTATATATAGCTAAAGTGAATTAGAACTAAATTTCATGTCTTTTCAATCCCTTTACATTTCTCAATTTCTGCCATCTACACATATACACAGCAGGATTCTTTGAAGGGAATGAAACTTTCTGGCTACCTCTTGCATGTTTATTGAAAATAAGAGAAGCCCACATGTTACTGACATACATTACACATCCAGACTCTAGATATAAAAATTAAATCATTAGTCAGCAAATCCTTTTGATGTAATTTTAAGAGTTGCATTTGGTATTTGTATAAATAAAGTGAACCATCAATTACCTGAGGATTACATATGTGCAATTTCCTCCCAGGGGGCACTATACTAAGCCAAGATGATAAAATATGAAGCATAATACATACATTTCTTTGGCTATAGCTTTACCAGAAGTAAAATATATTTCTAAGAATTAGAGACAGTTTAAACCATACCTCATCCTACCAGTTGAAATTGTTTCTCCTAATGAAGACAAATGAAAAATATCCCACACTATGCTTTTTACAGAAACATATATTCAATATATTAAAGAGCAACGAAGGAGGAGATAAATCAATTTTGGTGAAAATGTTCAACAGCAAATAGCTCCAAATCTAAAGTAAAATGGCTCAATTACTAAAAGCAAATCCTAATTTCATTTGAATTACCAGGTAGGATGCAAAATATAGAAAATTCAAACAAACTGTGGATTGTATTCATATACAAAGCTAGAGATTTTGTAAAGCCTGGATTCAGGCTTGGCTTTTTATTACCATTATCAAGGCAATGACCCCACTGTGTCATTCCCCCCACCAAACACCCAAAGCCCATTTTACTTACTAGCTACCTCCAGCGAAGCGTTGTGGCTCACAGCTTCTCCGAGGTAATTCCTTGCTACACAGACATAGACCCCTTCATCAGGCCTACTCTTTCGTCCATGTACTATACGTAAGAAAAATAAAGATCCACTTGGCAGCAACATTCGGTGTGAGCGAGGGTCATCTTTGTCTGTCTCCACTCTCTCCCCGCCTTTGTACCATTCAATCGTGGGGGTGGGACGGCCTTCAGCTTTACAGTTCAAAGTTGCAGGTTCTCCTTTTGAGACAATAAGGTCTGAAGGGTGTTCAACAATGCGAGGTGGAAAATCTTCCTGACGAAGACGGGAGCCTGCAGAAGAATTGACAAAACATATTCATATTACCACTTGGAAACAATTAAAAGTCATATTTCAAAAGTCTAGGCTTAAGAGCCTTATTTAAACACAGCATAATGTTGACCTACCCTTCCTACCCTATTTACTAATTCTTCTGCTGTCCACCTTGACTACACCCTCCAGTTCCTGAATCCTTTTGACCCTCCATTTATAAAGTGCTCTTGCTTAAACTTTGCCCATACAAATCCTGTGTGCTCTTCAAATCCCTTGTCCAACAAATCATTTCAGAACCCATCACCCTGCCTGTTTAAATCATGTATGTGCCTGTGTTTACAGAGGAATTTGTCACAGAATTGTTGAGTATTACAAATAATGGCATAGTTCTTGGAATCTTCTTTTTAACATCAATCAACATTTCATCAAAAACCCAAGCTGTACACTAATGAATATTATATTCAAATATATGATGAATCTCTTCTTTATATAGACTTTCATATCTTCATCTTCCTAAATAATAAAGTACATATATATATATACATATTTCTAAGAGTTTTTATTAATAAATTAATTTCATCACCAATTATGCTAATATTTTAATAGACTTCAAAAATGAAATGTTAAATAACTGAGTTTAAATAATTAAATATGGTATTAAATGGAAAATGATATTGGTAAGGGACTACATTCTGGACCTTATGTGTTACTTAATAAATGAAGTCCTGAGAGTATGTGTCATTTAAGTATTTTCTATGTCTGCACCTTAGTTTTTCAAATGAGATTATAACATCTGAAACAGAGAGAAAGATACATATATATTTTTTAAACATTCCAAACTTATTGCTGCCATGTATAGAGTTAATATGCAAATTTATTAAACATTTTTCAAATTCAACAACCCAAGGTTTAATTTAACTGATCCTCAAATCTTGTTCTTATCTAGTGGTTCCAATCTCAATGAATAATGCAAAGTAGAAAACAGGCTTTCTTGCCACTACCCTTTGTTATTCCTACTCCTCCCCAAAATTTCTCAAATCAATCTACTCATCTCCATCTCTACTGCCAGCTACCATCCCAGATCAAACTACTATCAATTCCCACCAGGATTTAGGAAAGCTCTTCAACAGCTTCACTTCAGTGTCACTGGAGCCAAAGGAAGGCTTTGAAATGCAAATACAATCTGGGTCCTCCCCTACTTCAGTGGCTCTTGAAATAAACTCACTGCTCTTAAGATAAAGTCCTTAACAAGATCTACAAGAGTCAGTGTGTTCATTCTCCTATCTAGATCTCCAGACTCTATCTGCTCCATTTCTTTCTCTGCTTTCTTCATCTCAGCCTTCCATTAATTCCACAGATACACTGTGCATACTCCTGCCAAAGGCCCAAGACTGTCACAGGATCTGGGCTCAAAATGATCTTGTTTATGTAAGATTACTCTTCTTTCAAATGTCTGCCCTTCCTGATCTTCACAAACAAAAATTAAATGCTCCTTTTATGAACCTAAATGGCACTATATAGATAATGCTTGGGAAGAATGACAAGAATTATAATTTACCTTCATCTGATTCTTTGAATACTGTCTGTCTTTCCCATTAGTCTGTAAGATCTATGGATCTGACTTTGCTCACAGTTGCTAGCAGAGAGCTGAACACATTATAGATGCTCAATAAATCTATGCTGAATAATGAAAAAATTAATAAGTGCTGACAGGAAACACCTATTTGAGTAGCATGATCTGAAGCTTAATAATCTATAAAGAGGACATAAAGATATTATTTTTTTAATTGTAACCAATATACACACTATTTAACCTTTCCTAGACTGTCAGCTCTTCATGGGTTTATCTATATCTGTCTAACTGATAATATTGCAATTAACATTTTTTAATTAAATGAACAAATGAATGGTAAAAGTAAAAGTTCTTTTATTTGCTTATAACCACCATGACACAAATATATATATATAATATATACATATATATATATACATATATTATATATAATCTGAAAGTTGAGTAATAGTTTTATAATCAGAAATTCAAATAGCTTTAGTTTAGTACATGGTATGAAACATACTAGAAATTATTTAATAAAACCAGTCTTTAAAAGATGAGGAAATAAACCAGCAACATGGGGAAAAAATAACTTGGAAGCTCATACTCTCTCACAAAGGCTAAATTGAAGCCAAATGAAATCTAAATTGGATTTTAGATAACTCAATTACAACTGCTGTAAAACTTCAGAAAATAAAGCATTATAATATATTACTGAGCTTTACTTGGCTGTAATTATGAAAGGTTAATGTTAATGAGAATCAACTGCTGACGTAACATATTTAATTAAAGCAAATTTTATTTTAAACTCGGAAAGTCCATTTCAGATAGGAAATAAGGATGCATAGGTTGCTATGAGAAGACAAAGTTGCTATGTGAGACTGCCTGAGCAAGGGAGAGACAATATCCTGAGACATGAAACTTAATCTCATTGTGAAAAATGATTCAGGAAGAAAAGAGAGGAGAAGATTTCACTCAGAAACACAACTACAAAAAGAATATGCTACATTTGTGGGACCTGCAGGTAGGTTAGTATAGCTAGAGTATAAGGCACACGTCAGAGATAGGAAGCATGTGCCTGAAGAAGTAACTAGAAGTAATAATGTGATGGGCTTTGTACATCAAGCCAAAGTTCTGGAACCTACCTGAAAGCAACAGATCATTCAAATATTTTAAACAAGGGATGGGCATGATCAAGTTCTATTTTTGAAGTCTCACTATTGGTGGTATGAGCCTGGACTAAAGCAGGCTAAACTGGGTGGATACTAGTCAGAAATCTATTGTATGTCATTATGCCAGCCCTCACAAACCAATACACCATCTTCTTGATAATGTTCATGAGGCAGGCAATCCCATTAACCCCTCCTCCATCCCAGGCCTTACCTCCCACCAAAGCTAACTGGCCTGGGATGGAGAGATTAGAGATAGAGAGCAAGTATGGGCAGTTTACCATCTCTGCTTCCAAACTCATGCAAGACACCTCTGTAACCTTGAAATAAATCCTTTCTCAAGTTGGTTTCTGCTGCTTGCAACCAGACCAACTCAACAGAGGAAATAAAGGATTCCTGGAGACAAAAATATTTATCTAAAAAGAAATGGATCTCTTATTATAGAACTTTCATAGTCTGAAACATGTATTTTCATATGTGACAAAAACCTAGGTTTGTTTAATTCTACTTTAAAATGTCAAAATTCTGTATTTTCTACATCAACAATACTTTGTAGGAAACATATTGAGACCATTTAAAATATTCTATCATTTAGAGAATGTGATATAATTTGTTGTTGTTTGCTCTTTTGGTTTTTAGTTTAGGAAACAGTCTAATAGAGGATAAAGAAAATTTATCATTTGAGAGAGGGCCTGGCAAGGAAAGTAAGTGCTCTCCTGAAGAGCAAGGAAGGGTTAATGCACACAGAAGATGACTCTAAGAACATTTCATTAAGGCTTTAAAAGAATGGAAAAGGATCTAGAGATATTTAGTTACAAAATCAACAGGATCTAATCACTGGCAATGTTGGGGAAATGGTAATGAGAAAAGCACAGGATGGAAGAGAAGCAAAAGGTAGAGAGATTGCAAGTCTCTCACCTGAGCAGCAGGTAAAGGGCAGTCCCAATGGAGGTGGAGAGTAAAAGAGTGGGATTTGCGAGAAAAGGACAGAGGAGATGGACTTGTTTAGTAAGAGATATGGAGAGTTTGGGTACTTCTTGAATATCTAAATGGAGATGACAAGTTGAAAACTGAATATCTCAGTTTGACCTAAGAAAAGAAGTCTCAGCTGGAGCCACAGATGAGAATCAAGCTGGCGACGGAACCACGGGAAAGAATAAAACTGTCTAGGGAGAGTGTATAAAGGAAGTAACAGCCAATTACAGAACCTGGAGATCACCCAGGCTCCACTAAAGCACAGTGGAGCTCAAAACTCTCTCTATCCCTAACCTGCAATCCCATGTAGCTGGACCATAGCCAGCCTGACTTTTGGGAATGGAGACTCAGGCCCAAGTTTTCACTGTGATGTTTGTACAGCAGAATTCAGTAAAAGAGTTTCTTCAGCAATAAAAATCAAGCTTTCAATATTATAAAGGCTAAAGTTTTCAAAATGCTCTGTGGAATACACTTTCACCAGATTGTTAATAGGTATTGCTCAACAAGAGTTGCAGTTCTCGGGGTCTTTAGTCTTTCTCATGCACATTTAGTCTTCTGATACACCAAAAGAATGCTATAATATGCATTTCTCAAACTTATTTGACCATTGAACTCTTTTTATTTTTCTTTTTTCAGGACATCACACTGAACTTTGCTAATGAGGAACATACCTCAAAAGAAAATACACTCTATGAGCATATAATAATGTGAAGAGAATGTAGAGGGTTAGCAAAAAAAGTTATTTGACTGTAGAGCCAGTACCTTTGGAAATCATAACAAGAAACACAGAAATCTCCTATTTCTCATAATGTATACCTTCAGGAAAAGAACTTTCCAATTACTGAGTGATATTTACAATGAGTGAGTGGCTTGCCTCAATAATAAAAATTATAAATGAAATCATCGTATGAAGAAAAACTATAATAAATTATTCTTTACTATAAAGTCTCAGCAGGAAGTAAATTAATTGAAAAGAAAACTAATATTAATTATCCATAATCTGCTTTATCACAACAACATCTTTATGAGGTGGGTGTTGTTATATCTGGTGTCCATATGGGGAAAATGAGACTCTCAGCTGTCATTCAGCTGCAGGGTGGCAGTGCTGGGATTCAATCCTAGTCAAATCCAAAACCCTTGTTCTAGTCAGCTACTCCACAGATACAACTAGGATTAGAGAAACATGCTTTATTCATTCTTATTTCCAACACTGTAAGTGTTCAAGATTCCTTATTTTGATTCCTTATTTTTAAAATACAGATGATAAAAACAGCAAGAAACAATCAAACTCAACGACATTGATGGTCTTTCCCCATGCACGTTTAGAGCCCTAAGTGCAAACCACAGGACTTCATTGTTACTTAACTCAGTAACGATGTTAGTAATAAATAAATGGAAATAGAAAGCTTTTATTTTGTGTCATCTTCTCCAAATATGAGCTTGGATTTTTGAGTAAATATCCATATATTACCAGGATTATATATTATTAATTGTATATTATATAGTATTTTTAATATTCTGAGAACATTAATTCCTACACAACTGTGTGCATAATTAAAATTCAATATTACTGGTTCCCCATTTTTTCCTGCCAACATACTTTGCGGAAAAAGTCCCCCAGTTTCTAACAATAATCATGACTCACGTCCCCAAAGCAGGATTTTGAGTTATACCAAGTTCAAACAGGGAAGAGCATGATGTATAAATCTCAGAAGATTGTAGATGAAAGACCCCAACTGACTATAATCTTTCTCTCTAAAAGAGATGTCCACCTGCACTCTATATAAATATTTGTGACTTGCTATTTATAAAAAAAACTTTGCAATTATAATTCTGAGTTCCTATAAGTCACTTGACAACCACCATTCTAGTTATGCTAATTTGTTTTTCTTCTTCTTCATGTAATAAGACACATGGTTTATATTACACTTGGCAAAGGAACTTTCAGGTTTCAACCATACTCTGCATAGGAAACTTAAAAGTTACAAAGAAGATAGGGTAAAAGAAGAAAGGAACTGATGGAGGGAGGTTTTAATAAGGAACTAGGATGATAACGTCGGCTGCCCTTGGCAAGAATCCTGCTAGAACACTGAGACTAGAACACAACTGGTCAGGCAAGGCCAGCTTTAGGGACAAGGGCAGGGCAGGATTCCTTCAACTGCCGGGTTGGAAGATATAAACAGGAGTGACTGAAATAAGTAAATATTTACACAACCACAGCTGGAAAAAGATATACATGTAAGTGCTAAGTATTTCAAGGAAATATATCAAAGTCACATGAGATTTATAATGAGGAAACCAAACTCCTAGCTGGATATAAACTGTTCCTCCCTTCAAGACATCACTTTTACAGAAACACAAGCAAGTGACCATTTAAGAGAACTGACCTTGTTAATATTTTGTTGAGGCATGCAAAACAAACATACACATATAATTCTGATCTTTTTTTCATATACAGGATTTTATTCTTTTTTTCTAGCATGGCAGTAATATTTGTCTCAGGGTTTTGTTTATGTGTTCAAGTCTGTTTCTTCTTAGATTGAGTGAAGCAGTATTTGTTTTATTAATGAAGTCCTGCTTTTACCCAAATTCCAAATTTCTTTTTCATATTTTTTGGTGAGTAAAATTAGAAAATCTAAAATGATTAAAATATCAATTTGTATCATATACCACATTAAAGCATCTCGCAGTGCAAATGCTTGTAAAAGTGCTACAAGCGTAAGAGGAACAAGTTCAGTCAGTAGTTGACAGATGCATAGTGAATATCAATGGACAATTGGATGACATCTGTCCAAGGTGAGGGTGGGGTCTATATATTTGCCATGACAGCATACCTATATTTATAAAAGAATACCTATATTCTTAAAAGAGTCTTGCCTCTTAATCTTTTCATTTAAGCTCCATTTACATTTTAAGGAGCAGACAGCCCCCAACCAATTATTAACATAAATCCTGTCATGGGCACTAATCCTGTCATTTTCCTGTCAGAACTTCATCCTACTAGGAGATATCTGTTACAAATAAGAAGACAGCTTCTGTTAATTACTCACTGTGTAAAAAGTAGACTTAAGTATCCTCTACTGAGTTATACACATTTCCTCAATACACACACTTATAATTGGGAGTAACTTTAAAAACAGTCCACACTTTACAGAAAAACTAGTAGTTTCACCTGAAATTATATAAAGAATACAAGGGACAAAGAATGCATGAAAATACCTACATGATGAATGGATCATGCCACTGTCCTTTGCTACTTAATTTCATTTCAACATCCTTTGAAATAATTCTGCCTAAAGATTGAGGGGGGGACCTTTTCCAGCCAAAATTTAGAATAACACCAATAATTAACTGGGTGCCAGTGATAGTATCTGTTATCATCTGAAATGATTACCAATACTGACTGGAATGGAAGTGTAGAAGTCTCAAAGTACATCCCTAGTGGTGGTGTAATATTCCTATAGAATCTAATATATTATAGTGCCCCCAGAGATGGAAGAAAGACTAAAAGTGGCATAAGTTAAATTTTAGAAACAATATTGCTTGCCCTTCCCCCATCATTTTTAATAATATGAACCTTAAACAGAAGAGAGTCTTCTGTCATGGGACCAAATACTGCAGAAACTCCTAGGGCATTAACTGCAGGAATTACCTCAACTGACTCACATCAGACAGGATTTCATTTGGAGCTGTAACTAAAGGGATTGGAGGGTTAAAGTTGGTTAGCTAAGTCCATATTTCCTATTTTGCCCTTTAGTAAAATTTCCACTTAACATGAAAATAGGAGGATTTTACCTTCTGTAAAATACAAGACAAAAATATTTGTATATCCTAAACTCCAAATTCTCTCATTCTCCTATCCGTCGGTTTGCCTATACATTGTGCCTGCATTATATTATGATTGTGCTAAGCATTGGTAACACAAAGAATACGAAATAAAATCCCAGAGCTTAATAGCCTGAAGCTCACTAAGGGAGATGGAAATATTAAAAAGGGTAATATTGAAAAATAAGAGGAACACAAGGACAGCTAGAAGAAGGAGAAACCAGATTCCAGAGAAGGGAATAGCACAGGTTAAAAAAAACAGCAACAAAAAAAAACAAACAAGAACTAATGCAGCATTTATGATGAAAGCTTTTAAATCTAGAGAATAGATTCATTTTGGCTCAAATCTTTCAGCTGTGTGAACTCGGAAAAATTGCTTAACATCTCTGAATATTAATTTCTTCATCTGTAAAATGAGTATGAATATATCTATTATTTATAGGTTAGCATAATCCTTGATGCATAAAATAATATTACCCTGGCCCAAGTTGGAACCATTAATGTAGAATTTGAAAGTCAGCATAAGCACCATTTCTAAATTTGATGATTCTCCTCCCCACTGGCTCCTGGAATTATATTAGTATTCTTATTAATTTATAGAGAAATCAATTACCTTTTTTTTCTAAATTAGTAAGAAAAGTTGCAAACTAAGCCAGTTTCTAGTTTTACTTGAGAATTCAACTCAGAATAATCTCCAATTTATACATTTTTTGACAGGATCTGGCACAATGCCCGCAAAACATCTTCCAAAATAGAAGAAAAACAAAATAAAACAAAGCTAGAGCACTTAGCCAACTTATTATTTTACTAAGAATCATCAGAGGTTAACTCTCTCTAAAGCCATCTAAAATAAAGTATTTCTGTTCCCTGTGGAAAATATTCCATATAGATCCATTGGTTAAATGAATTTGCCTTCAAAATTTTAAAGACACACTAATGCTTTCAAAATATTACTGAGTGAATAATGATACTGTCTTTCTTTTCCTTTTCATTACAAATGTAAAACTCCCATGTGTAGCTGCAAACGAGATGAAGTTTTTCTACAATTTGTGCATAATGGCATTTCAAGTCAACTCTTTATAGATACTCTTAGGTTACCAAGATTCACAAATAACCTTTATTTATTAATGCCTACCCTAATGGAACAAAATATTTAGGTCTGGAAATTTACTGGCTATTTCATCTGCTAGGATCATTTTTCACAGACAAAGGCCTTTGGAAAAATATTTTGAACTGTGAAAAACAATATTTGGGTGGTCTGTCTTGTGAATATTTTTTATTGCTATGGAAACACAGTTCATCCTAGTATTGGATTTTCAACATATTAGGTCAAATTATACAGTATTGCAATCAATGGTAATCACACTTTATTTCTTTATATATAACATGGAAACAGCAGATGCTTATAGATTTGCTTGAACTGTAACCTCAATACTCAGAACAGAAGCAGATTTCCTTATTGAAATAGCCACTCAAAAACACTCTTAACTGTATAAAGTACACCTTGCTTAAAAAACTTCCTCTGTCCTAAGTTTAAATTTCTGAAGGGAAAAATCTATATTCTCAACATAAATTTTTAAATCTTTTTAAAACCTTATTTTTGTGTTTAAAAACATGTTTTCAGTTATAAAAGTATATTAAAACAAATAGGGATATAATATGATTCCTTAACCACACAGAACTTTTTTTTAATTATGTAAAATAATATTTATCAATTATTTCTTTAAAGAGTTGTACTAGATTTTCATCAACATTGATGTAACTTCCTAAGACTCAAAAACAAAATCAATTTAAGTACAAAAATAAAACTTTCAACTTTACTTCTTGAATTAGGGAGTCATACTTTAGGCTATATTTAGAGAACCCCAAAATCCAGGTAAGTTATTAATGTCTGCAAGATGGTATATGGAATTCTAATTTTAAGGATAATTGTCTAAAGAAAATTACACTTTTGAAAAACAAAATACTTAAAACAGCCTTTTAAAGGATTACTAAGAAATCCCTATAGGAATGCAGTCAACTTCACTCATTTTTAAACTCAGTCAATACTTCTGACATGAACAACAATTTCTAAAGAAACTTGTTTCACATTAGCAAACTAACTGTCATCTTTACCTCCTCTGTTATCTTCTCTATTTCTCTCTTATTGTATCTTGGCTTTTGTTCCTACAGATCCTAAGGTGTACCCTAATAAAGGATGCTCGGAGGCAGATTCTAATCACTTGACATACCAAATACAGAGACTTACAGAAAATTCCAAATGCTAACTTAAAACCTACTCACTAATCTTTATTTTCTTGAAGGGTAAATAAATAATCCATCAGTCCAAAGCAGAGCTATGTGTAGTTGATCTAATAGAAGAAGATGCACCATATCTACCACACATAAAATATTAACATATACAAGTGTTGGTACAAAAAAGATTCAAAAAAATTCTCCTAATTCTAAGAGCTTTCTTTCTTCCTTTTTACACTCTAATTTCAGATTTGTTGCTTTTTTTTTCTTTTCCAAGTGAATTTGCACATTTATTTCTTGTGGAATAGATGTACGGTGTCATTTTTTTCCTGAGGGTTTTTTGATGCATTTATTATTTTCTTAACATACCTTTAAAAGGGAAATTAACACTTTTAGTCATTATTTTGATGATGGTTTCTAATTAATTTTGAAGGGAAAGAGCCATAAAAATCAGTTTTGTTTAGAAAGCATTTATAATATTGACATCCTTGTGTTTAGTTACTGAATAGTTAGACCATAACTGAAATACATCTACGTCTCCAGTAGCTACAATAGCACCTGCCACTCAGCAGGCACTCAAACAACATTTGCTGAATGAATGATTAGATAATGGAAAAAGAAAATGACAGGAGACCCCCCACATATTTATGAATAGTTTAGAACATGGCATAAACAAACTTCCATGCGTGGAGGCAGTGTACCCCTGAGTTCAAGAGAAAGGAAGGTCAATCCTGACTTCTGCTTCTGGGAAGCAAACATCCACAGTGGAAAGGAGTCCTGAAGCCATGGCCTCCCCTGAAGGCATTTGGTGATACAGAGTTTTGGTTCATTCAAAGTAGGGAACTCTGCTTAAAATTAATTTTAAGGCCACTGAAACCCTATACAAAGTATCATGTGTGGTGGAAATGCAAAGATTAACAGACGTGTAAGCTATACAATTCTAGCCAAAGAAACAGGCTGAGAGAAAGACGGAGGGAGAGAGACCCAAAAGAAGATCCAAAAAGAATCTTGAAATTGATTTCTTAGGGACCACTGAAAAATGGATAGTTTTTCTTTCCTTCTTGCTAAGATTCTCCAGTTCTGGTGTTTATTCATGATAAAATGTTTTATTTTAGGAGTGTGAAAGCCAACAACAAATTCTGAAAAATATGAAGAAAATAAAATTCAACTTTTATCCATTTATCCACTCAACAGATATACACTAAAAACACTGCAACAGAACTTGTGCTGGGTGCAGGTGATGCAAGAGTGCAAACAAACAAACAAAGAAAAAAAACAGTAGAACTTCTTTCTCTCTCTCAATTAAAGATGCAAAAAGTTAACATGAATGATATACAAGTGATACTGTTCACACTTAAACAATGTATATGCACTTACATATCTCTTAGCCAACATTAATTTGTGTGTGTGTGCAGTAAACAAGTCATAGAGCTGTATATGCAAAACTGCATGTACCATAGAAAAAGTGGAGGCAAAGATCTTTAACCAAAAGTAAACTTTCCTGAAAAGGTGAAAAATCTATATGAGATTAAATGAACAGAAGACACAAAACCCAAGGCTCATAGCTGCTCAGTCATGCCTGGTGTGATCATGAGGAGTTCAAAGACTGGATATGGATTTAAACTGATTAAAAGGTATCAATTGCCTCTTCTCCTCAGGAAGCAAGTAGACCTAATTATTTTACTTATCTTCAATACAATTACAAAGTAATTCCAGGTCTATGCCACCCAGGGAAAATCATTTTACTTAAACCTTAACTTATCTTTCACTTTACATTTGACTATTTTTGAGCAATTTTGGGATCCTTTGTTAATAATAAACTAAGCCCCAATTACATTATCAAAATACCTATATCTTTCCTATTTATCCTATAAAAACTGGTAGAATATCTCAGTATAATGGATAATTCTCTAGCTTTCTGTTAGTGGCCAGAACTGAGATGGAGAGGGATGAGATAAAAGGTTTTGTTTGTTTGTTTGTTTTATTTTCTTTAAAACTATTTATTTAGAACTATAGTCTTTTGAAAAGGAGTAATTTTCTTTTGAAATAAGTACTACATTTACTTTATGTATACAGAAAACTGCATGTACATGTTTTCAGAGGCACATACAGGCTCATCAAAATTAAGCCTCCTGAAATATTGGACACAGGCATGCCAAACTGGAATAACAACCCATTCAGTAGGTAACCTTCAATTGAAAAAAAATGTATTTAGGTGGGGGAGCCTCAAGATGGCAGAGTAGGAAGGCAGGATTGAAGCCTCCTTCCATGCACACACCAAGGAAGCAACTACAGCAAATACAACTAAACCTGAAAACAAACTGAAGACAGCAGAACACACACCTACACCTGGGGAATTAGAGAAGATCACAGAAAAGGGTAAACTCACAGAGCTGTGACCAAGCGGGACCCAAGCCCTGCCCCTTCCCAGCCCACAGGCAGGAAAAAGAGGAACAGAACCAGGAAGGAATAGGTGTCCAGGAACTCTGCACACCTGGCTCTGGAGATATGCTCTGGGAACACAAGTCCACATTGCATTGGGTTCTGGTGATTAGCAGGATTGGACACCAGGGATAGTTGGAGCACTCTGGGAGGCTAAGACTTCAGTTTTCTGTGGAGGACAGGCACACTCCACTGGTCCCACTGAGACCCAACACAAAGGCAGCAGTTTGAAAGACTTTCCAGCAGTGGAAGGGAAGACAGAGGGGCGAGGGTTGGATAGGGCTGTCACTGCAGGAAAAGGGTAGGTGGTCAATACCTCCCCAGCCCTCCCTCAGCCCAGAGGGTCAAGCACTCTCAGGAGCCACAGGTGCTCCATCCGCCTGCTGGTAGTTCAGCCCCCATGCACCTCCCTGAGCACTGTTGAGATTCCAACCCACTCCGCCCAGTAGCATCCAACTTTGATGCCTCACAGACATAGAGAGACTCTCCCAGCTATCACTGCTTTGTTTCAACCTAACTGGGGAGACATCTACAGGATCCATCTCCAAAAGCTCCTTCACCCCCACCAGTGGCCAACCTGGGTGCTGTGCACTTCACTGTTGTGGCACAACTAGCTGCCCCCACCACCACAGGGCCTCCCACCACCCAACTCACTACCTCTGCTTGCCTGCACGCCCTCCCCCAACACGCATATCATGCCACCACTGTCAGCCCATGGGCCTTTCCACCATTTGACTTGCTACCACAGCCGGCGCATGCATATCATGCCACCACTGTGAGCCCATGGGCCCTTCCACCAGGCAACTCACAGCCTAAGCATGCCCATGCCCTCCCGGTGTGCAATTGGTCACCACCACTGTGTGGCTTGCTGCCACAGCCAAACACCTGAGGGCTCCACAAGTGAGTAACTTGCCACCACTATGAGCCCATGCACCTTGTCATTGTGCAACTCGACCTGCAACCACCCCGCCTGCCCCATTAACAAAGCAGCCCCACCATTGCTGCAGGGCAGAGGGTGGCCCAACACACAACAATCACAGCAGAAACCACTGCTCTGATCACATAGGCCTGGCTGAGGCAAACCACCAACCTCAGCAGACTGAGATAAACCACTGCCAGCAAACAGAAAGCAATCTCTCTCACTGCACACCAATAGCAACTGGGGCTCCACAGCAAAGGAGAAGCAGGCACTGGAGAGGAAAGCGTCCTGAGCTCCTGGGCACCAAGGACACCTTCTTCATAAAACCATTACTTTCTAGATCAAGAAGCATATCATCTCCATATAATACAAGGGAAGAAACACAGAAACCTTGACAAAATGAGGAGGCAGAAGAACATGTTCCAAATAAAACTACAGGATAAGACACCAGAAAGAGGGCTAAATGCAATGGAGATCACCAATATTCTCGATAAAGATTTCAAAATAACAGTCATAAATATGCTCACCGATCTGCAGAAATGTATTAAAGATCTCAGGGAGGAGTTTGACAAAGAGATAGAAGATCTGAAAAAATACAGTAACTGAAATGAAACACAAAATGGAGGGAATGAATAATAGATTGCTGCAATTAGAGGAGACAATCAATGAGATGGAAATTACAGAACAGGAAAACAAAAAAAACTCAGCAGCAGAGAGAAAAAAGGATCTCTAAGAATGAAAGAATGATAAAGAGAGCTGCGTGACCAATGCAAACAAAACAATATTATATTTGCATAATAGGGTTACCAGAAGAACAGAGACAAAGGGATAGAAAATCTCTTTGAGGAAATAATTGTTGAAAACTTCCCCAATCTGGAGAAGGAAATAGACCCTCAGGTCATGGAAGTGTGGCAAGCTCCCGATAAAAGGAATCCCAGCAAGACAACACCAAGACATAATAATTAAAATGGCAAAGATCAAGGATAAGGAAAGAGTATTGAGAGCAGCTAGAGAGAGAAAAAAGATTATTTATAAGGGAAACCCCACAGGCTAACAGCAGACTTCTCAGCAGAAATTTTACAGGCCAGAAGGGAGTGGCATGAAATATTTGCCAGAAGGGAGTGGCATGAAATATTTCATGTACTGAAACAGAAGGGCCTTCAACCAAGAATCCTCTACCCAGCAAGATTATCATTTAAATTTGAAGCAAACAATTTCCAGATAAACAAAGGCTCAAATAATTTATAAAAGCAAAGCCAGCATTACAGGATATATTAAAGGGACTGCTGTAGATGGAAATGTTCCTAAAACTAAATAGTTTTGATTATTACATCTAATACATAAAGTGTGGAGGAGGAAGAAGAAGGAAAAAAGAACTTTTAGATTGTGTGTGAAATAAAGCAATCAGCAACTTAATATAGACTGTTACATAGTCAGGAAGCTATCGTGGAACCTTTCATAACCACAAACCTAAAGCCTATTAATAGATACACAAAAAATTTAAAAAGAGAACTCCAACCACAACATTAAAGAAAACTAACTAATAACAAGAGAAGAGTATAAGAGAGGAAAAAAGGAACAGAAAGGAGCTATAAAAACAAACAAAAAAAATTAAGAAAATGGAAATAAGCACCTCCTTATCAATAATTACCTTAAATGTGAACGGGCTGAGTGCACCAATCAAAAGACAAAGAATGGTAGAATAGATAAAGAAACAAGATCCATCTATTTGTGGCCACCAGAGACTCCTTTCAGACCCAGAGACACACACAGGCTAAAAGTGAAGGGATGGAAGAAGATATTTCATGCAAACAATAGAGAGAAAAAAGCAGCAGTAGCTGTACTTGCATCAGACAAAACAGATTTCAAAACAAAGAAAGTAACCAGAGACAAAGAAGTATATTACATAATGATAAAGGGGTCAGTCCAACAATAGGATATAACCATTATAAATATCTATGCATATAGCACAGAGAAGACAAGCAGAGACTCTATAGCATCTTACTATGCTGAAGGACAGTGACTGTAATGGGGTATATGGTGGGGACTTGAAAATGGAGGGAATCTGGTAACCACAATGTTGCTCATGTGACTATATATTAATGATACTATAATAAAAAAATATCTACACACCCAAATAGGTATGCCTAAATATGTAAAATAAATTCTAACAGAATTAGAGGGGAAGACAGATTACAACACATCATTTCACGAGACTTTAACACACCACTCACATCAATAGGTCAACCAGAGAGAAAATAAATAAGTAAACAGAGGCACTCAACAACACATTAGGTCAGATGGACTATATATGACTATATAACAGATATATAAAGAACATTCCACATAAAAAGAACAGATATATACAGAATAATACATATAATTAGATGTACTTTCTGACTATATAATGGACATATACAGAATGCTCCACCCCAAAGCAGCAGGATAGACATCTTTCTCCAAATGTACATGGATCATTCTCCAGAATAGATCACATAATAGAAAACAAAAAGAATCTCTATAAATTTTTTTAAAATTGAAATAGTATCAAGCAACTTCTTAGACCACAATGGTATGAAACTAGAAATAAGTTACCCCCCAAAAAAACAAAAAATTAGCAAACTGAATTCAAAAATACATCAAAAGATCATCCATAGCTACCAAGTGAAATTCATTCCAAGGATGGAAGGATGGTATAATATTTGTAAATCAATCAATATCCTACACCACATTAACAAGAAGAATGATAAAAACCATATCATCATCTCAATAGATGCTGAAAAAGCATTTGACAAAATTCAATATCCATTCACAATAAAAACTCTCAACAAAATGGGCATGGAGGGGATGTACCTCAACATAATAAAGACCATATATGATAAGCCCTCAGCTAACATCATATTTAACTGTGAAAACCTGAAAGGCTTTCCTCTAAGATCAGTAACAGTACAAGGATGTTCACTCTCACCACTTCTATTCAACATAGTATTGGAGGTCCAAGCCACAGCAATCAGACAAAGCAAAGAGATAAAAAGCATCCACACTGGTAAGGAAGGAGGTAAATTGTCACTATTTGCAGATGACATGATATCTTACATAAAAAACCCTAAAGCCTTCACCAAAAAAACTGTTAGAACTAATAACTGAATTCAACAAAGCTACAGAATACAAAATTAATACACAGAAATCTGTTGCATTCCTATATACTAACAATGAATTAGCACAAAGAGAAATCAGGAAAACAACTCCATTTACAATTGCATCAAAAAGAATTAAATATCTAGGAATAAACCTAACCAAGGAAGTGAAAAGCCTATATTCTGAAAGCTATATTCCTTTGTCATGAAGGAAATTAAAGAAGACACAAATAAATGGAAATCTATCCCATGCTCACGGACAAGAAGAATTAATATTGTCAAATTTACCATCCTGCCCAAAGCAATTTACAGATTCAATGTATTCCCTATCAAAACTTCAACAGAATTTTTCAATGAAGTAGGGCAAAAAATTCTAAAATTCATATAGAACCACAAAAGACCCCAAAACAGCCAAAGCAATCCTGTGAAAGAAGAACAATGCCAGTGGGGATTAGACTCCCTAACTTCAAGTTATACTACAAAGCCACAGTAATTAAAATAATATGGTACTGGCACAAAAACAGACCCATAGATCAATGGAACAGAATAAAGAGCCCAGATATAAATCCACAAATACAGTCAATTAATATAAGATAAAGGAGTCATGAATATACAATAGAGGAAAGACAGCCTCTTCAACAACTGGTGTTGGGAAAACTAGACAGCTACATGCAAGAGAATGAAACTGGATCCATATACAAAGATAAATTTGAAATGGATCAAAGACCTGAGTGCATGAAATGAAACCATAAATCTCTTAAAACATAGGCAAAAATATCTTGAACATAAATATGAGCAATTCTTTTCTGGTCAAATCTCGGGCAAGGGAAACAAAATAAAAAAAAGAACAAGTGGAACTATATCAAACTAAAAATCTTCTGTACAGCAAAGAACAACATCAGCAGAACAAAAAGGTAATCTATAATACGGGAGAATATACTCATAAATGATTTATCCAATAAGGGGTTAACATTCAAAATATATAAAGAGCTCATACTACTCAACACTCAAAAAACAAACACCCCAAATAAAAAATGGGCAGAGGACCTGAACAGACATTTTGCCAAATAAGACATAAAGATGGCCAACAAGCACATGAAAAGATGCTCCACATTGCTAATCATCAGGGGAAAGCAAGTCAAAACCACAATAAGATATCACCTCGCATCAGTCAGAATGGCCACTATCCAAAAGACAAAAAATAACAAGTGGTTGGTAAGGATACAGAGAAATGGAAGCCCTGCTACACTGTTGGTGGCAATGTCAATTGGTGTAGCCACTGTGGAAGGCAATATTGAGGTTCCTCAGAAAACTAAAAACAGAACTACCATTCCACCCAGCAATTCCACTTCCAGGAATTTACCCAAAGAAAACAAAATCCCTGATCTGAAAAGACATATTGCACCATCGCTGTATTATTTACAATAGCCAAGATATGGAAGCAACCTAAGTGTCCATCAATAGATGACTCAATAAAGAAGATGCTGTACATATGCACAATGCAATATTATTCAGCCATAAAAAGAAAAGAAATCCTGCCATTTGCAACAACATGGATGGATCTAAACGGTATTATGCTCAGTGAAGACAGGAAGAAAAAGACAAATACCATATGATTTCTTGTATTTGCAGAATATAAAAACAGAACAAAACAGAATGAACAAAACAGCAGTAGACTCATAGACATTAAGAAGTGACTGGTGGTTACCTTTGGGGAAAGGTTGTGGTTGGTGGATGGGGAGGGTAAGGGGTATAAAGGGGCACAAAAATTCTCAATCATAATATAAGGTGGTCACAGGGATAGTATTACAGCATGGAGAATATAGCCAATGATTCTGTAACATCTTTCTATGTTGACAGGTAGTAGCTGTACTAGTGGGGGTGAGGATTTAATAACATGGATAACTGTTGAATACCACTTTGTTTTATACCTGAAACCAAACTAAGACTGCATATGAATAGATAAAAAAAAGAAAATTATCATGATTAAAAAGGCCTTAAAAACAAACAAAAAATATATATATATATTCAACACAAGTGAAAGCAGTGTTTCTCAATACGTAATCCTTCTTTATACATTTATAAGGCACCTCTAATTCTAAGTATTCTTAATTATTTAATTTGTCTGCTTTAGAAAAACCTGGCATGAGTTTAAAAGTATAGGTAAGTGGTCCCTGACCTATTCGGTCATACTCTGGATACAAGGACTTAGAACGGGTACGTTACAGGTACATATGTGATCTTAACGTACACTACACTTTGAGAGCCACAGAACTAACTAGAGTTTGAACCACTGGGATATGTATTTCTATTACTGAGTGTTCTCATATTGTATGTTTTTAAATTATTCCAACTACTATTATAATATTGATACTAGCAAATAGTTATACAATTATCTTAAAAGCATCACACACTTTTCTTAGTGTTTTAGATACATTAACTCATTTTAATCTCACACACAAAAAATAACTGCAATACTATTATTAGGTCCACTTTGTAGATGAGAATTTGAAGGATAGCAAAGATAGGTAGTTCACCTGAGGTCCCACCGCTAGCATACGATAGATCTTTGTCATGGTCTCAGGTAATTTGGCTCCAGGGTTTGTAACTATTCTAAAGTGCTTTCTCTACTAAAGTATTAACAGAACCATAACATAATATTTAATATGACCATGTATTAAAAATATTTTTAAAATATGTGGCTATTGTATACTTGCAAGAATACACTATTCAAAGAGAATAAGAAATACCATTTTATTCCTATATTCTTCCATTGCAAACAACTGAATCAAGAAAATGGAAAGAAAAGTCCAAATTATGTTCCAAGGGTAGGAAGTGTAACTTAGCATAACTTGAGATGTTGTCCCAACATTATTCAACTGAAAATTAACTGATACTATAAACAAGCCCCTCAAAATGAACAGAAAAAAAAATGTTGTACTTCCTTTCATAAATCACTTTTATAAGTAAAGGTGTTTTTAATTGTTCATACAAATTAAAACAAGTAATAAAAGTACATTATAGAATATGTTGAAAGTACAGAATAGAATAAATACTTATCTATAACTCTATATACTTACAGATAAAACCAAGGCTATTATTTTAATATATTTCCTTCCAGTTTTATTCTATCAATTTTTACACATGTAAGATATTTTGCCTTCTCACTAAGAATATGAAAAACACTTTTAAATGTATGACTATATTACTGTTGTGTTACAATTAACTGAGCTTCCTTGTGGGAAGTCTGGTCATTTTTAATAAGACTATAAAAATTTAAAGCCTAGCACCTTTGTGTACAGTATACACCTTTATCCACATATTAAATTATTTTCTTAATATATCATTTCAGTTATAGAATCTGTGGACCAATGTGTTAAAAAACATTAAGGCTTGATACATATCCTCAGAGATAAGTTATTTTAAAACTGTCTTTAAAAAAATCCTAAATTCCAAAAACATTTTGATACCTTGTTAAAAATACTAAATTCCAACTTTTAAATCTGTAACTTACAGTTCTCTGATATTTTGATTATAATATTGCCCTTGTAAAATACTGCTTTAATGTCCATTACAATACTTCCCCAATAATTAATTAATTGTTTGTTGTTGAGCTTATAACCTTTGTAAGAGAGTTTACTAATTTGTTTGTATTAACTTATGAACTTTATCTTGAGAAGCCTTCTAGGTCTTAAAGGTCGGTCAGATCATTTCCTTTGCAGCATATTTACAAAATGCAACACTAAGTAAGTTTTCCAAACAGGTAGTACTGTATGTTTCTACTTGGATAAATCCACCTAGAATTAAACATAATTGATGTTTTATTTAAATGAGATAAATTGCTGCATTTTTTGGTAATACTTTTTCTTATTACCTCTAAACAAAATGTGGAAACAAAATAAAATACTATTTTAAAATTCTCTATAAACCTTTAATATATAGACCTGAAAATGGGTATGCATATACTGTTAAATATCTGGTTTTTCCCTAATGTCACATTCCTAGTTCTATCACCTTTTAAGATACACTTAATGGTGCCTTCAGTTTGGTTCATTCTGATCAAAACCTCCCTTTAAAATAATGATGCCTAGTCAAACCACTTGTTTTCATTTTGGATTATATTTCCTAAGGGATTTTAAACAAAAACTTGCATTTAAACTTGAATTCTCAGGGCAATTTGAAATTCTAGTCTCAGAAAATCTTCAAGTTTTAATTCTTATTTACCCATTAGCTGAAAGACTCAATGATTTAAACATACAATTTGGAAGCATAAATAATTCTAAACGTTGATGTATTACATAATCAGATATGCAGCATCATTTTAGGACCAAGTCCCAAGAACTGCAATAGGTACCCTCAGTATGAAAACAGTAGTAATATCTCTTTCTGTGAACACATCTTCCCAATAAAAGTATAGAGAAAAATCCATGTTTCTCTAATTTACTGATGTAGACAAAATTAGTAGATGAAATTATCTCTTTCTTTAAATACAGGGATCCTTTCTTAGGTTGACCAGCTCAAGCCGGTTTAACTGTTTACCCTCCCAGTTGTAGCAGGGAAAGTCCCATTCAGTCAGTTTCAGGTAAACAAGGATAGTTGGTCACCCTCTTTTCCCTCAAAAAGCCAGATGGAATGGACTGAGAGAACAGTTTCTCATCTGAAAAATTCCATCATGGTAAATGGTACCAAAATTACTAAAAAATGAAATTAAAAAAGTGTATTCAAATTTTCCTAAGATAAACTTTTTTTAAAAAAACTAAGAATGAATTACACACTAAACTACAGTGACTAAACATCATGGAAAGAAAAAGAAAAGAATCATAAGTTCTTGGTCAACTTATTATCCAAATAAGAAAAAAATTTTCTGAAAGAAAAAGTACGTGTGAAGGAAAGGAATTGCCAAATTACTATCACATTTGATATTTTCAGTTTCAATAGAAGTACAGGATAGTCTGCCTAATGTGCAATACAGGCAGGAAACCCACAGTAAATCTGTTTGTTTTATTTACATGGCTTAACTCTCAAAAGAATGATGATTGTTAAGTGGCAAAGGTCCAAGAAGAAAATGATCCAAAATGATGCATGGAAGTAAAATTATTTAAATTCAACAAGTATTTATTGAGTAACTATTCTGCACCTAGCCCTAAAGATGACCGATGGAAGATAAAAATTTACAGCACATAAAGAACTTTAAAGAAGCACAAAGGGAAGAAACATGAAATCACCCACAATAGATGTGCTACAAGTTTTAAAATTCAGCTATGTGATCAACTAATGATATATAACATCTAAAAATCTCACGAGGATACCATGTAAAGCAACAGATCTGTGTCAATGTAGTAGTTGATGTTTAATACATAGGAAGAACAGCATTTAAGTAAAGGTCTGGATGGTCTTGTTACCCATGGACTTTGGGTAATTATGATGTATCACTATAGGTTCATCATTTATAACAAATATATCACTCTGGTAGAAGATGTTGAGAATAGGGAAGGCTGTGCATTTGTGAGGCAGGAAGTATATAAGAAATCTCTGCACCTTCCCCTCAAGTTAGCTATGAACAAAAAATGTTCTAAAAAAAATAAAGCCTTAATTTTAAAAATTGTCTAATTATAAGTAGTGCTCCTAAAAAGAAATATCTGCAAATATCTGCAAATGCAAATAGGTATGTATAGACATACCTACATGTCTCTATGTACATATGTGTATATACAATGTATATCTATATATGCATATATGTGTATATATATATTATATATACAATGTATAAATATTTGTATATAAATTAGAACAATTACTTTCGACTTTCATGACTAAAATGAGATTATGGAACAAGAAAAGTAAAAGAACAGTGATAAGAAATACTTAAGGAATTAAGTATTTTTACTGGCTTTTCCCTTCATAAACTTTTCTCTTGGCAAACTATAGGCAGACCATTTCTGGTGTTTTGTTTGCTTCACTCTAACCAGTGCAATGCACAGTTATGATCACATGCATAACCAAAGTGAATCTTATCCAATTTCCACAGTTCTCATTTCCTTTAATAATAGTTTTGGTCCATAATGCACAGAACACCATCTTAACTGCAATCTACACCAAGTCCCTTCTCTCTGAAGTATTACCACTATACACATAGAAGCAATACTTCTGCAGCTTTGAGATTAAGATGTCTATCCCTCTTTACAACACTAACACCAGCTCCCCCCCCCAAAAAAGAGTTCAAAGCCCTTCAGAACTACAAGAGTTGTAGATTTTCCATATGAATAACAGTTTGAAAAGAGAAAGATGAATCAAAATTCTTATGGAGCATATGATGCATAGGAGATGGTCAAGATGACCACTGCCACTTTGTATCACCAGCTGAATAATTACTTGGTTTGACTTAGTTCTACATTGTTACTTAGTTGTACTGACCTTCAAGAGTTAGTAAAAGCACACAGTATTTTCTCAAAAGGTCTCAGAAGGACTCAATTAAGATTTTTATAATTCTCTTATTAATCTTGAATGTCAGAATAGAACAATAGCTGAAATGTATTAATTCTCACAGTCTTCAAAACATTCTGATGCAGGCACTGTTAGTACCCACAACTTATAGATGAGGAAACTGAGGCACAGAAATGAAACAGTCCAAAATTTCACAGGTAATAAGTGAGGGAACAGACTCATTCGTGGCAGTCCACTCCAGACTTTAGGCATTTAACTACTAAACTGTGCTGTAAAGAAGTACAATTTTTTCAGAATTTACTTTTTAGAAGAATAAACTTCATAGGTCCCAATATTTTTTAACTCCCAAATTAATGTAAGAAAAAACTAAAACTAAAACAAACAACTTTGGTTCTACATGGCATCTACCCTCCATCCTCAGCTACTGGGTCAGTTTCCTCATCCATAAAATGAGGTTAATATACCATGTTAAAGTTGGAGAAAGAACAGATAAATTTGTCAACCCTCACATTTCTCATACAAAGGAAAACTCATCAACAGATTCAAAGCACTTGATCAAACCTGACAACAAATAATCCTCTGTAGCCAGAACCAGGACCCTGTTCTCCTAAATCCCATAAACAGGAGGTTAGGAGTAAACCTTTTATACAAGAGACAAATGAAGAGATGTTCTTAGCCTGTCCAGGATGTGCTTCAAAGTGTCTGAATTCTCAGAAATGGGTGCAAATTTCTCTGGATATGCATGGAAATATAAAAATGACACAGTCTTAAGATAAGTTCTAATCTTCACAAGAAACAGAGGGACAATTAATCTTTACTTTTTTAGATGAGTAAAGAAAAGCTCATAGGGGTAACTATCTACCAACTAATTCAGAGAGAAATACTTGTATGTATATCATATTTGCACAATATCACTGCAGAATTTTCCCAAATAATTTAGAGAGCTGAGACTCAAGCACAAAGCTATGGACTCAAGCACACAGCCTGCAGTCCTTCCATGGGGTTGCCAGGCAACGCTGCTTCTCTGCCTTCTCATTTTAAACCTCCTTCTACATCTATTCTTCACTTGATGCTGGACTAACCACAGACTGAAGGAAGTTAACACCTGTTGTTATTCCCCTGCCCAGGCAGGGAGTCCACGTTAAGTTAAGCTGAGAAGTCGTTTAATAGACATTTATATTACTAAGAAAGGGCACAAAAATAGCTGGCATTTAAGTAGTGAGCACTTACTATCTTTCAAGCATTTATTGGGGATCATGAATGTGTGATTACCTCACACTTTATGTATATACGCTGTAATGTTATAAACTTACCCTACTCTTCAAAATCTTACAATCAAGGTTTAGGACCTAGAAAGATTAGAGTTTTCAAGGTGGGAGGGGCTTACATATGTGGAAAAGCTCAGAGTCTAAGAAATATGTGATGAAGTACCAACAGCAAAATATATACAGTTAATGCCAAAGGAGAAATAAGAACCAATATTTAAATGAAGTGGGCAGACTGCTTTCTCAGAGATGACAAGGTTTTGGTTGGATATGTAGGACTACATATCATTTGGGTTAGTCAGAGGTTCTTTGTCGTTGAAATTATTTGGTGTTTTGTGTTTATGAATATATTTGCATTTTTTTCAAGAGAAATTCATCCACAGAAAAGGCCATCAGATTCTTGAGGAGGGACATTACTGTATAAAACTTAAACCAGACCAATCTATATGTTGCTTACAACAGATTCACTTCAGACATAAAATAGACTAAAAGTGAAGGGATGCAAAAAGATATTCCATGCAAATGAAGCAAAAAAAGAAAGATACAGTAACAATACTTATATCAGACAAGAGACTTCAAAACAAAGACTGTGATGAGAGATGAAGAAGGGTGTTATGTAATGACAGAGTTCAGTCCAACAAGAGGACATAACAATTGTAAATATCTATGCATCCAACATAGTAACACCTAAATATATAAAGTAAATTTTATAGACATAAAGGGAGAAATTGAGTGTACTACAGTAATAACAGGGGGCTTTAACACTCCACAATTATCAACGGATAAACCATCCAGATAGAAAACCAATAAGGAAATAGTGGCTTTGAATGACACATTAGACCAGTTGTACTTAACAGATAAACACAGAACATTCCAACCAAAATCAGCAGAATTCACATTCTTCTCAAGTGCACATGAAACATTCCCCAGGATAGATCACATTAGGCCACAAAACAAACAAAATTTAGATAAACAACAAAATAGTAGGTGTTGTCAGTTTCCCAGGGCTGCCATAGCAAAGTATCACAAGCAGGGTAGTGTTAATAGCAGAAATTTGTTGTCTCACAGTTCTGGAGGCTAGAGGTCCAAGTTTAAGGTCTCTTTAGGGTTAGTTTCTTCTGAGGGTTATGGGGCAGAATCTGTTTCATGCCCATTTGCTAGCTTCTAGCAGTTTGCTGAAGTTCCTTGGTTTCTACTGGATCATTTACTCCAAACTGCTTTCTCCTGCACATGGAATTCTCCCCATCTCTGCTTTGTATCCTAATTTCCCCTATTTTAAGGACACAGTCATGTTGGATTAACGCCCACCCAAATTACTTCATCTTCACTTGCTTATCTTCAAACCTACCTCCAAATAATGTCACTGTCAAAGACACTGGGGGTAAGACTTCAATGACTTATTATGGGACACATCCAACCAATAAGCATGCGACAAGCAGATGAGTGGGAAGGGTGCTTCAAATGGGGCAGAGAAGGCAGGAAGAGAGTAATGTGGCAACAAGAAGCCCAGCATGATTTGCTTGAAGGGTTTGGTCTAAAACTGGAGGAAAATAGGAATTGATATGCTAGCTTAGGACATAAAATATTAAAACATGTTCAAAAAAAGGGTTTTGTATTCTAGCCTAGTAGCAAAAGGAAAGAAAGTTCTTAAAATTTTTGAGAAGTAAAATAAGATGATGAACACGGTGTTTCAGAGCATTAAACTCACAAGGCTAGGCAGGATGAAGAGTGGTGGGAGGAAACCCAGGACCCGATGAGCTAACCACCCCCATTACACGAGTGTGAGGCAACAAAGATAATGAAAATGAAAAAGAAATGAAAACTCGAGAAGCATTGTGAAGGAAGACATCATACAACTCAGTCTAACAGCTCTGAAGTTCGGCATATAAGGGACAAGAAGAAAGCCAGCTTAGGGCTGTTTTCATTTTAAACTTGTATTTGACTTTGAAAAAGAAACCCACACTGTCTAAATTTCAACTTTTTCATACATTAAACATGACATAACTAAGAGTTTTCAAAAACCAACCTGAGGCACAACAAATGATATTTTAAAAAGGGTGCAAAGGAGACATTCTTTCCATCCCATTCCCAGGGCATATTTTATGTCAAGAATTACATGTTTCAAATTATAATCTATAATTATATTACAGATTTTCCCAAAATAACTTTGTTTGATCATTTGTAAATTATATTCAATGTGTTCGGGAAAATGCTATCAAACTAACAGTTACATTTAAGATTTAATGCTAAATTCCATGTACAACTTATACAGATACTCTTTTGATGAGATATACGATATGATGTAATTAATATGGCAGTATTAGGAAAAGTCCTGAAAGTTGTTTATCTTATTTATGACTTACTTATCTTAATTTTTGCACATCATCTTTAAACCTATCTTATAAAGTGATAAAATATTGAGGCCACTCCTACTTCTTTGAACACAGTAACAAACGTTCTTTGGGGGGAAGTTTTTTAGTGAGGAAAACCCCCTGTATGTACATCAAAAGGGCCCTCAGATAACTACCATTCCAGGTACAAGTCAAAGCCATCTAAGTAATTTATCTTCTTTAAATATGTTTATTCTTTTCAAGAAAGAAAAGAATAAAGCATGCAATCTTTATTTAACTGAAAGGATTCTTTAATATGAAAGGTATTTTTGTAAAGAAAATGTCTGCTCCAACTTAAAGAAAATGATATTTAATAAGGACAACTTCAAAAAAATGATTCCCAATACCATAAAAGCTATCATGGGCCCAAATTTAATTATTCTTACATGCCAGTCCAGTGCTGTCCATGAGAACTTTCTGTAATGATTATTAAAATGTTCTATATGTGTTCTTTCTGATACTGAAGCCACCAGTCACATGAAGCTTTTAAATACTTGAAACTCCATTTTTATTTCATTGCATTTTAATTAATTTCATTTAAATAGTTACCCGCGACTGATGCCTCCTGTGTCGGACAGCACAGTTCTAACGTATTAAGTGGAAATGAATGCAAAGAGGAAAAATCAAAACCTATACCTGTGACTTTTAAATACTGGTATATCATACAATAAAAATAATTTATATCCATGGATCTTAACTGCTGGAGACCATCACAGGGAATTAGAGGTGGGATCTTGTTAATAATTCATATATCCGGGCCTTCACTCCTGACTTACTGAAGTAAGTCTTTTAAAAATCTGTTTTTAACAAGCACCAGAACTAACTCTTATGAACATTAAAGTCTGAGAACACCTGATCAATTTCTGTTCCGATTACAAAGTTGAGTCACTGTGCTTCTCTATCAGGAAATAAGAATTTGTCTTAACTATTGCGTTCTATTATTGAAACACATTGCTTTAATTTAAATATCATTGGCACCTCTTAACCAAACATTTTTTTAGAGTCCCATCTCTATAGAAACAATTGGAGAATAAATTATTTCACATTCTAAAATATCACTAAGTATCAGCTAATTCCCTTGGACAAATGCTACACTTCATCAGACCTTGTCTCTCTGTAGATTCCATAGTAAATGAATTGCCTACCTCGAATCCATGCCTTCATAATTACTATGTAAATCAGTGCAATGCCATTCTCTGACTCTCAATTTTCGTATCGGTAAAATGATATAAAACTCGAATGAAAACTCCTACTTCACAAGATTGTTAATAAGGCCAAATGTAAAGTGCCTAGCAGAGGGTCTGGCACATATTTAATAAATGCTAGGTATCCACTCCCCTTCATTTTCCCAATGACTGTTTTTCTATTTTTTTCCCTTTCAATCCACTCATCTGTCAATTCTGTTAACATTGTTGCCTGAAACCACTTAACCCCTACTAGCAGTTTTAGGGCCAGAAAGAGCCCTCGAGCACAGAGGTAGGGGAAATCTCAGGACATGTGACTTACCTGGCTGCTCTGCTATGACGTGTTACCTTTTCCCAACTCCCCACTCAACCCAGTCTTTGAAGCTGGGCTTTTTTATTACTCTATGCCATGCCTAGTCCTTGCTACTAAAAATCTGCTTCTCTCATCGTGACTCTAGACCTAACTCTCCCTCTTTGCACTCCTTCCAACAGAAAAAGAAAACTAGGCAATGGAGATTTCCCTATTAGGACAGGACTTGGGTGTGGAAGTGTCCTTGATCTTAACATAAGGCATTTGACTATCCTGTTTAGAAACAAAAAAGCAATGATGGCCATCCTTAATCATCTTTTTTTTTAGTGCTGTTATACAGTTCTAGGGTTGGTTCACATTTTTTAGTATATTTCATCTTAAAGGGTTAATCCTTCACATCAATATGAAACATTTCCAAAAATTAAATAAAAACCTAAATCTAATAAAAGCATTTTTACATATAAAATGATTTCTTCACCTTATAAGAAAACATGATAACTGTTCTTGCATTAGTGTACAACCGAATGCTATCTAAAAAAAAAAAAATTGTGACTTTCCCAACTGGCTACAATTCTATACAAAATTCTTCTGAGATTTACCTGCTTTTAGTCTTCCAAAGATGAACATATCACACACTGGCAAGTTATTTTGGCATGAGAATGGAAACCAAACGAACTCTTCTATTTTCTATTTGTTTAGAAGCTAAAAAGCAATGATGACCATCCACCTTCACCTTTTTTAAGTGGTGTTATACAGTCCTAGGGATGGTCTTTTTCTATTTAAATCAATATTCTCTCTTAAATACAGTTGGTTTTAAAAGTCCTATTATAAAAATACCAAAAATGCTCCTAAAGTTTTACTTGTCATCTCATTCAAGAAGCTATGTGATTTGAGGACAAACCATGTTGATATGTCAACTTCAGAAGGACCTCGAAGAATACCAGCAAGTTACGCAGGGGGGCAGTCTCATATATTATAAAACGGAAAGCCTGATGCTTTATGTTGAGTGTGGAAACACAATTTTCAAAATACAGACTTTTTAAAATTACAAAATAATTCGCTGACCTTTTAAACATAACCTAATTACTAAGAGGAAACTAAACAATCAAATTTGGCCAAACTTCAGATTTTTTCTTTTTTTAGGAGCTGCTTCTAGGTCAATTCAAAAAGTATGAATTTTTACATTCTATGAGAGGCAATGCATTTTTCCTCTCCGACAAGTAAGTTTCATGACAGAACACTGAATTGTAGATTTGCATTTCACTACTGGTAAGGGTAAATAAAAATCAATTTTATTATAGGTATAACAAAGTCCATTTCTTCTGTATTTTATCTTAATGGATATCCAAGACACTACTATTTAAAAAATAATATGCACAAAACTACAAGACAGTCATGAGAGAAATTAAAGAAGACACCAGTAAATGGAAACACATCCCATGCTCATGCATAGGAAGAATTAATATTGTCAAAATGGCCATTCTGCCTAAAGCAATATACAGATTCAATGCAATCCCTATCAAAATAACAATAGCATTCTTCAATGAACTAGAGCAAATAGTTCTAAAATTCATACGGAACCACAAAAGACCCCAAATAGCCAAAGCAATCCTGAGAAGAAAGAATAAAGTGGGAGGAATTACGCTCCCTACTTCAAGCTCTACTACAAAGCCACAGTAATCAAGACAATTTGGTACTGGCACAAGAACAGAACCATAGACCAATGCAACAGACTAGAGAGCCCACATATAAATCCAAGCATATACAGTCAACTAATATACAATAAAGGAGCCATGGATATACAGTGGGGAAAAGACAGCCTCTTCAACAGCTGCTGTTGGCAAAACTGGACAGCTACATGTAAGAGAATGAAACTGGACTATTGTCTAACCCCATACAGAAAAGTAAACTCAAAATGGATCAAAGACCTGAATGTAAGTCATGAAACCATAAAACACTTAGGAAAAAACATAGCCAAAAGTCTCTTGGACATAAATATGGGCAACTTCTTCATGAACATATCTCCCCAGGCAAGGGAAACAAAAGCAAAAATGAACAAGTGGGACTATATCAAACTAAAAAGTTTCTGTACAGCAAAGGACACCATCAATAGAACAAAAACACATCCTACAGTATGGGAAAATACATTCATAAATGACATATCCGATAAGGGGTTGACATCCAAATTATATAAATAGTTCATGCAACTCAACAAACAAAAAGCAAGTAAGCCAATTAAAAAATGGGCAGAGGAGTTGAACAGAAACTTCTCCAAAGAAGAAATTCAGATGGCCAACAGACACATGAAAAGATGCTCCACATCGCTAATCATCAGAGGAATGCAAATTAAAACCATAATGAGGTATCACCTCACACCAGTTAGGATGGCCGCCATACAAAAAGACAAACAACAACAAACGTTGGTGAGGATGTGAAGAAAGGGGAACCCTCCTACACTCCTGGTGGGAATGTAAATTAGTTCAACCACTGTGGAAAGCAGTATGGAGGTTCCTCAAAAAACTCAAAATAGAAATACCATTTGACCTAGAAATTCCACTCCTAGGAATTTAACCTAAGAATGCAGCAGCCCAATTTCAAAAAGACATATGCACCCCTATGTTTATCGCAGCACTATTTACAATAGCCAAGAAATGGAACCAACCTAAGTGTCCATCAGTAGATGAATGGATAAAGAGGTGGTACATATACACAATGGAATACTATTCAGCCATAAGAAGAAAACAAATTCTACCATTTGCAACAACATGGATGGAGCTAGAGGGTATTATGCTCAGTGAAATAAGCCAGGCAGAGAAAGACAAGTATCAAATGATTTCACTCTGACAAGTAAGTTTATAAGAGTATATATAAGAGTATAAGAACAAAGAAAAAACTGAAGGAGCAAAACAGCAGCAGACTCACAGAATCCAAGAATGGACTAACAGTTACCAAAAGGAAAGGGACTGGGGAAGATGGGTGGGAAGGGAGGGACAAGGGGGAAAAAGGGGTATTATGATTAGCATAAATAATGTAGCAGGTGGGGGCATACAGGGAAGGCAGTATAACAGAGAGAAGACAAGTAGTGATTCTACAGCATCTTACTATGCTGATGGACACTGACTGTAATGGTGTATGTGGTGGGGACCTGATAATAGGGGGAGTCTAGTAACCCTAATATTGGTCATGTTATTGTACATTAATAATAGCAAACAAAAAAGAATTAAAGCATTTTAAAAGGTTTTAGGCCCTCAATAAATATTTACTATTATTAAAAATAATAATAATAATAATAGTATTTACAGATGAAGAAAGGAAGGCCTAGAATAGTTAAGTACCTTCTTAGAGGTCTAATTTTCAGTAAATTTCTTAAGCCTGTCTACCCTACTCCAATAAGTTGTAAACTTCTGTGTCTTGTAAAGCCAAGGTACATTAGTGGATCTTAAAACCTATCTGCATCAAGCACTACTCTATAAATTAAATAACTATTGCTGCACACACAAATGTAGTTTCTAAAATATAAGATGGTTGCTGTGATTGATAAAATATAAATTTACTTTAAGAGCCTACTGGATTCCTAGCACCTTCATTGCTCCAAATCAAATGTTACTAAATTATAATTACATGTGAGCCTTAAACAACACAGGTTTGAGCTGTGCAGGCCTACTTTTATGGGAATGGTTTCCAATAAATATACTGGAAAACATTTTTGGAGATTCGTAACAATTTGAAAAAACTCACAGATGAACTGTGTAGCCTAGAAATATAGAAGAAAAATAAGAAAAAGGCATGTCATGAATGCATAAAATATATATATGTACTAGTTATTTTTATCACTTATCATAACTTCAACATTAGGCTATTTATAGTTATTGGGGAGTCAAAAATTACACAGAGATTTATGGTTGTGTGGGGGTCAATGCTCCTAACCCCTATATATTGTTCAAGGGTCAACTGTACTATCACTGCAGAAGTGCAGATATTAAAACCAAGGCTCCTACATTCATAAAGGATGGAAGAGAATGCTGTAGAGCTTAGCACTCCAAGCCTACAAATAGAAGGAATAGTCAACCTAAATGTCCTTCTCCTAGTACCTACGTATTGGTTATACTGCTAATTATTTGGCACAGAATGTTGAAAACATAATAGCAGAGTACAGTTGACAGTAACATATTTTATCCTCACTCTAGATCAGTGTATTTAAAATGCCCACAATAGTCATAGAATCTTCCTAGACATTCTCAGACGATCCACTTGGGAAGCACATATCGTTTTAGTATGTGTATTCAGTGATGCATGTGTTGTACTGAAACAGCAGCCTATTGTGATATGTCTGACAGGATCATAGGTGGAGATTTTAGGTCTTTACATTATCTAACATTTGTCTTTCAAAAAACCCAGACCCAAACATATGAAAATGATCATTTTATATAAAAATCATATACATATGAACTTATTTTTCCATTGAACATAAAAAAAATAAACAACTGACATATTTGCTATTCTATAGACATTTAATTATTAAACATTACTATCGATTCACTGAGTTGAGAGGGACATTTCACCCAAAAAGAAGACAGTTTAGTATGCTTTTCAGTGGAAACTTCTGAATCTTTAAATGCAATCTTTTCAGATATATAAGGGAAAAAGATGACCTATAAATGGTTATTAGGTCAAGTTATATTTTAGAGCATATTTTATTTCTCAAAATAGGGGTACAGTGAGGATGTACAGAGAGGGGTACAAAAGGCTAAGTATAGTTCAACCATTGTGGAAAGCGGTATGGAGGTTCCTCAAAAAACTCAAAATAGAAATACCATTTGACCCAGGAATTCCACTCCTAGGAATTTACCCTAAGAATGCAGCAGCCCAGTTTGAAAAAGACATATGCACCCCTATGTTTATCGCAGCACTATTTACAATAGCCAAGAAATGGAACCAACCTAAGTGTCCATCAGTAGATGAATGGATAAAGCAGATGTGGTACATATACACAATGGAATATTATTCAGCCATAAGAAGAAAACAAATCCTACCATTTGCAACAACATGGATGGAGCTAGAGGGTATTATGCTCAGTGAAATAAGCCAAGCCGAAAAGACAAGTATCAAATGATTTCACTCATATGTGGAGTATAAGAACAAAGAAAAAAAACTGAAGGAACAAAACAGCAGCAGACTCACAGAACCCAAGAACGGACTAATAGTTACCAAAGGGAAAGGGACTGGGGAGGATGGGTGGGAAGGGAGGGACAAGGGGGGAAAAGGGGCATTAGGATTAGCAGATGTAGTGTGAGGGGGGCACGGGGAGGGCTGTACAACTCAGAGAAGACAAGTAGTGACTCTGTAACATCTCATATTGCTGATGGACACTGACTGTAATGGGGTTGGGGGGGGACCTGATGAAGGGGGTAGTATAATCACCATAATATTGCACATGTAATTGTAGATTAATGATATCAAAATAAACTTAAGAAAAAAAAAGGCTAAGTAAAGGTATTGGAAAAGAGAAATAATACACTATACACAAACTACCTCCATCATATTACTTTTCTTTTTATACTCATTTAGATATGATAAATAATGCATGAATGAATGAAATCCAGGTGTCAAATACTTTGAGGAACTGATAATAATATCCACTTCACAGTTAAATGATTTAGGATAAATTATTAAACCCAGTGCTTCAAACATACACTCACGCATGCTGGTTCCCTTCTGCTTTCCATCTCTGATGATGGATAAAGAGACTGATGGATTTTCTGGTTAATAACAACACCATGATGACATGAACAGCTATTTTATCATTAAGGCCAAACCTTCAAACTTTCAATTATATCTACCCCTCTGATCTTTAAAGTATATTAAAGTGAAATTCCTTTTCACATTTAATGAACTAAAAGCATAACTATTGCTTAAATATCACTTCCCTAAAATCTGAAATTAGAATAGATTAAGAAATCTAGATGATTGATAATTTGTTAAGGAAATTTAATACTAAAAATTATCTACCACATAAAATAAGTATATTAATAGAAGGATCAAGTAACTCTTACAATGACCAAAAAATTAATCTTTGCAGAAGTAGTGACCAAATTGTCTTCCAGTAATGCTATAGTTCATCTAATTCACAATAGATGTATGCTATTATTTATTTATTTTAAAATTCTTATTTTAAAACTTTAACTTGCATTTAATTGATTCTTTTTACTGGCTATATATTTTTATTGAGATATAACTGACATACTAGTTTCAGATGTACAACATACTGGTTTCATGTTCATACATCTTGTCAAAGGATGCTTTTATCACCATTGCTAGTTTACCCAAAAGAAACTAAGAATAGAGTCAAGTGACTCACTCAAGTTTATTTAATTAGTTAGTAATTGAGCTAGGATTTGAAACTAGGTCATTTGATTGCAAAACTCTTCTTACCATACATGATGCCTCTGGGTGTTCACTGTTGGTACAGATTTGGAGACAATATGTCACTATATTCCCAGAAGCAGAAACAACAGAATTAAGAAGAAAAGCAGTTCTCAGATTGGTGCAGAGCAGAAACACCTAGGAAGTTTAGTATAAAAAATGCCCAGCTTCTGATCTGCTAGGTCAGATACCAAAGCTCTAGAACCACCAGTTTATAACGTAAAATAATGAACACTGAACTAGTGATGCACAGAGACGGAGGTCTCAATGTGGGTGAGTGAGCTGCCCCTGAAAATATGAAATAGAGAGTTAAAAGGCCAGGTCAATAGCAGCAAAGCTGATATCCCTCCAATCTGCCTCACACAAAATGAATTTAAAACCCTACTGGTCCATACAAATAGAAGAATCTCTATGACAATAAAATTGGATAAACAGGAAACATCTAAGGTATTGTACTGATATCTTAAATTCTTTAAAATATCTAAAAGGCCAGTAAACCATTCCTTTCATAAACATTCATAGCAAGGTATATGACTGTTGGTCATATAAGTTAGTTCTCACTCAGCTGACTATAGACTATAGTGTAATTTTTAGAATTCCTTTTACTTCTTATATCAACAAAGCCTTAGTTTGAATATTTTCCAGTAGTGTTAAAAGCAAAACTTTGAAGGTCTCCTAAATAAACAGGACAGTTCCTTCAACATTCATGCTGTGAAAACCAAGTCAACCCCACATGGTATAATTACATCACCTCTATCATGAAGATGAAGAATTGGTTAGCATGTTTATCTTAAAATAGCTTAAGAATTTTCCATTTTGAGAATTTTAAAATGTAATAATGATGGTATTGATATTATAATTAAAAAACAAACCACTTACATGTTTCTGGTCAGGTCTGTTCCAACCAGAATTCTATTAAAAGCTCACTAACATGTAAATGAACTTGCATGTGAAATTTCATTTTGTTCATGAACCACTCATTCGTGACTTAATAGCTCATTTAATAATTTCATTCATGATTCAGTATCATTCACTGATTATTAAAATCATTATTCCCCCCAACTGTTAAGTAACAAATAGAAATTTTCTTTAGCTACATATTAATTGTCCGTGGTGGCAATTTTTTAGTGTGACTGGGGGAGTCCTTGGCCAGTATGCCTTTCCCCTGTTCTTCAGGAAACACTCCATTCCTAGGCCACAATGGTGAGCATAGGCCCCAGGGTGTTGACACCAATTATTGGCCCAATGCACATATGACTAAAGCTAGGACAGTTGGAAAATTTCCCTGGGATTTTCCTACCTAGAACTGGCAGGGAAAAGTTTTTAGATTATGAGCTGCCAAGCATCATGTTTAGTCTTGCATGGAAAACATTTGCCTGTAAAATAGAAAAATGAAACAGCCACACAAGAGGAAAGCAGAGGGCTCTCCAGAACATACTGACGGCATTTAGTGATTTGTTCCATTTGCCCCTGAAATCTGATCCCACCAAAGCATTTTCTATGGCTTCAACATATGAGTTGATGAATTTTCCTTTTGTTACTGAATGGATCTCTTTTGCTTACAACCAAGTAGTCCTAATTCATTAATTTCCCTATATTAAATCAGGCTTTTCCTCACCTGGACTATGTCACTATGGAAACTCTGCCAGGAATTTTACACTAACACCTCTCCCGTTCGCTAGTGCCTTCAAGTTTCTGTGCACCTCCTTCTCCTCCATGAAGCCATGACAGATCAGTATAATCCATGCCCTCTTTACTTAAAAAAAAAAACAACTATGATATGCCATCTTGTCATCTATAACTAATATTCAAATTACCTATTGCTATTTAACCTTTCACGTGTATATCTTTGTCTTTAAAGTATATCGGCTTAGGGTAAAGTGCATGTCTTAAATTTATTTGCAATTGCCATAAATTTTTATACACTTCCAAGAACACATATAGAACTAGGTAAATGAATCAGTTCTGGCATACTTTTCTATATTTTACAGTGGGAACTGAGGAAGTAGTACTAGCTGCAGAATGAAATTCACGAAAATAACCAATTTATATAAATGCTAGGTATTTATCATTTAAGGGTCTTTGAATTCTTCTGACGTGTTTATCCCAAATAATAATATCTAAGGCAGATATGAAGTACACTTTATCTTGTACTTAAAAATTTAATTTCAGTGAATGTTCCGTGTCTATTGCATTTTTCTCATAAAACATATAATCAGCATTGTACTACTTAGGTCTAAAAGAATCTCATAAGACTGAAGAGATGAGCTACTTAAATGAAACCAAGAGTATGAGCCAAAGCAAAAGCATTTTTCTTAAGAAAAAATATTCTTGCTGTTTTAATTCAATTCAAGAAACATGGAATCATTTAGAGAACTTTTTTCACTATACATAAATTATTTCTTTTCAAATATTATAGGCATTATGTTATATTTCTAGCATAGGTCAATGTATCAAATGCTATTATTGTATCATTCATATCCACAGTTTTTGAAACATCCATTAAGTGAATATGTTTGGACAATAGAAAGAAAAAAGACTGAAAAACTGAAAGGGAAATTCTAATGTGACTCACTACTTTAGACTTACGAAAATTTAAAAAAAAAGATTTATTTCTTGATGGCATGTGTTTCTACTGAAAACTGAACCAAAAGTCATGGTAGCGGCTGTGGATTCTTCAGACAGATGGTGTCAGCAGACCAGTCGATTAGTCAGCTTGGCAGTGGAAGAAGGATAGATAGTTTTACAAAATGCCACCAAACTCAATCTATGAAAAACAGAAAGAGGCTTGAATTTGCACTCTGATACTTGATCCTGGTTACTGCCTGGTTTGTAAAATAGGCAACTCTTGTCACCAGCAGTTTAGAGTTTCCTCATTGGATTTTCACAGAAATGGTTCTCAACACAAAAGCCAAAACCCTGAAGAGACAGCTGGGTTTAACAGGTGATCACAAGTGATCACTTCTAATGGTTTTCCTGTCAAAGACCCACTGTGGGTTTTCTTTCTTCTTATTTTTCTATTCTTATTTTTTTAAATATATCATTTGAGAATTTACCCATAACCTAAGATAAACAAATCTTGTACCCAAAATTTAAAGTCCCTATTTACAATCAAAAATTTAATTTTTTGTTGCTCCAGGTAAATTTTATCTTAGATTGTATTTTGTCAAATTAATATTAGTAATTCTTTCCCAAGAGCCTGAGACCATGTTTACTAATGCCACCAAATTCAATCAAAATCAGAAAGCTCCATTTAATTAGCAATTTTGCCCATGAGTATGGGACCTTCTAATGTAAATGAGAATTTTCATTAACATGGAATGAGACCAGGTTATGGGGCCCTGCAGAGAAAAGTTAGTTTGAGAAACAAGGAAGCTGGTTGTGCTTCTGAAAAGTGGTGTCTAGGAAAAATCTCCTAGGTTGAGCTTACCCTTACATCTTTATCTAAGAGATGACAAGATTGCAGTAAATTATATTTAAATTAAGTCTCTTCCAGGTTAGCTCTGAGTGTAAAAGCCAAGTAAAAGAGCATTTTGGTTCAACCATTGTGGAAAGCAGTATGGAGGTTCCTCAAAAAACTCAAAATGGAAATACCATTTGACCCAGGAATTCCACTCCTAGGAATTTACCATAAGAATACAGCAGCCCAGCTTCAAAAAGACATATGCACCCCTATGTTTATCACAGCACTATTTACAATAGCCAAGAAATGGAAGCAACCTAAGTGTCCATCAATAGATGAATGGATAAAGCAGATGTGGTACATATACACAATGGAATATTATTCAGCCATAAGAAGAAAACAAATCCTACCATTTGCAACAACATGGATGGAGCTAGAGGGTATTATGCTCAGTGAAATAAGCCAGGCAGAGAGAGACAAGTATCAAATGATTTCACTCATATGTGGAGTATAAGAACAAAGAAAAAACTGAAGGAACAAAACAGCAGCAGACTCACAGAACCCAAGAATGGACTAACAGAGGGAAATGGACTAACTACCAAAGGGAAAGGAACTGGGGAAGATGGGTGGGAAGGGAGGGATAAGGGGGAAAAAGGGGTATTACAATTAACACACATAATCTAGCGGGGGCAAGGCATACAGGGAAGGCAGTATAACACAGAAAAGACAAGTAGTGACTCTATAGCATCTTACTATGCTGATGGGCAGTGACTGTAATGGGGTATGTGGGGGGGGCTTGATATTAGGGGGAGTCTAGTAACCATAATATTGCTCATGTAATTGTCCATCAATAATAGCAAAATTTAAAAAAAACGAGCATTTTGATTTCCTCTGAAGGTATTATAAACAAACATTTGAAAGATTATCTCATGACCTTGTCTATATATGAGGGGAATTTGATCAAGTAAAACAGTAACTTTTTATAATAATTTTATTAATGATTTCATAAGATAAAACTAATAGGCCTTCCTGCCCTCTTTAGGGAGACTGTTGAGGGCACAATGAATAAAGAGCATGAGATCTGGACTTCAGGGCCCCAACTTGGCCCATTTAAGGAGTTGTGCAAACTCGAGTCACCAGTTTCTCAACCTCTCTCTTGACCTAAGTTTCCTGACTTAAAAAACAAAAACAAAGACTAAATAACTATTGAAAGGACTCAGTGAAACATAAGGTGAAAAAGACAGTACAGTGTGATACAAAAGTAACCTTCATTAAATATTTCTTTTAAAAGCTGCAAATTTTAGATCATCTATTTCTAGCCAGTAAAATAGGGCTCAGCCAAAAAAATAGAATTGTTGAATGTGTAATTATATGAACACTGAAATTAATTTGTCAGCCTCTTTACAGCCCAAGGTGTTCAGCAGCAAACACAAAAGGGAAAAGAGGTTTCAGTACTTAAATGGTGAACATAATGATGTTTCTATATTCATGTGACATTTCTGACCATTATTCCCTAACACTCAACTTTGATCCTGAAAACTCTTTACCTGCTTTAAGGTAGCATAAAGACTGTTACTTAATAACTACTTAAAACATGTTACATAAAAATATGCAGGTCAGCCTAATTTTGTTCTCTTGTTTTGTTTTGGTGGGTTTTTTAATCCCAAATTTAATCAGAATTGGTCCTCTGTAAAAGAGTATGCCAAGGATTAAGCATGAAACAGAGGAACAGACTCTGCAATACATATACACAACTGCAATTGCTCCCACAAGATGTAGGGCTCAAAATCAAGAGCAAAGTGTTAACAGTGAGAAATAGTAGCAGCAAAACAGTGGATCTCCATCCTACACTAGCAGCTTGGATTCAGTGTTGCTCTGAACAAAGTGCAGACATGAAGGGTCATCTACAAATGGAAGGAAAAGAGGGAAAAGAGCCACTCAATTGTGCAGTTTCATTAAAATCAGTGCACACGCCTGTCTGGAGCCTGACCTTGGGCTGCCTCCACTCTGCCTGAGAGTGCCTAGACGATCAGGAGCCCAGAAGGCATTTCCCTGACTGACAGATCCCTCAGGATTCCAGCCTTCTGTCTGCCTGGATTTATATGCAGCCTAGGTTCCTTAATGCGACTTCCTGCTTAAGGCATGTGACAGCACAATGCCTACCTTCATGTTGCCCCTAAATCCCTCACCAGTTATAACCAAACTTTCCTGTCTCTCCTCTTCATATCAACTTTTGCCCAATTTAGTTCTACCCAAATCTATGACAACTTCATGTTTTCCTAGGCATATAATTGAATCTATACATTCTACTACATATACAGCTTATACATTTTGGAAGCTTTTTTGTCATTTAATAGGACCAACTAAGAATCTGTTCTTGCATTGCAAGAGAAATAAGAGTAAGTTCAACAAAGTGCACAGGATAATCTTTCATGTAGGAACAGGAACAACAGATTAATTTGCTTTAAGACCACAAATTTTTCTTTAAGACCACAATATGTGGTTGCTTAGGAAATTTTGTGAATTTTAGAAAATCTAAGACATAGCCCCACTACATTTTAACAATGAAAATGAGAACTTTGCCTAACACCAAATGCATTCTTTTTCCTTAAATTTTAAAATGTGATTTGAAAAGGGTATTCAGCTAGGCTATAAAACAGATGAATTGATAGAAAACTACTCCTTTTCTCTTATAAAGTAACTGTGGTCATTTAAGATGAATATTCCCAAATGTGTATAAGATATTCTAAACCACTTAGCCTGTCGGTTAAAACCTTCCACAACCCGACCATAATTTATGTTTTTAAACCCCAAGTCCCACAATTCCCCTCAGATATGGAAAAATCAGAAAAATCACTGGCATGCAAACCTGCTTTGTTCTTTATTCACACACTTCTCTCTTTTTAAAATTCTTAAACAGAAAAATGTTCTTCACTTTTCCTCATGTTACATCATTAAAATACTTACTCCAGCCTGAAATAATTTCTCCCTGCAAAGTTTTGTTTGTTCTTTGGAGTAACTTAAATTGCATATATCATGTAACTATTTATATATTTTTTTTAATCAAACTGCAACATAAGCTCCTTAAAGACAGGGGCCACTTCTTTATTTTCTTATTTTAACCAGATCATCTAGCAGAGAGGATCACAAGTCAAGCAAACAATCAATAGTTTTTGTTTTATTTTCACTTCATAAGCTACAGTGAAAAGAAATAAAGGAAAGTATTAAAAAAACTAACCATGAGAAAATAAAAAAATCTTCCTGAAATATTTAGAAACATTTACCACAATATTGGTATCATACATCTGGATGATTAAGTCCTGCTTATTAAACTATATATGCAATATTGTTCAAACTGGTGATTATGATCAATTAGTACCTTACTGAAAATGTACCCTATCTTTCTAGGCTGGGACAAAGTATTTAGCATTATATGAATTTTTAATATCTATATAGTAAACTTTTAATATATATAAATGAATTAAAAAAAATAATAACATCATATAAACTGGGAGGACAAAATGCCTTTCAAATTACTTTTAAACTTTACCAAGACATTCAACATAAAATGCATATATAAAAATCCCACATATATATTTTCAGACTCTTACATTAATTTTGCTGTCCTTTCATGAACAGAAGAGTCTCCATCTGGTTCTACAGATTTCAAAAATTATCAATTGCATGATTGCATCTAATATTTTGATTTTAGATATACATATCCATTTTTAAAAGACCTATATATTTACAGATATTGAACAAATAAAAATACATGCTTCCATCTAGTGGCCGATTCAATCAATTAAGGTAGGGGAGGAATGGATTGAAATCCATATAAAACTCCCAACCTCTTTCAGCCAAATCGTTCTAGTCCACTCTCTTTTGAACCAAAGTTTCTAGATGAGGTGTCTGCAGTTTTCACTGTTTTCATATGTGCTGCCTTGTATTTGTTTGAAATGCTGAGAAATATTATACTAATGGGAACAGCCATGCTAGGAGTCCTTATTGAACACCAGGTATCACACACATTATGCCATGCCTAGTAATGACTGTATAAAATAGATAATCTTATCCTCATTTTGAAAGTAGAAAAACTGAAACTCAAAAATGTGAATTAAAAAAAAATGTGAATTACCTTCCCTAGCATTCCATACTGGTTAGCAGCAAAGGGGTTCACACCAGGGCTAGTTCTGCTGGTTCTGGAGCCTGGGCTCTCTGCATAATATTCTGCATGATTAAAAGGAAGTACACACAAGAGAAGGAAAGAGCTGATGATCCCCAAAGAGACTGTTTTTTTCCACCTCAGTAATTAAAGTCAGAATCTGCTTAAGCTGAAAGAGTTAATTTTAAAGTTCTGCAGGATTGTATTCCCAGTCACCTCCCTTCCAGTTGAGGTCAAATGCAGCTCGAATCTGTTCTCCAACTATTTACAGACCTTTTTATCAACATCAGTACTCTTCAGGTTCTGACATCTCTCTTCAGGCCAGAAGTGTTTATTTAATCAACAAGTACAGCTTGAGAAACATCAGGCTCTTATTCATGGTTAAGTAATTAAAAACGGAAAACACATCACCAAGTGCCTAATATATGCAAGCATTAATTGGTTCAATTGGTGAATGTTTCCCCAGACTGTATTTGTTTCTCATGGAAGGGTGCTGTGCTCCTATCCAGGCCGCATGGCTTTCAGGGTTTGCTAATTAGTGCTTTCCTAATCCCATTCAGAAAACTGGAACAAATTTTTGCCATTCCCCTTCCATAAATGGGCGGTCACTGAGATTAGGTCAAACCAGCTCAGCCTTATAATAGCATCCTTCATCAGCCAATGTGAAATAAAAATGAGGCAAAAACACTGGCTTTTATCTCACACTGTCTCTGGAGCTCATTAAAATGCACAGGCTCTTCTTCCCGTTACAACCCTGCTGTTCTATACACTAATAAGCCAACAAAAGGTGCTGAAAGCAATGGGCTGAATAATTGTTGACATTTACAGTTCCTTAAAGGCAACTGTTAAAAGATTTCTGTCTCCTCAGCAATGTAGATCACATTCTGATAAAGTCCCATCACTAAGCGAGATCTCCTCTCACTTTTATAAGAATCACACCGCTCTGGGGATGGCGGGGATCCGATAACGGAGGACTGTTTATGTTGATGTTGTTTCACATATTCAGCTTTCAACCCACTTTACTAACCAAAGAGTTAAAACAACACCATGTGTTTTCACTGAACTGTGCCCCCTGAGGACCCTGGGCCTCTGCCATTTTAAAAGTGTGATGGGAGCCCACTGGCATAATAAAGAAAAAGGCGGGAGGAGGAAGTGGGAAAAGACAGGATACAGGCACAGAAAAAGAAAATGAACACATGAGCGCCCATACACCCCAGGAATCTACTTGGACCCAGACCTTGCCTAGTCATTTTACCCACCAAAAATAAATGCTTAAATTAATGATCAACTTTTATAAAACTAGCTTCTAAAATAGAGCAAGCTTTTGATCTTACTGTTCCCCTGCCTCAGGATATTCCTTGATATTTATTAAAATGCACTTTGAGCATGTTACAAGTCAAACAATAATTTCCTACACTTTAATACAGGCACAGACATATAATTTAAGGAAACATTTGCCAAGGAATAACACATGTTCCAAACACAAACACCAAATTAGATTCATGTTATAATTATATTTAAAAATCAATACATTAAGTAAGAATTCAGCATGTTCAAAGAGGTATATTAGCCCAAAACTATAATTATAAGAAAGTGACCCGCCTCCCTAAGACTGGGCAGGATGTAAGAGGTAAGATGTCTGGACAGAGGGTGAAGATTGCTCATTACCACCTGTCACGCCCAAAACACATGGGCACAAGGAGCTCATATTTTCCTCTATGCTTGGCACAGTGTCTTCATGTCATAATAATGTGAAAATTTCAAGGGGCGCCCAAACACATTTTTGAAACTACACAAAAACTCTAAAGGCTCTAAAAATATAAATGTGTAAGGATACTAATAAAGTGTTCTTTTCCAATAGAGGATTATCTTTTATATAAAAATTTCAGTATCTTCTTGAACATCTTCAGCATAGGTTCTTGCATGAACAATCACAGTTTCTCTGCAGCCCTAGTATTTACTTAAACAATGGTTACAATAACCACTAGTATTCATAGTACAGGGCACTGGCTAAAAGATATGCAGTTCAAAAATTTTTTAAATAAGCTTTCCTCATTGGCCAGAACTTTACTTCTTATGCCTCTTTTCCCCCCTCTGCTTATTAGTTACATGTAATTCTATAAACCACCTCAAAACACTTCAGTCCATGGAAATGTGTAAGGATTTCATTCCTGGTAGACAGAGCTTAAACATGACCCATCGAGAGAAACATGATTAAATTAAAAATATAATAATTGGGAATAATCAGTGAGTTTAAAATATATATTACTATAAACCACTATTAACATCTAAATTGTCATTACCTTCTAAATCATCAAAGTAGGGCAATAAAAATACAACATAAAACACAGTGTATGCATTATATGTATTAACTTATTTAATTCTTTCAGCAACCATATGATAGATATTATTGTTTTATCTATGATAGAAATGAGAAAGCTCATGAGCACAAAAAGTTTAAGGGATTCAAATTCCCCAAGCTCAGATGCTTGTAATTAGGTACTGAGTTTGTGTACTTAATCATTATGCCATTCTGTATAATGAAATAAATTATAATACAGTAGTTACCCCCTTATCCATGGTTTCATGTTCCATGGTTTCAGTTACCTGCAGTTATCCATGGTCCAAAAACAGATTACCCTCCTTCTGACATTTTATCAGCAGCCAAATACTGTCACATTGACTACGCTTCATCTCATCACATAGGCATTTTATCATCTCAGATAATCACAAGAAGGGTAAGTACAATACAATAAGATACTTTGAGAGAGAGACCACATTCACACAGCCTTAATTATATTGTTACCATTGTTCTATTTTATTATTAGTTATTTTTATTAATCTCCTACTGTGCCTAATTTATAACTTAAACTTTATCATAGATATGTATGTATAGGAAAAAATATATAGTATATGTAAGGTTCAGTATTACCCTCAGTTTCAGGCATCCACTGGGGTTCTTGGAACATATCCCCCCAGATAATGAGGGACTACTGTACATTGTAGTTCATTTTAATGTTACTATATAATAGCAATGGCTTCACATTTATAGAGTTAGAGACTATAATAAGCACTTTACACAATTTATCTCATTTAAATCTCTCAGTAATCATGAGGTAGGTCCTATTACCATATCTCCCATAAGTGACTGCCAATCAACCTCTTGAACAAACAAAGAAGAGATGCCCCACTTCTATAACACAAAATTCAGTAAGCAATGGTAATGTGATGAAGCCTAGATTAAATACTGAGCTTTTTCCTGTGAGTTGAGGTAAAACACATACCATAAAATTTACATCTTAACCATTTTTAAGGGTACATTTTAACAGGGTTAAGTATATTCATAATTTTTTCTGAAACAATTCTTTGGAACTTTTTCATCTTGCAAAACTGAAACTCTATCTTCATTCAACAACTCCCTTTTCCCCTACCCTCAAAAGCAAATACTGCACATTTGTAACATTATAAATATCTATAAATAAATGCACTCCTCCACACAGTGATAGTAACTAGATTAAAAAATTGAATTTTGTTTTCATAAAAAATAGCATACCTTAGTTACGGAAATAGAAAAGATGCTGCATGGAAGAATTTACATAGTAAGAGTTGAGCATTTCTATCAAGTTCTAAGTGTAACATGCAATAGCTGTCTTTCTGTACTTTCCAGACAAGAAAAACAGCTGAGGTTACTTTGAAAGATTTCACTACACTAATAGTTATCAGAAGAAAATGACTGGCAAAGGGAAATCTGAAATTAAAAAGTAGGACTAAAGATTAAATTCTACCCTCCACCCTCTCTACCCCACCCCTACCTCACCTCGCCAGACACACACCACTTTCTTTTCACATTATCCCCCCAAACACACATCTACAAGCCAATTTCCTAAAGGGAACAAAAAAACAATTTTACATTAAATTACCACTTACACTATCTTACCCCCTTAGGTTCTCAAAGGCAAACACAAAAACACAAGGCATCCTGGAAGATATTTACAGAATCGCCGTCTCAATCGCAGAGGTTAGGGCATTTGATACTAAAGCTAATTTTAAAAAAGCACTTTTTGGTCAAATTGTCACAGTATTCAATTACTCAAACTCAGTGTAATAAAAGCTAAAAAAGTCTATCAGAACTCATAATGCAGTCTCTTTCTCAGCGAGTGAATCATACCTGGCATTGTAGGGAGTAATAAAGAAATTACAAAAAATTATGCAACGAAAAGCACAAATATTTAACATGAAGGAACATACAAATGAGGAAAAAGAAAGAAGTGAGGACATGTGTTCAATCTCAACCATAAATATAAACATTTGAGTATTTAAGTAACTGAGAAGTCAACACTATCTTGGTTCACTGGAAGGCAGTTGGGGTAGGGGTGGGGGTCTGATGACACTGGGAAGTATATGAAAAGGGAGAAAGGCAAGCTTTTAAGGAGAAAAGTTTAACATCAATGGCCCAAAGTTGGTACAAGCAGATTTTAATCTCGTGGCGTTAAATTAAAAAAAACATGAACAAATATTCAAAATACATGAACAAACATATAGTTAGGAGAATCCATGCTATTCATGCATGTTATCAATGCATAACAATAAAAATATCAATAAAAGTGAGAGTAATATAAATTATCAAAGCATTGTGCCGATGCTACACTATGCTTTATTAACATTTCACTTTACCCTTCCACTAGCCTTCTGAGGGACTGTGATGGTGACGATGGTCAGGCTCACAACAGAATGATGTGAGAAGTATACAGGCAAAAGTTTGGTAATAATTATATTGGAAAAAGATTAACTAAAAATGAAGTACAAAAGGTACACATCTTTTTGTGCCTTCTAGGACCATCTTTTTTTTTTAATTGAAATATAACTGACATATAATATTGTGTAAGTTTGAGGAACACAACCTGTTGATACATTTATATATTGCAATATGTTATACTATAGTAGCTTTAGCTAACATCTCTATCACTTCACATACTTACTATTTCTTTTTTGTGGTGACCATTGAGATCTAGTCTCTTACCAACTTTAAAGTTTATAATACAGTTTTTTTACTATAACCATTATGCTGTACATTGATCTCCAGAATTATGTATTTACCTACTAGTTGTATGTTTGTGCCCTTAAACAACATCTCACTCTTTCCCCCATCTCCCCAGTGACCACCAGGCTACTCTCTGTTTCTATGAATTCAGCTTTATTAGACTCCACATAGAGCATCATATAGCATTTGTCTTTCTCAGTCCAGGATCATCCTTTACATATATTTCTTCCTTCTTTTTTTATTGAAGTATAGTTGATCTACAAAATTATATTGGTTTCAAGTATACAACATAGTGATTGGACAGTTACCTAAATTATTAAACGTAAATGCTCACCTCAACTAGCGCAGCTACTATCTGTCAACATAGAAAAAAGTTACAGAACTATTGACTGTATTCTCTATGCTATACTTTCATCCCCTTGACTAGTTCATGTTTATGATTGAGATTTTGTGCCTCTTTATCCCCTTCACCTATTTCAACCACCCACCCCACCCTTTAAGACCCTTTCTAAGTGTGTTCAGCTCTCAGAGCTCCCTTGATGAGTTAGCAGAATGTAGGCCTCTCCCTTTCTTCTCTGCCCCAGAATTACTTTTCCCCTGGACCATTATAATTATATTGGAAAAAGATTAACTAGAAATGAAGTACAAAAGGTACACATTTTTATGCCTTCTAGGACCATTTTTTTTTAATTGAGATATAACTGACATATAACATTGTGTAAGTTTGAGGTACACAACCTGTTGATAAATTTATATATTGCAATATGTTATAATTGAGAGAAGATGAGAAAAAATGTGCCATTCAGACCAGCTGGCTAACAGATTAGACTATGCGGGTAAGTGTACCTATCTTGGCCCAAAAATGTGAAAGGAAGTGAGGGTATAAAAGGCAATGTTTTAAAGGTGTAAAGATTGAATGGGAAAGAGAAATGATTTTATTTTATAACCTGGTTCCTTAAACTTGTCTCAAGTCAACATTTTGAGTGGGCTCATTCTTTGTTGTGAGGGGCTATCCTGGGCATTAAGGGACACTTAGCAGCGTCCCTGCTTCTGGCTCAGCGGATGCAGTATATTAACAGTTATAACAACCAAAACTGCCAAATGTCCAGGGCAACCATCTTTGACATATTTAAGCTTTTGTTTTGTTTTGCCTTGGTTGTTTTTATTAGTATTATAAATAATTATCTCTATGGAATATTTGAATTAAGATTTGCAGACAGAAGCAAAGGTGAGATTTCAAACAAAGCCTGGTAAATCCACGCTGCAAAGATTTTGTGGAAATTCTACCCATTCAAATATCAGCTCTACAGGGTTAAGATTCAAGTTAAATGGATGGTGAAAACCCCAACAGTGAAAAGGAGAAGGGACAGCAGAAAGCCCAGCACTAAACCTTGAATGGTTAACATAAATTTAATGATCTTGGAACAGACATCAGCAAAAAAGAAGTTGTTGAAAGAAAAGAACAAGTCTCATGGCATGCCATCTTCTCCCAAGCCATTAGGGGCCCAAAGAAGAGGGTAAGCAGTGACAGAGTTCACAGCAACTTCCAAGAAAACAAGAACCCGGAGGATGCCATTGCTTTGAGCCAAAAGGGAATGAATGGCTCTCCTAACGAAAGGGCTCTCAGAAGGGCATTTCAAGCTACCACCTCACCATTTGGTGCCCAGGAGCAGTCCTCAATTACCGTAACAGATTGAGAGTTTATGTATATTCTATGATGCTTGGATTGCTAGCAATTAGCGTCAGCACAGCTTATACTTCCATGGCAGCATGCAGTACGAAAGAAAGAATAAACGCAGTACTTCTGAGTTGTGGGTGCTAACCAGTCAACCATGCTGGCTAAATCCTGCCTCTAAGATCTCTTTGTAATATACACTATTCACCCAGGCAGAAGTCTTCAATGACAGCTATTCATGTGCCCCAGCTGATCCAATGTGGGCAACAGGGATGGTTCGGCGCTACTTACCTTTACTGAATGAACAGAAACTGTTTCCCAACCCTCAGTCTGGTGCACGAACTCTACTGCTTCTTTTAGACTTTTAATGGGGTGTCCTCAAAATGGCATATCAGAGAAAACATTTCATCCGAAGAACATGTACAGAGGAAGCTACTTGTTCAGTCGCAATCCTGGCCTTTGGGGATATGTGCAATCTCGGTGCTGAATAACGGGGGATGAGGGGAGGAAAAAAGCTTTCCTCTCTATTCTAAACACCCCTTAGCCTCCTTTAGTTAAAGCCGCTAATTATGCAAGGCGGGCTGAATGATGAGTAGTGGTTTTGTGATCCCAGCTATTGTTCAGAAGGGCTGAGATCACCAATGCATTTTCCTAGGTATAGAGAATTTGAAGGGAAAAGTCTGAGTACTTATTATCTCTTTGTCTCTTAAAACAGTGCCTATTTACAAACTTTTCACTAGTGAGTAAAAACATTTACTGGCAATAAAACACAGCAGTGTTTCAGAATGTTAACCTCTTCCCCCAAAACACCACAAAGTGCTCTGAGTCTTTAGGAGGAACAAAGCTGCTTTCATTTTTGCTTCTTGCCACACAGTGTGAGGAGATAGGAAGAAAAGTGGAAGAAAATTAGAAATAGTTTTAATATGTGCATTAAATATATATACATATATACGCATGTATATATTTCCTTGGGGTTATCTATACTGCAAAATTAAGCAACTGAACCCTACCTTTAGAAAACCTCAATCAAATTAATAAAAACAATACATTATTACAGACTGAGGAGGGGTAACTCTTACTGCTCACAGAATTATACTGTCAATAAAATACAGGGCATAAGAATGAAGAAAAGATGATAAGAGCGGGTGATGAATCCTCTGAGGCAGACTAGCAACTCTCCCTTTGGGTGGATATTTGTTTTCTAAGAAGTGGGGGGATCTTGTTAAAACATTTATGCTTTTAAAACACTTTAATCATCTCTGGGCCTTGCCTTCCTTCATAAATGTTCTTGAGACAAGAATCATGATATACTGATGTTATATATTTTAAGTTGCTAAATACCTAGAACTTTATCCAAAAATAAATAATAAGTGATGAGCAAGAGAACAAGCGAACTCACTCTTGTTTTCTATACACACTGCATATTCTCTGCATAATGTTTGGTGAGTAAACATACTGCATGCAATGTCTTCTTGAGCGTCAAGGATACTGGAATAAATCTTGGGGAAAAAGCTGTGATCATGTGAAGAATTAACTGTCCAAATATTATTTTCTCTTGAAAGTAAAAATTTAAATCTTGCTGGCCATGTATTTTTCCCATACATTTTCAATTTATTTCTAAGTTCTTTTGTCAGAGTTTTCATATCAGTTAAACAAAGCTAAGAACTAAAAGGTAACTTTTTATGAAAGGAAATACGCTTATTTCACAAGACTGGTAGACCCTTCTATCTGGTCCAGTTTTGGGAAACATTCACTTCTCTTAGCGAAAATGGAAAGCAAAAGAGCGGTGAAGGTAGAAAAACAATGATGCCTGCTCTAACTTCCACAACATTAATTCTCGAGTCCCGCATTTTTGTGGTCTAAAATTTTTCTTATTGGACACACCAGAATATTAACATCAATGAGAGAAACCTTTTATCTCCACCTGCTGGAAGCATGAAACATAACTGGGGTCCAAGATAATTATTGATATGAAGAAAAAATAGTTACACAAATTAAATTTCAAATCATCTCTTTTAGATTATATCCTTTGATACATTATTTCTGTCACTGAGCTGATTCAATGGCTATAGGATCTTTGTTTTGTGATTGTTACAAGATTTATTCTTCTTTAAAAATTTTTATGGTGGCCATTATATTTCATCAAAATTGACAAGTGATTAAGCTGCAAAAAAAATGATGGAAATATGTAACAGTTGTATAATAGTCAAATTACAGTCCTTAGAAAAGACAGTGTTATGGAAATATAACTTGAGTTATGAGGAATGTAATGTCTATTGTTTATTATATACAAAGAAAATAGATGCTGAGATAAGAGCTTTGAAAATAAGATATTAAGTATTTCTAACAGAAAAAAACAACTTCCTCTTGAAAAAAATCCTCCTCTCATTTAAGATGTAACACTGGGTTTTAGCTGCCTCATGGGTATGGAAACAGAAAGCAGCTGCCTGGGTTCACCTTCTGTTGTATAAAATAATTGTTACTGTGACTATTCATTCATTTACTAAAAGAAAAAAAACTGTCTCCTAAAAACAGTTATTGCTCTTTCAATTTGATTAAATATATCTGGATGTAATAGTTTAGTGGAAGCCTAAGACTAGTATAGAAAGCCAAAATGAAAGTTAATGCATAACAGGGAGAAAAAGTATTTGCCTTTTGGTTAAATATTTTAATACCTTGATGGTGCTTAAAGACAGCAATAGCCACTGTAGGAAAGGAAATGATGGCAGGGAGGGGAGGAGAGAAGAGGAAAGGAGGGAAAAGAAAGGAAATACAAGACAGGAAAAGAAAAGGGAAGAGAAGAGAAATTATCTGCCAACAGTGGATTTTCTCCTTTTAAACTAAACTTTAAAAATGTAAGAACTTGATACACTAGATTTTTTTTTCCTAGTATGCTAGATTTTTTTCCCCTTAATACTCTTTCAATCATTGTTGATTGGCAGCATGCCATTTCGCTCATGTTGAATGCATAAGGATATATGAAGAAACTATTTTTCAGCTAATATTTCAGAATTTTATAAATTATATATTTTCTCCATCTTTTAAGCAGGAGAGCAACAGAAGGTCCCTGCCAAAAGTTTACCACCCTACACAAGCATTTACTTTAATGGGTTTAAGTCAGTTTTCTGGCAAATAAGTCAGTTTTCTTTTTGAGCTAATTATAAGCAAAAGTGAAAATGAGTCAGTTACACTGTCACTAGTCTGTAACTAATAACAAAGCAATGGGATACATACATATTTTCAATATATACTTAACGGTTCTTTACAAAGTGCTTCACTTGGCACAGGAGAAATCGTAAACAAAAAAAGTAAACATCTCCTTTCCCCTTCCAAATTTACATTTTAGCTCACTCTAGGAGTAAAGTATATATATTATTTCTCAAACTTCACTGTCAGTTCTTAGCCTTTAATTAGGCTTTGCTACATTAAACAATATTAAATAATATACAATATAAATAATAATTACTAATTATAACTAAATAAATATAAATCATATATTAAATAATATTAAAACACAAATTATTTACATAAAACTTCAGCCACATGAACTAGCACTTCATAGAGTTCCATAGATATTTGTTGAAAGTATGAAAGGACAGTAAGATAAATCAATCCTGTATTTAACTAGCTATAAAATTAATCTCTCTGAGTAAGAAAGCTTGATAAAATAATGGTAAATATAAAATGCTGCATATAGTTTACATAAATACAGTTTGAATTGTTTTGCAGTAGGAATCAGTTTGTGCTTGTTCCATTTAGGAATATTTAATAATATTTAACAAATAACTGGAAATATGAGCACTGTATTCCAACCATAATATAATAACCTACATTTAAAAATCTAAATATGCATTATACTATGCATAATATTAGCAACTGATTAAGAAATTAAGATGGTGGATCAATCACACAAAATGGCATCCGCTCTTTTCTGAAGTTCTGCAGGGAAAACACAAAAGTTCTGAGATGAGACAGAGGGTGGGTATCACCAATGAACAAGAGATATTAATAAATTTCTAGAGGAAAGAGAAATGATGGGAATGTGTTCAGGAAAAAAAAAAGAGAGAGTTACATCTTAGAATATGCTGTGAGGAGGCTCTGGAAAATGTAAAAGCCTGCAGAGGCAGCCCTCAGAGATCAAGACCTAGTCAGTAGGTACTGTGAAAAGGGATCTGAAGATAGGGAGATTGATTAAAGGTCTATATAAAGGCTACTCTCTCACTGGAAACCCTGTTCTCCCCAAACACAGGCAAAATCAGGCAGGTGGCATTTATCTCCAGCAAAAACAGCTGACCCTTCCCAGTGAAATTAAACAACCTGCCAGGTGAAATTTAGCATAATCCTCACTCTTTAATTTGCATGATCCTATAGTCTGACAGCGGGCTTCTGAGCTGACCCCCCGAAAGCAGTCTCACTTTTGTTTACCTCACACAGAACTCCTAGTGAGATTGCTAAGTGAGAAACAGTTGTAACTCAAGAGAACTTTTATTAATTATACAGTCCATTTTTCTATAGGAAGGGTTACCAGACATATGAGAAAAGCTGCAGATTCAGATGGAAGGGCCAAAGTCAGAAACAAAAAATTGACCCCAGGGGAAATGAAGATAGCTCAAGCATCATAAACAAAATTGGAGGAGGAAAGAATAATAATAACTCTATTTCTGAATAGACCAAGGAAGATATTACATCTACAAATGAAGAAATGAAAAAGGATAATCAGAAAACAGGAGTATGTTTATGGAGATTAAAATTATGGCTAAAATAAAAAATGAAGGCTGTTCAATAGGCTTACAGAAAAACAGTCCAGATTGGAACATGGTGACGGACTGCGCTGGGCATGTAGTTTCCACTAATGAGTAGAAAAAAGAATAAATTTATTTGATAAAGGATGTGGTGGGCACCCTCCTTCCTAATGGCCCTTATGTTGTTTGGGTATCTGCCATTGGCCAACACCTCTCGGGTGAAGGTGATCCCAAAACCTGGCTCCAGATGCCTAAGCCAACCTCCACACGTCACTCCCCTGGTACACTTATTGGTCCAAAGGTGGTATTTATCTGAAGATGAGTCACTCAGGCTGAAAGGAAGAACTTGTATCATTAGGCTGAAGGAGAAGTTCCTCTCACGATTGCTGAAATGGAAACAAGCGTCCACAATTACTAGCAACAGGCATTTGCCTCAACAAGAGGAAGCAGTCCTTAGCTGAAGTGGACTGTGGAGATGGTAGAGTTGAGAGGCAGGAAGAACGTAGTGCTTGATGACATCTGTGCATAGCTTATGTCCCCTGGATTTCCACTCATATCACATACTACATTTAGTTACTGTTCAAAACAGTGAATCAAGGTCTGTTGGGACTTGCCAGCAAAAAGTTGCACAACTTCAGGGTCACTATTTAAATAGAATACAGATACCTTTGGAATTGTGCCCTATGTCAACTCTGCCTAAAGTATTTAAGTCAAGACAAGGGCAGGCACAAGAGACTCATGTGGTCTCAATCAAAGTCTAAATATACAATGTGATCACAAATTGATCTCAGACTTAGAAGAAATCCAGGATGTGTTCAAGCGTCTTTGTGCATATCCAGTGCTTCCCAGATCAACAAAAAGCCTTGTTCCAGGAAAGCTCTGAAATAAATCAGGTTCTTCTACTTTACCAGAAACTGAAAGAGCAGCGAGGACAGAAGATTATGCCAAGACTTGGGCTGCAGAAGAGAGCATGTATAGCCAGTGTGCCCTGGAGTGGCAGGGAAGCTGGACATTTCATGATACTGTGCTAGGACTTTCTCAATTCTCCTCTGCTAATCTCCACCATTATAGAACCCAACTAAATTTAAAATCATCAGTATCATCAGGGAAGCATTTCTGGCCACAGGAGGACTGAATTCAAACCAAAAAAAAGTGAAATTTGTCCATGCTTTTGAATCAGGCATAGTTCATAACAATGTGTGTGTTGTAAAAGATTTTTAAGAAGATGCTCACAGGTGCATTCACAAGCATACACACACACACACTTTTAAAATGTCTCTAAGAAGAAATGAATTTAACAAGTATACTCAAATCTTCAGTAGATTGTATTTTAAGGAGATTTTTTTCCCCCAATAGCTGTACATTTTTGGAATTTGAGTCAAGTTTAGACAGCAATGCAAAGGCCTAAAAGCCTGCATTGACTCCCTTCCTTATTTAAGTTCAGGAAGAGCATAATATACTTATATTTGTAGTTGAACCCAGTCAAGTCAGTTCTTGGACTTATTAGGGCATGACGCTGTTGACACAAGGCTAAGTGCAAGCCTTGACCTTTGCATTTCCGCCATGACCTCAGGGACTAGACCTCCTCATCTCACCCCAACCTTTACAACTTGAATGATGTCAGATCAGGCCGCTATGTTTTTTAAAGGATCAGTTAGCCCAAATGAAAGCTATTTACTTTGTCCATTATTGTTAGCTCCACTCAGTGTTTTTTTTTTTCAGGATCTCCAATCAAGTCTATTCTACTTCTGTAGAAACAAAATGTTCCCTGAATTCTTTAAAGTTTACATCTAAAATCTGTTAAGCCAAAATGCTTTTTCCCCCCACAAAATCCTGTCACATTTTGACAGAAACTCAAACTGAAGCAAAAGCTGTAAGTAAAAAAAAAAGTTAAATATTAAAGAAGAGAATAGTCAATTTATTAACTATCAGGATTTTTTTTAACGTCTACAGTATTATAGTTTTCAGCACCGACATTAAGTGCCACATAAGCAGCCTCAAAGTATCTAGTCACTTAAGCAAAATTGGTCCCCCTAAGTGTCAGACTTCTTTTTCATCTGCCTTTAGGATCAAGGCACACACTAACACAGCTTTAAAAGGAAGCTTTGGTCTTCTAATCTCATTTCTGGGCCATAATAAGCAACCTTATGACCTCAAACTCCATTCTTTACTGAAATCCAGTCTCCAAGATTTGAATCCAACTAGTGAAAAGAAAAAGACTATCAAATTACCCAAAGTACTTACTCAGAGAAATGGAGAAAAATGGAAGCATTTGGGGGGAGTTTGAATCTATTAAAAACAGTCAGTGGAGAGAAAAAGGCAATTTTTCCCTCTAAGAGTATGCTAGTGTATTTTACTGTGGTAAATTGCCTTCTTTATATAAAAGATAGTAAATTTTTTTATGCCATCTGTTAGGATAGTCTTATCTCAACAAAGGGCATGCATTAAGAGTCTAAAGTTTCTGAATCTCAGCAGTGTGAAACAGGGCTTTAAAAAGAACTTTTAATTTGAAGTACCAAGTAAATGGGTTCACACAGCACAAATTTTATTGTAGACCAACCTAATTTTCACATTTTCCTCTCAATAACAAGCAAGTCATTTGTTCTCTGCACTCATAATGGAAAGAAAACAAGAGTTCCTTTGTTTGTGTACATTAACTCAATGCTGTAAAAGTCATTCAGTCAGCTTCACTATACTTTCACCTTTAAACCTTAACTTGACTTGTAACAATATTTGTAGCCTCTAAAATTACACTGGTTGAACCCAGACGGAGTTAATCACCCTTCACTGTCTCAGTGAAAAGTATAATGACCTACCATTTAACGTGAAGCCATTAAAATGTTAGAAGGGGCAAGAATTCACATCGTGTGTTTATAAATGCCTCACAGACATGAATCCATACATTCAAGCTATCAGGACACTTTTCGTATGGCACTTGTTTAGAGAACCAAATGGAAAATAACAACGGCTGTACACCCAGAGCCAGAAGCGTCTGTTCTGCCGTCTTACATAAAGTGCCTTATCCTTTAGTGACGTACAATGATTCCAACAAAGTCCATCTGTAACTAAACAAAGAAAATCCAAATCAAAGTTAATGGCATTCTTTCCTTTCCCTGACTTCCGTTGCTTCCCACACAGGGCAGATCAATTAGCAAGAGCCTTCATTTCCACCTGCTAGCCATATTCCCAATCCTCCCCTCAAGACTGCTGCTTGCCCAAGTCCACAGGGCCTGTTCTCACACATGGGCTCTGCCCCAGGGGTTGGTCATTCATGTCAACGAGAATGATGTCCCTGAAACTGTGCAACACAAGGCCGAGAGCACTTCTCTCCATCTCCCTGGCTCCACCTCAGCAGAACCACCATCAACGCCATCGGCAGCATCCTCCGAGATGTTCTCCTATTCCCACTCTTGCCTCTATAACCCATCCTTCCAGAGCATTGCTGACTAATCTTTTCAGTTTTTAAAGCAGATCATGGCATTTTTGTGCTTCAGACTATCTTCATTCACTTGAAATAAAAAAGAAATGTCCTTACAAGGCCCTTCAAGTCCCTAAATTAGAGGATGAAAAGTGCACACGTACAGGGCCATGCAGTTCATACAGAACAACAGCAGCTGGGCAGCAGGACCCGTGCATACCCCATATGGGCAGAGGGCCCAGCAAACCAGGGCGCAGGGGCACTGCCGGAGGGGGTGGCCTCATCCAGCTCCAGGGACAGCTTCCGCATATGAGGGAGACTTTCGAAGTTACCAGACCATCTATGTTTTGAAAGCAGTTAGAAATCTGGATTTTTATGTGAAACCTCAATTTTTTTTAATGTTGCCTACAATTTTGAAAGCAATGCGACATAAACCAAATACCTGTGCCACTTGGCACAGGGGGCCGCTGGGTGATGACATTTTACAACAGTCTCCGCCTTTATCACCATACTTGGACAAACTGCCCTTCAGTTCCTCTGATTTACCAAGCTTCTCCTACTTCAGAACCTTACCACTTACTTTTCCCCTTCTTTTTTGTATTCATTCATATTCCTTAGATCCCAGCTAAAATAGCTCCCCTTCACACATTTCTCTGACTATTCTAATGTAAGTCCTCCCCAGAAGTCATGGCCATATCACCATATTTGCTTTTTCTTATACAGTGTCATCCCCATAGATGAGGATGGAGGAGTTCACACTGGTAAATTTAGTATGAAAGTAGTGGCTTTCCTGATGTACTAATAAACCCACTTTCAATAAAAACCAGTACAGAATATACTGAACTGAGCCAGTAAGGCAGACACACACACACACACACACACCTTTAAAGCTTCATTACTCTATAAAAACTTGGCAGGCTCACTGGTGGTTGGCTGTTCACTAACTACCTACAATTGCTTTTTGCAAGAATAGAGAAAAATGCTACATGTGCACACAGATGTATACCTAAAACGCAAGTATATATGTGTGTTTATATATGTATGAACTCTATAGAAATGGGTTAATATGCAAGAAGATTTTAATCTCTACCTCAATGTAGTTCTGCCAGATGAACTCTTTTGAGGAGAGTCTTCATGTAGATAGAAGGCTGTGGTTCTCAACTTCAGGTAATTTTTTTCCCTTAAAAAGCTTGGCAACATCTGAAGACATTTCTGCCTGTCACAATGAAGGGGATGCTATTGACATTTCACGATATAGGCCACAGAGGCTGCCGAGCCCCCTACAAGGTGCAGGAGAACTTCCAAAAGAAAGAACATCTGGCCCCACAATGTCAGTAGTGCCAAACTTAAGGAAACCCGATACAGGGGGTTCTCTTCCTCTCACTCCAACTTTGCCAAAAGGAGAACAGCTACCCCATGCTTTTATCTTTTAGGGAGGTAGGGAATAATTTTAAATTTATTCCTCAACATCACTGTGAATTTCTTTTTAAGGTACTGATTGTTTCTGACTTTGAGCATGTGAGTTCCATAAGGGACCAGAAAAATACCTGCCGTTATTTTGATTTTGTTTGCACATAGTACAAGACCTGGTCCATTCTAAGCCTTCAATACACAAATAAACAAATATAGGAGCAAAGATTTATTATTTTATGCTTCACATAAGCCATGTCTTTAAATGTTTGCTCAATAAATGAAGCACTCATTTGAATATACTGACATAAATATAACCAGACACTGTGTTGGGTTCTAAGCATATATAGATCAAGAAGAAATTCTCCTTGCCCTCAAATTATTCAAAATCTGACATTGGAAAGAAATTTAAGGAAAAAAACAATATAATTCATACAGTCTTACAGGAAAGGCATGCAGAGAGCACTACATTAGCACACAGAAGGGCCACTTCACCCAGACTTGAAGAGCTGGGAGATGGGGTGAGAGGGATGGGAGACCAGATGTCCACCTAGACATGACGCCTGACCCACCTCAGATGTGTTGACTGCTAAACAGGTAAAGGGGTGCAGGAAGAATCTGCATCTTGAAAGATGAGACTTGAGAAAATGGAAAGAACACGTCGTTCAGCATTGCTGAGATAAGTGGGTGGCTTCTCTTTGAAAAAGAGAGGAGAAACACATTAAGGAACTAATACAGTGAACATAAATGAATTTCTGTGTTAGTATACATTGAGCCAGACCTCGTTTCCTTCCCACTCTGAGATTCTGTGAGCCTATAATTTCTTCAGTCACCTCATTATAGGCTTGACCTTGAACATTTCTTCAAAACCTGCTTTTGCCACATTTGTTTCCTGAAAATCTTTTTGAACCCATATAGCATGATCATGAATTAACACTTTAGTTTCAAAATTAGAAAAGTTTGTAACTCCAAAAAAAAGTTTGTATCTAAGATTGTACATCAACATTTACACAAGCTGGGGTTCTATGGACTACAGTTTGTCTGAATCATTTTACATTTTTTAGTGTTTATCCCAGATAATATTATAGAACGGTTGTGCAGCAAATATTTATGTAATTAAAGTTTAACTTGAATCTACTCCAGGCCCCATATTTTTTTCTAAATCGGTACTGTATATTGAAATTGCAATGTATTTATCAAAGGGTAAACGTGTTCAAAATTGAGGTGAATGCGCCTAAAACAGACTCAAAAATGACTGTCTGCTTACATTTTCCCTTCTGTAATAACATTTTCTTCTAATCTTATGTACAGGCTCACATTACTGTGATGAAACAATAATAGTAATAACAAAAACAGTCAAAAAGAACTTGTTTTATTTTACATCCTGCTCTCTGTCTCCCTCTTTACTCTCAAATCTCCCACTGGAAAACCTTCTCTTACCACTTATATAAGGTTTCTCCCTGTATCTCTAAATAAAATCATTCTCTTAAAATCCAAATACATTTTTTTTTAGCATTTCAGGCACTGTAGAAAGCTCAGGTGGACAACCCTCTGGCCTCATAAACTCAACCCACCAAAGTACAAGTCATAGTGTTTCCTCTGTACGTGTTGTTACTCCCTTATTATTGAAGTCCCTGTTGCCCAGTGGAGTCATCTGGGAACCATGTGAAAACTCTCCATCTTGCAAATTGTCTATTAATTCTGTTATTCATCCTGCTTCCCAAAAACTCTATCTTTCCCCGTTATTTTACTCCATCAATACTGTATTTCTTCATCATCCCTCACCACTATTATTTTATCTTCTAAGTCTTCCCATTGCCTGGAATATCCTGCCCAGCCAATCCATCTTCCATATCACTTGCTGAGAGATCTTTCTATCCCACCCAGGTCAACAGATTCTTCCCTACATAAAAACCTTTCTTGGTTTCCTTTGCCACATAATGAAATTCAGTATACTTAGCATGGAATAAGAGAACCTTCTTATTCTGTCCACAGGTTTATCCTCACAGTCACCTGATCTGTAAGTAATTCCAAACTATTTCTGGTTTCTCCAGTATCCGCACAATTTCCCTTCTCTTTACCTATCCCTGTGTGTTTCTTCTGCTTAGTCTGATGGACAAACAAGCAGAAAAAAAGGTTATTCTTCAATATTAACTTCAGTTACTCTTTAAATATTCCCAGACTCTAAGAGGAAGTATGTTTCCCTTCTTGCACTTCTATTACTATTTTTTTCCACCATATTCTACGTGTTCGTGTATCTTCCTCAATTATCACACAATGTGAACTTTGTGTGTAAAGACCATAACTAAATTCATCATATCACTTAGTGCCTAGAAATATACAACCTACAGCAGGTACCCAGTAAAAGTTACTTTGAATGGCACATATCTTTTAAAAATGGAGAAAATTGCAATGTATTTTTTATGCTGATGTGTCTACAAGTGATTTTCAGCAAGGCATGAAAAAACTTTTTTAATTATCTTTTTAATTACTTGAGGTTTTAAATTCTCTACACGTTTTTCTACAACCTCAATTGCAGAGCCTATCAGTTGTTTCCTAAAAGAAACAGTTAAATATTTAACTCTAACAATATTCAAGGCAAACCTAAACACTTTAAATTATTTACTGTTACACTTATGCAATAAAATAATTAGCATGAGGATTGTTAAAATATGAAATATCATAGCCTTATTTATCTTTTGTTTGTGGGAGAACTTAATTATTTTTTCATTAGTTATACTTTATTTTTTTCAGAATGCTAAAATGATCATCTTTGACTCTTTCCATTCAAAAAACATCTACTGAGTACTTATTATGTGCTAAGCATGAAGCAATTATTGGAGATTCTAGTTCTGTAAGACAGTCATGGGTCATCCCTCAAGAGATGGGAGACTACTGTCAAGAGCAGAATTTAAATAATCATGGAAACTAATACGGAAGCTGACACAGTGCTTTGCGTAAGACTGCCCAGACTCTAAGAGGAAGTATGTTTCCAGCAGTGACCAGCATACTGGGATGAAATGCAAACATCAATATAAACGTGCACGTGCCACACTCAAGCTCCTAGCTACGCAACAAAACACACTGCTCCTCCGGCCAGGATACCTAGGGTTTATGATTCTCCCTACTCTCTTCAAAGTTCCTCCAATATTAGTGTTATTGATTAGTACTTTCTTAGCATTAAGTACCACTACTCCAGTATTCCTGCTTTCATAGAAAATAAATTCATATGAAGAGGTGAAAGGGATGCTTTTTTAGGGATCTTCGAGTCAAAACTTCATGACAGTCATTTCTGTGTCTGCATGTCCTGCTATACCTGATTAAAACAAATTTTACATTTTAAAATTTGACCACTTTAAAACAGCTAGTGATAGTGCCAAGATTACATACAGCACAGGGTGCCAGACACACTGAGTATGACAAGTAATTATTTATTAAATGAATAAGTTGAAATCTTAACCCATCATATTCTTCTATAAATGACACAATTTTCCAAATTTATGTCAATGATTCACCTAAAAGTAAGCTTTTTGTACCACAGTATTAATGCTTCTAATTTGATTTTGGGTTTCCTAAAAGGACTTTAAACAGTAAAGAAGGGAGATAGATACAATGTTTCTGGATTCAGAGAACATTTTAAGATGTGAAGTTTATTACTGGTGCTTCTCTCCTTCCCCTTCAAACTGTACCCTCCCAGTCTGGCCCCCCTATATTATTACTCCAGGATCCAAAATGGCCTCATTCTTCTCCATCCCTGACACTTCCCAATATCTGCCACCATCCCACAGTCCAAGTGAAAACTTCCATTCCTCAAGTGCTAAAGAGCTGAGCTCCCAGTAAAAGAGGACCTATAATCTGATTAAAATAATTCACAGTAAATTTTAAATCTCTTAATCCTCTTAGAAGCATTAACATTTTTTAAATTGAGGGGTGGAGGGAGAGCAAACTGATATAGCTTCTAATTGTTGGCATTTTTGTGTAGCATAAACATCGTATTTTGCTTTTTTCGGATAGAAATGACTATCATATTGGCGTGGCAATCTGCCCAGAAATCTGTCTCCAACCTGTCAAATTAACTCTGAGTTTTCTCTTCACACAGCTGTTTTTGTTTGCTCATTTGTTGTTGTTTTGTAAACCTCTGGTAAGAGGTGAAGGTTTGGAATCTCTGTAGGAATAAGTTGTATATTTAGGGTTTGTTAAGTCAGGGTCTCTACCAAGCAACTCATAAACTAATTTATTTTAAAAAACGATAAAGACCACCAGTCAGCAAAACACTAATAGATACAACACAACAATTCACATTTAAATAGATGTCAGAACACGTCAAACACTGTTTTAAACACTTTACATATATTGACTTAGCTAAGCTTGACCACAACCCTGTGAAATAGATACCAACGTTATTTCCATTTTATTGCTAAGGAAACAGAAAAGTGAGATAACCTCCTAAGGTAACATGGCTGTTTAGCAGTGAGGCCAGATTTCAAACACGGTGTTTTAATTTTGAAGCCCATTCCCTTATCATCACTACACTGGACTGAAAGACTGACGAGGACAAAACTCATTGATAAATAATCCAGTTTATTGTGCTGCTCTTAGGTTAAAAACTACAGAACTTAAATTCTAGAAATGGTCTATATATCAACTGCTTCAATTCCTGAATTCTACAGATGAAAAATCTAGCTCACCCACAGCATTTGGTAAAAAGCTACAGAGTGGAAGATTCAATGCCAGCAACAACCATGTCTGAATCCAGGTCAAGATTCCCCCTCTCTGTATTTCAGTTAGTCCATAGAAAAATTATAGGAAAATCTATAAACTCCAAGCAAAAGTAGACATCCAAAATCATACCGGACCCATTTTGTAGGATCCAGTAAATATATAACTACTGAGAGCTCCCATATATAAATTACTTCCAAATTTGGTGCTTTATATTCCTACCACAACTTGTATGGCTTCTTTATTTTTTTTTGATGCTAGGATGAAGATTTGTGATATTTGGCAATTCTGGTTTTCTTTTTCCAATTGTTCATTTCCCTCTTTCTAAAAGAAAATTTTACCCAAGAATAAAAGGGAGTATTAATCCCCTCTACAACTCTTGTCTAGGCAAATCAATTCATGTACTGAATCATTCATTAATACACTGAATGTGCTAATAGTATTAATTAATTAGACATAAAGAGTCACAGTTTGAAAGGAAACCTAGATAAGTAAATGTGCAATACAGCAGATTGTGGGCAAGGTCACAGTTTTGCATAAGGTGGGAGGGAAACACATAAGCACATCAAGTCTACACTGGGTAGGTGGAACAGGACACTAAGGCTTTCTGGAGAAGACACCTGCCCCAATTCCTTAGGCTGAACAGGAAATGGGATGGAATGCAGGGGAGAAAAAAGAAGAGAAAGGGATGGGTCTGGACTGAGCATTCCCAAATAGAGGACAGCATTTACAAAAGCCAGAGAGTAAAAGGTTGCTCACCTGGCTGAAGCTGGTTCACAGACAGGGAACCCTGATCAGGCACTCATGCAATATAATCAAATCAAGAATACCAACGCATCCAAACACAAGGTATTTGGAAGGACACAGGGAGAAGAAATAGAGTTATAGTCCAGGGACAATAAAGATCAACAAGACATAGGCAAATCAGCTAATTCTCTTAAAGGCTGCAGGTATCAACTATAGAAATAATTTCCAAATAAATGTGGAAATCATGCCTGCCCTTTTAAGTGATGAAGAATCCATTATTATTGGCAAGCTATTTTGTCAGAGCAGCAGATAACGCTCATCTATAAACATGCCTCCTATGAACAATGAAATGCTGGTGACAAGTTTCTAGCTTCAAATGAATCAGCACTCCTTGCTCAGGGCATATTACTGCTTCTGACCTCTTCCCCTGCCCCTGCCTTGACCTTCTCCCACTCAGACGTTATTCCCTGCTTCGTGCCTGTGAGCATCTCATATTATTCGTGAACTGTGGCTCTAGAATTTAGCATGAGGAGGGCTGCCCCTGGTAGATGTCTAACAAGAGTAATGCTTTTAATGATCCCCAAAGGGACTCTGCCATATTCTTCCAAAAAGGATGAGTTGTTCAAAGACAAAAAGAAATTCCATGTACTTTACAGTAAAGCCTAATGAAGAATGGAATTTTCTACATGTAGGAATATTTTACATAGATTTAGTAAGAAATGATCAGTTTTTTTTAAAGAGTTAACAAGTTTCTTTACATATATTTAGCTTTGCAGTATATCTTCAGCACCTGAACAAATTATATGATTTCTACATTGCCTAAATAAATCCTCCAAATGTTATTTTAGAAATATTTCTGAATTATGTACAAGGTTTTCTCACAGAAACGCTAGATATCCTCTTTAAAACTGCATAAATCAGTATTTTATAAATTAAATAACATTTTTCACTGACAAATTATTTCAGGGATGTTTTATTTTCAATTCTGGTTAATATTCAATTGGCAATGATTACTGATCCTTTAGATTAAGCTTCTCTCCTTATAATATATCTGTCAAATACCTAATCACCAACAAACATATAATAAAACAAGTAAGAGAAAACAGATTTTGGAAAGGATTCGGCAATAAATTCTTGCAGAAGGTAAAGGCTTCTATGCAATTCAGCCACAGCCCCAATTTTTTGTTAATTTCCTTGCATTTCCTTAGCATTCTCTCAACCTATAATTCATATCCAACAGTGGTGTGTCTCTTAACAGCAATAGGAAAGCTTAAGACTGTGTTGATAATTTCTCTTCTTACTCAAGAATGTATTTATTTATTCAGTTCTTCAGGGACTCTTAGCTCATCAAAGGGCTTGTGGTTTTGTTTCCTTTGTTAGCTTTAGAACAAAAGAATAAACATAAACAGTCAGCTGATCACTTTGGCTGTCTCAACAAATAGAATTTGTAAAATGTAAATAGCTCCTAATAAAGGCAGAAGCTTTTGGTTAAATAAATAAACTATTATGTAACCATTTAACTAGTAACAATACAGTAAGGAAGGCCAAACATCAGAAAAGTAAAGGCTTCTCAAATGCTGTAGATAAGAGAAAGTGAGGGGGTTCTGACATATTTAGAGCAGGGCTAATCCTTGTCAGATAGGTCAGTCCTCTGTGGGATATATGGGCAAATACCGAAGCCACAATCATGACCTGGGGGCCCACATTTGGTGTCAGGACATATTATTGTCATTATTATCATTAATACTCAATTGCTCCCATTTATCAGTTGGGAGATTTTATTTTTAAATATGGATTGGTGCCTTGTCTTGAAAAGTCTGGAAGTCTGTTTATGTTGGATCCAAATTTCTCCATGGCAACATCTAGCCAACCATCCCTTAGACCTAATACAGAGCTTTCTTTACACAAACTTTGCATAGAAATTTCCATTTTCAACCATTATAAAACACTATCAGAGAAGAGAAAAAGAATCTCATTAATTTTGTTTTATTTATATTCCCTGCCAAGAATTGTAACTTTAGACCAGGAAAAGCAGTTCTGAGATGGCTCATCAGGGAATTAAGGTGGGAAGGTATCCTAGTATACTATGAGAACTTTTAGATACAATGAACAATTTAACAGAAGACTAGAAAAAAGTTTAAAACTATCTACATTTTTAACTAAAAAAGAAGGAAGGTTTCTCATACATCATGTTACACTTCAGAACACTGACAAAACAGATATTCAAAACAATAATATAACCGAAGGAAATGATTCTTTACCAAATGAGGAAAACAGGAAGAAAATGGGAATCATGTACCTGGTGAATAAAAGGTTTAGAAAGAATATAATTATCTTCAAACATTAAAACAGTTTCATGTAGAAATTACACTCGTTTTTGAGCATTTAATAATGTAGATAACTGTTGAATCACAGTTGTACACAGTTGTACACAGTATATTTTACACTTGAAACCAATATATTATGTGTCAACTATATTCAATTAAAATATATATCAACTATACTTCAATTAAAAAGAAAAAAAAACTAGACCAGTTTTATGAAATGTAACTTTTAAGAGTAAAACCAAGGCCAGTATGATAGGACATAGAGTTGGGTTTCAGCTTAAAATGAGAACGAATTTTACAAAAATTATAAAGGGGATCTTCTATACTATGAGGAGATGATACCTGTCACAGAAAGTAATGAGGGCAGGAAACACTATGCGTGCTGGAACTACAGAGTGAGTAGAAGCACAGACAAATACAGTTAATGTCTTAAGGTCCAAATTATTTGACCAAATTATTCTCTGCCAGGTTAAGAACAAAAATACACATAGTATTTTATCAAAATCTGCTTCTCTGTACGCTGCTACCCATATCCTCAGAGAAAATGTCAATCTCTAAGAATTAGGTCATTACATTTACATTTATTTTATATCAGCTCTTCTCCATTAATTGTCTTTTTATGGTGAAAACATAGGCTTCAAGAGCAGTCATGCATACCTCTATTAAATAACATTTATAGCAATCACCATTTACTATAAATTCCCTAAGTGCAAAGAATGAGCTTTTTTAAATACTTGTTGTGAGGCTGACTAAATGAATGAAAAGAATGAATATGATTATGAATAATGTCCTCTAAAATATAACAATGTTATAAGTGAAAATCTGTAATAACCAATTGTAAAGTCTACCTCTTCAAACAGATCATGTCAGTTTTTCAGATCACCACTCTTGGATGCACTTCTCAAATATTTTCTCTCACTCATTCTTTCTTTCCACACTCCTTGGGAACCTACTTATTTCAAGAAGCCCTGACTAAGTAAATCCCCTTGATCTAGCATTTCCCAAAATGCAAGTTGCCTTACTCCCATCATATCAAAACATCTTGCATTCATGTGATGTCAAAGATCACTGATGTGATTCAACATTCATTTTCCTGTCTATGTGTACACACATGGACATTTTATTAAAAGCTCTTATACATTATCACCTATGTGTGAACCATTCTTTAAAGTATCTAATAGCAATAAAAGTTGGCTCCTGGTTAATAATCTTTGATTGTTATCAAGATTGATAATAATTAGTTTCCTAAGGAAGAAAATAAATGTTATTAAGCCCCAATCGTAATACACAAGTAGCATAATTAAACAAATGAATGGCAAATTGAAAAGCAATAAATACCTAGAAATAAATTATTATTAAGTATATTTTAAGACAAAGAGTAAAAACCTGAAGGCTAAAACTTCAGGTCTCATAAAGAAGGGTTTAGATATGATACTTTCTTGAGTAGTGGTATATATGTATATGTATAACTGGGAAAAGCTTTAGTCTTCCTTTAAGCTTTATGTAAAGTCACAAACTTATGGAAACAGAGAAGAGGACATAAATGTGCTTCCCATCTACACATTTGGAAATAACTCTGGAAGACTACTGAGTTCAGCTGAGAAAACTATACCTAAGAAATTACAGAAGAATCTTAGTCAGACACATATATTGACAAGAGTAAGAAAAGCGAGAGTAACTTTTTAAAAACCAACTACATTACTTCTGAGAGGGTATTGATTACAATGATGGTTTTGATAGTTATTACAGACTCTGGCAAGTTTCATTCACAGGGGTCAAGTCAACCAATGCTACATTCTTTGTTTTCCACAAAACTTGTCATCTGAAGATACACCTTTAAAGGAATAGTAATCACAGATTCTAACCAGCTGCTGCTTAATATGTTTTTATTACTATAATAACTCATCACTATGTGAACCACTCATTTTCAAACTCAAAACAGAAATTCTACACCAGTTTCTTAGATAAGCTAGATCCTGTTGATAGTATTTTCTAAATTAAGGACAATTTCTATTCACTTATACAATTGAGCTATCATAAAACTTACTTGGTTCTTACTAACTTAAATTTACTGCAAATGGGAGCAGCACGAAATTCCACTAACCCATGTTATAGGATTGGACTTAAGTTTCTGTGTTCTCTGGTGTATAATGCCAGGGTGCACTCTTTTTTGTGGGTTATAATGTGACAAGCAGAAGAGGGACAAATCAGATACACCACAAAATTCTAACATCTGAAAAGGAACCAGAAAACTGGGCAACACAATCTAGTTCCTTCACAAAAAAAGGCATTCCAAAAAACTTTACAGCCTTGTTGTATTCACACTTTACCCTGTTTCATCTACAGTCATTTTCCTTTAAGGGAATAGTGTAGTGTATTTGTGTAATTGTGAAGACCAAAAATTCTGCGATCAGACAGGCTGATTTCAAATCCTCACCCAACTGAACTAGGGGGACTGACTATAGTTAAATTTTCTGAACCTCATTTTCCATATTATATGGAAATATTATAACATGGATAAGAGCAATCATTCACTCCTAATGTAGTATTAAATAATATAAGGCATATTACCACTTTGCCAGGCAAATAATAAACACTTTATAAATTGTAGGCTTTATAATAATAATAATTATTATTTTTATTAGAGATATTAGTATTATTGATTCCTAGTCTTTCACATTCAATGTACACATTTGGGCCTATACCACATCAATTCATCATTTAATTAATCACTTGACCTTTTTTCATCAAGTTAAAAAATATATATGAAATAACCATGTGTGTAAAAACATTATGATAAATATGTCCCATGCAAAATGGTGAAAAGGTAATTTTTTTTGAGTATAAGGCCTAAGAAATGATGAGTTTCTGAGATTGAATAACCCAAAACAGGAAAAAAGACCAAATAATGCAATGAATTTCATTTCCTCTCTAACTACATTGAGTCTAAATAAAATCTGCCCTTATGATGCTTCTATTCAACTCTAATTCATCAAGATTAACAGCAACAATCTCGTCAGTAAACACCCTTCCTCTGCACATGTACCCAAGTAAAATGCTCAGCCTCTCTCTTATTTCGCTTCTACATGTTTAGATTTGGCAAAATATTACTAAGTTCATTAATTTAAGCAAGTTCTACTTCCAAACTCAATGCCATATTGCTAAGGAAACTTTCACTTGTCCTCAAATGTGAGAGAAAAACAGATGAATTCATCTTCTGCAGCCTGTAAAAGCCAGTTTACTTTATTTAGACAACTTGCTAACTGAATGATCTGGAGACAATGAAATTACTTCCCAAACCAGGCAACCAAAGCACTTTAAAGCTACCCAGAGGTATATAGTTAACACATAGAAATGTGCTTCAGTATGCTTTGTTATATGAGCCAGCACCATTTTAGTAAAGTTTCAGAGTAATAAAGACTGCCTTTTAAATCAAGCCAGAGTAAACAAAATTCACTTTCGATCTGTGAAACTAAAAAGTATATGTTTTATATTTCCTTTATATAGGAAAGAAATTGCAGCTACTTTAAGCCAAACTAGAAGTTAGAACAACATTAATGGAAAAAAATTCACATGCTAAAACAGAAAATGTAATGATGTATGCAGATTAAGCTTGGAGATCAAATTATAAGACTTAGTGAATCTCATTAGTACTGTAAGATGCCACGTGATCTTTAAACAGATATGTGTGGCCTGATTCACTTATTCTTCGGCCCCATTTACCTTTCAAACTCTACCTGGGATTGCTAGTGACATAAAAGGGCTTCACAGTCATGTTAGTGGAAAGAAACTAAAATCAGGCTTTGTTTCCTCTTCTGCTAAAATCCAGGAATGATTTTACCAAGTTAATTATTTTTTCCCACAGTGGTGCATAAATTATGACCATACATATTTCACCACAAGGAACTTTATGGTCCTATAAACACTGTCTCTTGTTATGAACGCTAAAATTTTAAGCTAAATCAAGATACATACCTAGTGATTTTTAAAATTCCAAATAGTCTCATGTAACAATTTTAATACTCTTAAATACTTCCCTCACATTAAAAGAAGAATCTACAGATTATTGGGGATACAAACTGGATCTCTAGTATTTAACTGAGAACCTCTTGCTACAAATTTTAGGGGAAAGTTCCAAGGACTCCATGCTTCTTCCATGGTGACTGTGGATAAGCTGTCCCTGGTTCTCAGGTCATGTAAACATGAGTTAAATAAACATAGGCATAGGTGGCCCATACTTTGAACTTGGTATTTTCTGAAATCCAATCAAAAACATTCTGAGAAGACATAACCATGAGCTGGTACTACTGGAAGTACTTTAAAAGTATGTTTTCTAGGAAGGAAGGCTAACACAATCTAAACAATAGATGCCCAAAATATATTGTATTATTAGGAATTAAAGCCTATTACTCCCTATATGCTGCATACGGTCAATCACTTGACACAAAAGGTATATATTCCCACTTAGCCAGAACCACACAGCCCTGCTGACATTTGCTTACATCCATTGATCATGCTTTTAACACTTCATTTAAGTGTCAAACTAGGTGACAGGCATTAAGCCTATAGACTATTTAGCACCAAACTGGCAACCCAAGAATATTTTCTACAATTGTCTTCTACACAGTCTTTCCCAAATTATAAAATTAATTAATTAAATTAAATAAACAGATATTCTTTCCCAGCTCTAAGCAATGGACAGCTGTTAACACCACAGAGGTACTTCTTTCACAAAATGAAGTCAGAAGACACGCACAGTCATGCTGTTCAAAATATTGTTTTATGTGTGGAACAACATTGTCATAAGATGTTTGGAAGACAAGTAAAATCACAGAAGTAAGGGAATTCATAGCAGCCTGTTTCGGCTGAAGGGAAAAGGGACCGAGCTCTCCCCATGCAGCAAGCAACACTTTCCAGTGTTGCAACGAGCCTTCTGGATGGTTCAAAAAGACACAGAATGATAGAGAGTGAGAAAGTGAGAGAGCGAGAAAGCAAAGAAGTGGAGATCAAAGCTATCTCTCTGTACACTACAGATAATCTTTTCTTCCTCTTCTTCACCAGCCATATGAAAGGAATGGGCTGAAGGTGGAAGAGAAGTGGAAGAGGAAACCATGCTAATCCAGAATTGTGAAGAAAGGAGGCAGCCTTTTGATCTCCACAGGATGGCAACTTTATTGGCTATGCATAAGCAGTTTCCAACCAGCTGATCAACTAGGTATTAACTCAACCCTCCCATGATCAGTGACCATGAAGAGAGTCATCTGTGAACAGCAGTCAAGCAGAAGGCTCATCTACTACTAAATGACCGCCAGCCCATGTCAAACCGCCAGGGGAAAGCAACCCCAGAGGAAATGACTGTCTCTCCACAGGCTCTTCCCTGACAAGTACCAATTATTTGCCTTGGGACTCAGAGCAAACCCTTTCCTCAAACGCGTATGAATGAAAATGGCATTCATTGTCCAAAATACAACTAGGAATCTCTGTGGTTCTGGATCACCTGCGGTCACTACTTTGACTTCTGTTCAGTCTCTTCTTTTAAGCATGCCAGAAAATGCAGGCATGAAAACGACTGGCTGTGAATGGGTGGATGTAAAGAATTGTCTTGTCTGGTGACCTAAAAATGTAAAGACCATTAAGTTATTGGCAGGAAAAGGAATGCCTCCCTTCCAGATTCTCAAGCAGTCAAACCACAGTCTTGTTTAGGTGGGGTTTTTCCAACAAGTTTTAAAATATAAAATGACTAAACGACAACTTTTCTTATTTATATTCTTCATCTCTTTCTTTCAACTAGAAAAGTGCTTGGTGGTTAAACGTTTTGGAATCAGACTTGGCTCAAATCCCTGCTCATCCCGATCTCCTAAACTCTTCAAGATATAGTTTATCCAACTATAAAATAAGAATAAAGTGATATTTTACAAATGACTGTACCTGTCATAGGGTTCTTTCTTATAAGCATTAAATAAGACTGAACCTTCTGTAAATGACAGTCACATCTTCATAGTGATAATAGTTGTCATAAAGTTTCTTATGGTACCTCAGAATTTTAACTCAGTCTCCTTTTTGAAATTATTTCTTTCTTCTACTTTACTGGTCTCCTCTAAGCAAAAAGGAAGAGATGATACGGAAGGTAACTACTTAGTTTTACACTCTGCTATATAAGATAAAGTAGCCAATATTCTAAAGTCTTACTAAAAGTAGTCTTAAAAAAGCTATGAATTCATTAAATATTTAAACATGCTTCATAATGATTTTTTTGTTTTAAAAATGCAAATTAACTCATATAACAGCCTTACACAATTGTCGTTACATATGGAGTATGCACAGTGACATCAGATTTCCAGAAGATTTCCTGAGATTTGGCTGCTCTTGTCTACTTCTACACCACCTCCTCCTATATTTTAACTAGTTGAATTTTGGATCTGTTTCTGCAATGCTTTCCTAGACTCCTGCTTCTGGTTTCACTTTTTTTCTTCCTTTCTTATTACCAAATTTCTTTATTTATTCTACAGATTACCTTATTCCTGGTTATAAACTGAGTAACGACTTTGATTTCCTTATAGTTTGCCATAAGCAGTCAAGCTTGCAAGGCAGTTATGCTTTTATTCTACCAAATAAACATTTTTAGAAGTGCCCAAAATTAACATAATACCTTTGCAAGTTTTATTAACACAGAAGATGACACACAATGACTCAACTATTCATGATCTTTATTGGCAAGCTGTATTCTAAGTTTCCTTACTTAGGTTGCCAGTCTTACTCTGGTTGCCCAGTATTTTTACTTATAGATATCTACTCAATGTAAAACAAACAAACATCATTGTAGATTCAGAATTTAGCATTTTGCCCCACTTTAACACACACAAGAATATTTCATTTGCCATGGTGAAGTTAAGGGAAAATTTCAAGTAAACTTTCTGGTCTAAGGCATTAACCATGATTATCAGGTGTTAAAGGGCCATTATCAAGATATAAGATTATTTGAATACGTGTCACAGTATTCAGACAAGTATATTTAAAAACCAAAAAGTTTATGAAGAAACTAATAAGAAATTATTGGAATTACCAAAGAATCTGAGAGAGTGAGGGAGAAGAAAAGAGAGGAAGAGATTCAGAGACAAAGAGAGAAAGACAGACCAGGGACCCAGATAAGTGGTTCACACAATGAAACTTACCTAAAAAATATCCTACTTCCCAAGAGAAAAAGACCTCCCCCCAACAAAAAAAAAAAAAGAGAGAGAGAAAGAGAGAGAGAGGGAAAGAGAGAAAAAGAAAGAAAGAAAGAAAGAAAGAAAGAAAGAAAGAAAGAGAGAGAGAGAGAGAGAGAGAGAGAGAGAGAGAAAGAAAGAAAGAAAGAAAGAAAGAGGGAGAGAAAGAAAAGAAAGAAAGAGAAAAAGAGAGAAAGGGAGGGAGGGAGGAAGGAAGGAAGGAAGGAAGAAGGAAGGAAGGAAGGAAGGAACTAGTGGATTTCTACTTTATTTGAAATTCAGATCTCGTCTAAGTTTGAACTGAAATTCACTTTTTCACTTCAAAGTAGGTTTTACCAAGAGGAATTGGGGAGAGGAGTTTATAAAGAATGTTTCAAGTCAGTTTCTGAGAGATGACACAGATTTTTGTTTGCAGTGCAGTCCCATCTGCTCCCCTCACCAAAAGCCTAACTATCCATAGAAAAGAACACACATAAACTCACCACTGAAGAAATTCACCTTAAAAAATGAATTTCTAAAGAGCTATTTCTTCCAAAATCATATTTTCTAGAATAAAAACAATTATATATTAATTATATATTAATATAATATATTTTTCTAGAATAAAAACAGTGGCATTAGGTTAATGAATAAAAGGTTCAAAAAGCAAACACATACTCTTAAGCATAATATTTGAGGTTAAGTATGGCATACATCAAGATGGAGTTTATAATCTGTTTGAAGAAAACCATAGAACTTTGTGAAGTTGGCAGCCAAGTTTTAAAAAAAGAGAAGGAAAAAAGAACTGACAACCAATAGATGCTTTTACAGGTTAAATCTTGTTGAAGGTACTTTACCCACTCAGTACACTTTGATTTATTTAAGCTCACCACATTTCTCCTAAACACACTCCATTAACAAGTGATATAGACTGTGATTTTAGGCTTGAGGCAAGATATGAAACACAATCTTTCAAGAACTTCATTCATTCGCTGTCCAGGTGTCCTGACCACACCCAACTCTAGTTACTGATCTGAGTTATGTGATGTTTTATTCAAATCAATAGTGTGGCTTTAGGACAGCACATGGCCATGAAATCATCCCAGCAGCCCAATAATTTGGCCTCCCAAGTTCAGATTCACAGCAGGAGTTAAAGTCATCAGAGGAAAGATACAGAGCTTCAGGTTAAATATAAGAGAACACCTCACAAAGACACCTCTGACCTGCAACCTGGCAAATAAAGCAAATAAGCACACCTATTAAGAAAAACTTATGTTTATCAAACTTCAGTGGCTTATATGGAAAATCAGATTAGGAAAAACAAAGCCAGAAATCAGTTTAGCTGCAAGATTAAAGTGCCTTTTATCTATTTAAATTGGATACTAGTCACTCATAAAATTATTAAATCTGAGAGGACCTTACACCCTCCCCTACAGATATTTCTCCAAGTGAAGACAGAATTTGCTCCCTGACTCAACCAACTTTCAGTGATACCCTATTAGTGTGACCCTATCTTTAATCTACAGCCATGATAAAATGTCCCAACATATACAAACTCAGCGCAAACAGTGACTAATGACCATTAATCCCCCTATCTTCAGTAATCTGCCCCTCCAGTCATTTATCATACTGACACTTCACTTTACACACGTGAATAAACTTTAACCAAGAAGGTGAATCAACAAAAATCTCAAAGGTATCTGAAGCTGTAAATTAAACTAGGGAGAGACCCAGCAAAGAGAGACAAATAGATCAGATCTTAATGTTTTTGATTTGTACCCAAGGCTGGGAGTGGGGGTAGGGAACTACTGTTCAATCATTCAGATCTGCTAACTTGGAAAAAAAACTACATTACAGAAAGGGGAAGCTGCAAGTAAGAAGAAGTGGCTCCAAAGAGTTAATTTAATCTATCCATCCATCCACTGTGACATATAAGAAAACTTTTTTTTCAGTTTTCTTCAAAGAAGTAACAATTCAATAAATTTCTTTGTTTAGTTGCATAGATCCTCTTTAATAAGGAAGCATATCTAGTGGGCTAACAGTCTTTGGGGTTTGTTTGTTGGCTATCATTTAGCTGATGTGAGTTTCTCTTTTTCTTTTTTATATTTCATTAACTTAAGTAAAATCCTTGGTCAAATATAAACCATAGTCATGGACCACAGAAAGCTCAAACCAACCTTTCAAAATTCTCATAATCATGCAAATTGAATGACTCTAGCCTATAGGCCCTGATGCAACTTGAAGCTCAGTGTGCGACTATAAAAAAAATTCCGAGGTCCGTGTGTGTGTGTGTGTGTGTGTGTGTGTGTGTGTGTTTTAAGGCTTGAAATTGGATCCTTGATTGAAACCAGAATCTACCAAAAGGAAAGAAAGAAAAGTTGAGTCGCGGTTCTGTTCACTCGTAGTAAAAGTTTCTTAGGGAGTGTAAGAAAACTGTATGAAAGGGTAGATACAGTGTTTGTACTCTTACAGCAGCAGGATCCCATTGCAGCATCCTTCCAACACTTCATATGGGCGGTTTCAGCACTATTTAATTATTCTCCTAAATTCTAAATTCAGCCTTCTGTTTTCCCTTGCCAATGAAAATTCCCAGGCAACTAACTAACCGTTCCCTTTCAGATACTTGCAGCTAACTGCCTGTTCTAAACCCAGGCAGGCAGAGTGGCTAGTTTATATCCTACTGTAAGGAGTTATTTCCTGAAGTTTCTTCAGAATCGAATTTAATTACAGACTTTGGTTACATAAAACAACTACTAATCACCCCTTGTGCTCGGAAGAGGAGGGGCGAATTGGCGGACAGGTTCAGGAATCCTGGCGGGTCTCAGGGCCCCCAGTTCCCCGGGAGCACATCTCCCTCTGCGAAGCAGCAGCCGAGGGATGAAACTCATTCGGCTCATCCGGAGGGCCCAAGCTCACCGCCTGCGACTGCCACCTCCCACCCTGCAGCTCAGACGGGCGTGCCCTGAACTTGGCAAAAGGCCGAGGTCTGCGAGGAGGCTTGGGGTGGGGTGGGGGTAGGGAGGTCTTGAGGGATGAGGGGACAGGGACAACCCAAAGTGCGAACTAAGAACCTGTTCGCCTAAAACTCCTGCAGGCATCGAGCCCCTCCGGCCTTAAAAGGGAGAAGTCGCCGAAGTGCAGTAGGGGTTTGATTGTGAAAAGGGAGAGGGGGCGTGCAAGGGGGGTGAAGGACGAAGAGAGAAAACGCAGGATTACCTGAGCAGAGACATATTAATCCCAAGAGGTAAAAGTGAGCAGGCTCCGCGATCATTGTCCTCGGATGGATCCTGCATACAGTCTCATGCCAAGAGTAGGGAGTAGAAATGGGGTGCCCAAATTTATGAAGCCACACACCACATACACTACACACAAAGGCTTAATATAAGCAACGTGGGTCAGTCCGCCAGGAGTTTTCAGAGCAGTTACTTGTCGACCTTTCCGGATGCTTGTCAGTATCTCAACGTCCTTCTCAAACTAAGAATTTCAAGGTTTGCCTTCTCTGGCTCCAGGGCTTGCGAGGAGGCTCGGCCACTTCCAAGGACCATCCAAAGCGAACAACAAAGAGCCGAAGCAGAACAGTTGTGCGGTTTCCTGCCTCCGCGGTCTTGCCGAGCCTCCCGGCGTGCGCCCCCACACAGAGTGCCCGAGCGCGCGGCGAGGGCAGGCGCGGCGGCCGCGAAGTTGGGGTGTGAGAACGGGCTGGCGAGAGCCAAGAAGCTCTCCGTCTCCAGGCGAGCCCAGTCAACAGCTGGCCTCCCACGGCGGCGGCAGAGGCAGCCGAGGCAGCTGCGGGAGCTCGGGAGGACGGGCACAGGGTGCCGGGGGTGTGGGTGGGTGACTCCACGCGCTGGCGGCGAGCGAGGGGGCGGTGCGGCGGCAGCGGTTCCCTGGGCGGGCCCTTGTTCCCATCACTTGGGAGATGCGGAGGGGACGGGGCACAGCGGCAGGTCGGGGGACACACGCGCGCCTCCCCGGCTCCCCCAGACCCGCAGGGCGCTCACCATCTCCCCCGACCCCTCGCCCTCAGGGGCGCGCGCAAGGCACCCCGAACTCTTCGCGGCTGGGACACTGGAGCCCAAACTTCTTGAGGGTGGCTGCCCGCAGCTCTGGCTCGTGCTCGCTGCAGACCGGCAGCTCCCGGGACAGCGGAGAGGGGCGCGGAGGATGCTGCAGCGGACGGGAGCGACGGCCGCCGCGGCTCACCCAGCTCCTCCGGGATCTGCAACGCCTGAAGTTCCTGCTCTCACGCAGCCTCTTCTCAGGCTCAATTGCTTGTGGGTTTCCCCCAACGTCCGCGCGACTCCCAGTTTCCTCCCTCTCCTCCCAGGCTGGTGAATACTTAAAGGGGCCGCGCGGTCCTTTCCATGCTTCACTCTACACTCTCCAGACGCTGGTCTAGCAAGGTCAGATCCTTAATATTTCCATCCACAAGTCAGGGGTGCCCGACTGCGCCCTCAGGTGAGAATCAAACTGCTCGGGACCAGAAATCCAAGCGAATGGGAACTTGCCTTGCAGCGCTCGCCCCCCTAGCTCCCCTGCACCTTTCTCCAAATGGAACCTCCCAGCCAAAGACTTCAAAAATCCTCCTGGTCCAGCTTTAACCTCTTCCTTACCGCTTAGAGGAGTTGGAATAAACTCTCAAACAACTCTACCCTCATTCTTCCCCATTACCATTAAAAACACATAATCAAATTTGGGCAAACAAGCCTTTAAAACAGGAAGTAGACAGATGACTATATACATCAATAAACAGTCACTCTTTTAAAAGTAAATCACTTTCTTTTAAATTGCAGTTTTTGAAGGTAATGTAGGAAAGCTATTTAATCCAAGTGGAGCAGGCCTGGGCCATGGGATCTTTTCCTTATATTTAACGAAGAGCCTCTCCTTCGACTTCACTGACTCCGGGTATTAAAATGTTAACAATGGGGAAGTAATTAAGGAAGAGGGACAAATGCAAAAAACATTCTTGACTACCCCAGAGTTTGCTGTTTATAATGAGGTTATAAGAGAAACCAGTGAGCATTTCAAAACCAGAAGGTATGGGCTTTGACACACCCACCCTGAAATCCCAACCTACCAGTTCTTAACTCTGCTACCATGCCAAATCTGTTTTTTCTTCTGAAAAATAGGGACTCTTGAGATTAACAAATACTAATAAATCATACCCAAAGCAAAACAAACCTGGCACATCTGACAGGCATTTTTGCATTCACTTATTAATTCTTTCTGTCAGTTAAATAAGACACTGGATGCAAAACACTGGGTGTTGAGTGACCAATAAATGGTAGATATTGGTGTATAGAACAATTCTCCTTTCTAATAAATTTTTACAAAGTTATGTACAATAACTTCAAAATTGTTATTTGATATCTATCAGGATATATAGCAAAATCTGCTTTCAGTGGTTATCTCTGGAGGAGAAATACGTGATAGTTCAGGGGTGGGTATGGATTTGCTCTCTTCTGTACAATGTGCTTTTCTTTCTTTTTAACATGAGCACGTACATTGCCTAATGAAAGCTAAAGTTTTAAAAGCAAATCATAATATGTTCATTTTGGTTGCTGCTGGTACAACCAATGACCTTGGAGCAGCCTTTTGTAGAAGGAAACTCTGTTTAATAGCAACTATCTCTGAAAGTGAAAGATAGTTTAATCCTGAGAAAGCTGACTGAAAATTCAGTAAACAGGCTGGAGATAAGAATTCAAAGACTCCAACCAAAATCTTCCAGCAATAAAAACAAGAATGTGCAGTAAATGCTGAAAAACACACATCGATTTGGTCTTTGTGAAAGGATGTTTAGTGAGAAACATATAATATATATCTTTTTTCTTGGGATAAAATGTGCTTTTAAGATAAGCCTACCTAGTAATAGAAAATAAATGAGTTAAAGCATAGTACTTGAGAAAGAGAAAGACAGGGGGAAAAAATCCTTCAAATCCTCCTGTCATGGGAGTGCATTTGAAAAAGATTATTTTGAACATCCACACAGTAAAGGATATTAGGATGTTTACTTTTAAATAAAAGTGGAGTATGTGTAAGGATCCCTATTGCACTGCTTCTCCCAAGTGGATCTCCTGGTCTCTAGAAGTTTGCTAAGATTTGTCAAGACCTCCTTTAACATTTATCACATTGTCATTGAATGGAAACCATATTCATTCTTATTTATCCCTTTATTTCTCAAGTTAGCAACATTCCACCACCCCAAAAACACCTCCCTCTTACTCCTAGAGATTATATTACCTAGCAGGGTCAGCAATAACATTCATCAAGAGGCTAACTTTTGGCCAGCCCCAGATGAGGGCCACCACCATCAACTCATACATGCTGATCCTTGCTTCTTCCCCTGCCTTATCCAAGGTGTACTTTTATGTCAGTTACATCAGTAAAGATGGCATCTGAAGACAAGAATTTGTATTCAGAAGATATTAGAGATCTGTAACAAGTGAAACTCAATATACCTGAGAATTTCTGAAACTACTTCCCTTCACTCACTCACTTTTACCCATGCAAACTAGCACTTAGTACATATCAGCTATGTGCAAGAAACCATAAAGCGCTCTTTATGGGCAAGGTGCAAACAGAAACTCGGCACCAGGCCCTCAGAACTCTTCCTACAGGGATCTACACAAGCTCAGAATGGAACCTATCTGAAGAAGTAAAAACATAGTGTACTTGGAGTTAAATGGCAGCTCAGTGCATTCCTGGAAATGCATGAATCACAGCAACTTGTCACCTTTCCATTTTTATCCCTGATAAACATTAAATTACTAGAAGAATGCACGAAATGCTCAATGTGTCTGCATATGTGTGCCAGTGTGAGTGTATACACAGGGCATACAGCACCTACATACATCAGGTTTGGGCAACATTGGCATGTGCATAGCACCCTGTCTTGTTCCAGATTGGTTGGGAGACAAAGAGCAAAGTAAGGAAAAAGTGTTTTCATTTGCACTCAGAAACTCTGTTTTGATCACTATGATCTGAATGAGTCATGGATTCTAAAGTTCCATTTGGAGAAGGCTGATCTTACTTAGAGCTTATGAAATTCAGGGTCCCTAAAATGTCTCATTGAGAATTTTGAGGAAACCTGAAAGTAGTAAATTCTAGTAGCCCTGTGAATAGATGCTTTGGCAGTCACAATTTTAAAGCAGTAATGCTCTCTTGGGTTGGTCTGATCTGGTTTTATCTTTCACATGAGTAGTTACAAGAACTCAGGAAATAACAAAACTCCCAGGATCTCTCCAGGGATTCCAGATATCACTTACCCACATCAGAGGGAGTAGAGTGGAGCTCCTGAGGAAAGTACAAACCAGACCACTTTTCTCTTTCCCCTCTTAGGAAGAAGTTTTAGAATCAGACCTCCCCAGGATGCAAGCACAAATTCTACAAGATCTGGTGAGAAGCAGTGTGATACATCCAGCACACACCAAGGCTGTATTATGTATTCCTAGACACTACCTCTTAGGGTGCAAAAGCTAGGTTGGCAATTTTTATGCAAAAATGCTGAATAATCTGTGCAATCTGGTTATCGAAGTTGATAAACTAGATTGAATATTTGAATAATTTAATATTTGAGTATTTTTCTAAGTTTAGATATGAGAAGTCCATTCAAGAAAGGAAACTAAAGTAACCCTAATAAAGGGAGAATAAACTCACATCTGTTGGAACATCTGTGTTTCAAGAAGCCATGTTTCTAGTAAACATTGCTCAGTCGATGCCACACTGGTACTCTAGTAATATCTCAGTCCCACACTCCTGATATTTAAGAACTTCAGTTTTCCTTACTAAACTGCATGTAGTAGTTACCAAGGGGAAACCTTGGTTTTGTTTAAATGAGGAATAGTGTTGTTGCTTAATGGATTCTAGCTATCATATGTGACAGCAAGAAGTAACATGTAATAAATCACACTTGGTGGGGTATAGGTTCGCATGCAATAGGAGACAGATGATTTAGGATTACAGTAGTTTGAAACAAAAAAAAAATGCTTGGTAGGATTTTAAAATATGTGTAACTTTAGTCTTGTTCACAAAAGAGAATAAAGTTTACCATGATACTTTCTTTCAAATATACACAGGGCACATTTTAACACCATGACTTGTGTTTGCTTCTGTGCCCTTTAGAACAGGTAATTATGGGCCTAAACCAGGAACTGGATGGAAGAGAGGTTTCCTGGGTTATCTGTCTTCAATTACTTGTAAGACTTATGGTGTTGTCACCTGGGCCAGTGTTTTCAATTCAGGAAAGGGTGGGCCAGGGCTCCATGGGCCTCGCCTAATCATGCTCTCCAGCCTCAGTATGACCTCCAGGGCTCATTTAAAACTATAACCTGTGATACACTCTGCTTTGCTGTGAAATTACTGTGACTGTGCTTGCCTTTTAGCATCTTGGGGGTGTTGTAAATGTTCTCAAGACTAGATGCTCCATTGCTGAGTCCTCTTGGTAGAACCTAGGACTTTAACTGTTAGCAACAGGGTCTCATTAGAATGTACCCCTATAGTTTTAAGAGACCATTTGTTTTTGGAGATAAAGGAGAGGACACTAGGAGGTAGCACTGATTGAGGGAGATGTTTGGGGCCCTTTACAAACATTATCTGATCCAATTCTCACCATGGTCATGTGAGCATTATTATCTTAATTTAGAGATAAGGTTGAAAGAGTAAACCATTAACTCGAAGTTCAGAGATCCAGAAACTATGGATCTAATATTTGAACCCAGGTTGTTTTGAACCAAAGAACAAGGGGGAGAAAAACAAACAAAAGAGTTCTAAATAGGATAGGCTGGCGAGACTGGGGTCAATGGATTTAAGGATTATCCAAAGTCTTTAATATGCAAATAATTCTGAATCAGGACCCTCCCCCTTCTCATCCCTAAGACAGTCTGCGAAGCCCTATCTTTCTGGAAAACACTGCTTATTCTATGCCTTGCTACTGCCATAGTAATGTATCCAATGCTCCCACCTGAAGATTAAGATCTTCAGCTTTCCCTGACTAAACATATGGTACTTCCTTGGGGAAAAACTTACTTGACTTGAAATGAGGAACGCAGTATTCCTTACTGAGAAAGACCGGACACTGAAGCAACTGCACTTGTAGGCCATACTTCCGGGAGCAGCCAGAGGGGTCCTGTCGGAACCTGAGTCGTCAGACCCTGTCTCTTCTCTGCTCAAAACCCCCCAATCTCACTTAGGGTGAAAGCTCACTCCGTCCAGAAGTCTCCCAGCCTCACATGAGCTGCTTTCCCGACCTTCCCTGAAAGCATCTCTTCCCTCCTATACTGGTCCACTTTGCTCCACCCCAGGGGCTTCTATGCTCTTGCTAGAATGGTATAAGGCAATCTTACCTGCTTCCGAAATTTTGCTGGAATACTCACCTCCATAAATCTGCAAACTTATGCTCTTTTTTTCTCAGATTTTAATAAAATCAAACCTCAGAGAGGCTTTTTCCAGCCACCAGCTTCAAAATTACATCTTTACACAATATTTTCCATACCTTTTTCATGATTTGTTTTTCTGTGTTTTGTATTGTTTTTCTCCATAGCACTTATCCTGATATAATATACTACATATTTTCTTATTTATTTGTATTGACTGCTCCATTCCTCTTAGAATGTTATATGAGGTCAGGGATTCTTGACTATTTTATTCACTCTTATATTCCCAGCATCTAAAATAGTGCATCGTACTTCATAGGCAGTCAAATGTTTGTTGAATAAGTGAATGAATGAGTCTTATTTCATTGTTAATTTGTCTTTTGAAAAAATCTTTAATAAACCTATTTCTGTATTTCTAAAGTATATTTTACCCAATATATATATATATAGTTCAATCATCTATCCACATTAAGTAACAGAGAGCTAATAGGGAATGTCATACATGGAGTTGATGTCTTGGTGGACTTCAGTGACTTGAAAGGCAAGGTTCTCACTAAGTAAGCACTACTGACTTGGGTCAGGTTATTTGGGAGCAAAGTGGTTGGAATATGAGTTTAACGTATATAATGTTCCAATTGGAAGCAACCTGCAAGATGAACTTTTCATAAATGAGAAACCTGAAGTATAAAGAAACTGACTTTCCTCAAAACTCTCCTTTAACTAGGTGCTGTATTCAAAACTAGAACCTAGTCCTTCAAATTAGTAGAGATTTCTTTCCATCAGAGCAGGTTAATCAGAAATTTTTGATCAAGATTCTCTACCTTTAGAATACTTCCCTCATTATGTCATATGGTACAGTATAATACATATTGCTATTATGTTACAGAGTGCTACATACTTCTGACTTATTTTCAATAATATGGGAAACATGGCTCTTTTTTCAATCTCAGGTTCCTAATAGAATAAAAAATAGTAACAACAGCCAACATTTATATAGTATTATGTGCTAAAGGTACTGTTCTAAGTATTTTATATATTCTCACTAATTTAAATTTTCAGAAACACATTATTAGCTCAGTTACCATTATTATCCTATTTTACACATGAGGAGATGAGGGTATTCAGTTACTATGAGGCCGAACACAGATGTGAGCCTTGGCCCCCTGGTTCTTACCTCGACAACAGGCTATGAGGTGTCATTACAAGCGGATTAAAGTTATTCTTCCTAATTTGGTTCTAGCTGGAGAAAGCTATCAATGTGTAAGTTTTGCTTTGTTGGTTTGAAGATCTACTTTGATTTGGGGAGTAAGTACAAGAAAGTAATTCTGAAGTATAAGCATCTGTAGTTCTATACGGAATTTAGATGCTTAGATCTTTTCTATTTTATGTCCAAAATGTTCAAAAGGATTTTGCTTCTCTTAACTCTGATAAGAAAGCATAGAAAAATATATAATACAAGTTTGTTAATACACTCAAAATATACTGGAAAACATAAAGACGGATATATATTTTTAAATTGCAATAGAATTTTGCTGTCTTTTGGTTTCTTCCTGATATATCTAGAACCAAGAATATACTATTCTAATCATGAATTAAATTCTCTTAAGTTGGGATCATAGTTAACATCGGTACAGCTGAATGACACTCTGTAGGCTTACAATTTGAATACAAATTGACTATTTTGTAAGTAATTTACATTATGTTTAATTCTGCAGATGTGTTTTACCAAACTGCTTATTGTTTTTGGTTTTTCATTGATTAAAAAAAAAACTTTTCAAGAAATATTTAGAAGATTAAGGTATATATTGGGATTTAGGTCTCATTTTATAAATTTATTATGTTTAGTCCCACCTGCTGCTTTGTTTATTCTGAATATTTTATCCAGATTGTAACAGTTATTTTAATCAGCTCATTGAGAAGTATTATGTTGATTTGAAAAACATCTTGAAATTCTATTAGAGTTTCCTATTTAGAGGTTATTTTCTTGGTCAACAAATAAAAAGCAGACCTAAATATTTAATGTTATACTAACTTTGTAAAAAGAGTATCCAAGTCTATCATGAATGAAAATAATAACACCAATAATAAATGTAAGTTTTATGTTATTTATTTTACAGCCTCTTAATGTACCTCTCCTGTAACTTACAGAAAAATGACTTCATATTTCAAAAGTTAAATTGAGGCTTTGGGATTTTATAGCTTCATGGTGTAATTGAGGACTAGGATTCTAAATATGGAGGTGCTCATTCTTGTGGATAAATACTGAATCCATATCCTACAATGGTCTCTGAAAACACAACTGTTGTTGAAAATTGACATGAAATGTAAACCTACTGTCTTAACAACAAGGATAATTATATATTTTCCTAAGAGTTTAATCACCTCCTCTCCAGTATCCTGGCCATTTTCCAAAAAGAAGTCATCCAATTCTTTTATTCTAAGTCTTTGTTGATTTGATCTAATCTCATCTTCTCAATTTCCTATCACTATATACTACTTTAAACCTGCTTTATTACACCTAAAAGGTAGAATTTCACTGGTCCTGTACATATATCTTGTGGCGTTTAAGTATCATATGAGTATCTTTGAAACAAAGCAGATGTTTGCTGAAGCCAGTAAAACAACCTTACCAAGAAAACCATCATACAAAACTTTTATCTTTTTATTCACAGATTTCTAATCACTACTTTTTACCTACAATGTTTCAACTACAAAGTAAACAATTGTTTTGCTAATTTTAACATGTCAATGTTGTGCCACAAATATCATTAGAGTATAAATTAATAGTACTGCTTGCATTCTTATATTCAGATGCTAATTGTTTCTAATGAGGTTTCATTTATTACACCTTTAGAACATTTGAAAATACAAAAAACAATTTACAATAATGCTATCAAATGTAATCACATATGCTATCAACATTTTATTGTATAGTCTTTTTTCATCTTTCTTTTTTAACTCTGCGTGTATAGAATTTTCTTCTTACAATACGGAATAATACCCTAAAAGCTGCTATGTAACCTACATTTTCACTCAATAATATGTCATAACATTTTTTCCATGTGATAAAATATTCTTCAACACCATCATTAAAAGAGTGAAACAGAATACCATTATATGAATGTACTAAAAATATGTAACTAATCTCCAATGGCTAGATATTTAGGTTAATGCCAATTGCCACTAAGACACATAGAATCTGATTTTAAAAAATCATTTTAGGAATGTTGTCTTGCTAGTCAAACTGTTAATAAGTTTTATTTTAATCATAAGCAGTCTATTGAAGCAATACATACACTCCACAATTTAAGCATCTTAATTGTTTGGAGTTATCACGCAAATTGTTCAAATGGTCTTAAACCAACATATATAAGAGCTGAAGATAACAGACAACAATGAAGAACTATTACACAATTCTTAACACCTAAAACTTTCATTTTTGTTTCCCAATAGGCTTATTGTTTATTTGTCCAAGGGGTGGCTTTTGTTTTCATTAAAACTAATTAATAAATGACAAATGTTCATATTTCACAAGTATGCTTGAATTTCACAGATCTTACATTTCACATCAGAAAGCAAACTATTTTCTTTTAGCAAGGGCAATAAATCAAGACATAAGACTTTCTCTAAACAATTATCTTTGCAAACAGATATAAACTTAAGCACAAATTATTATTTTCCTAATTGTTCTTTTCAGCTGGGAGTGTATATTGCTTAACATTCAACTATCATAACTATTGGCCATGACCATAATGTGACTATATATATATATATATATATATACACATATACACACTAGCCTAAATAGGAATTAACCTGGATGTACTATATGCATCCTAGTTTATCCAAATCACATTATATTAGTTAACATCACTTATTTCTTGATTTTCCTTTAAATTCTACATGAGGCTAATTGTGCAATAACAGTTTGAAAAATTCAATTATCTTCCCTTCCCTGGCGAAATATGAACCACAAAGTTAGAATAATTAAAGAAAAGGCATCAAGTTTCACATTGGGTACCTTAACTGATCACTTTTTAAAGATCAGATCTTTATCTGGCAAATCCATCTGTTTTAAATAATTGTGCATTTTTGTCAATTCTGTTTTACTCATAGAGACATGTACAGAACACTTGGCAGAGTCTAATTAATAAACCAGATTATCCACTGTACTAGATTTTTCTGATCTTGTCCCTTTAATATTTCACAACAGTGAGAATACTAGAAATGGTGATAATGAGATAGGGATGTTTCTTTAGACATGTTTATACATCTTAGAACATCATTCAATGTGTTTTCCAGGTAGAAACTATATGATTAAGGGGCCAGAATGCAATCTGAGGAGCTTGCTTTTTAGCCCAGACTTCCCCTAGGTAACTCCTACTTACTCTTTAAGTTTCCACTGAAAGTCTTTTCCCCAGAAAAGCCCTCCCAGACTTTCCCCAATAGGTCAGGTGTGTCTGTAAAATGCTTAAAGAAACTTTGACTGTTTCTCTATGGCACTGATTTTAAATAATGGTTGTGAAAATATACCTTTTAAGCCTACCTTTTCTTCAAGTCTTATGAATTTCACACTGGTAGAAAAGATTTCTGACTTATTCACCAATGATATTTTTAGCTCTTATCAATGTACAGTGAACATAATTTTGTGCTTACACTCCTGCATAATATACTAAGTTTTGAGAAATACTTAGACTAAAAGGAGGAAGATAGTGTAAATGCAGATATCTGGACTTTCATGCCTTTTGCATTTAATCTAACTATCCAATTCTTCTAGTAAAGGGGCAGTAACTAGAAGGTTGACTCTTGTTGGCGTTCTCAAACCAGCAAGGAGGAGGAGATCTGTCCTCCTTTCCTGACCCCGAGGATATCTGGCTCTGTCCAGACACATTTGTGGTTGCCACAACTGGATGTAGGAGGGAAGAAGTCACTCCTGGCACCTAGTGTTCAAAGGCAAGGGATCTGCCAAACATCGTACATCATACAGCAGAATCCCATCGACAACAAAGAACAGTCTGGCCCAAAATATCAATAGTGTCAAGACTCACAGTCTTGCTCTAGTCTAACTTTAATACATTTTGATGGCTTTCTTTTTTTGTGACTATTAAATAAGATAGTGGACATGTGTCTTATCAATGGGATAAGTTAGGTTCTAACTGTAAGCTTAGGCAAGCTTCTGTGTACATTTACTGCATAGGAAAATATTGTAACTATTGTAAAATTCTATGCAAACACAGCCCAAAGTGTTATTAAACACAGCCCAAAGTGTTGTTGTATATCATAAAAAGAAAAAGTGATTACATTCCTGTGGTAAATTACATATTAGATTTTACATAAAAACACATAATTTAAAAATGTTATTAAATTCCAGTGTGTACTTGGAATTAATGGAGTAAGAAAGATGATATATAAAGGTGAAGCAAAGTGTGAAGTTGAACTGGTGTGGACTTAACCAGATATGTGCTGTTAAGAGTTGATCAGAAAACTTTAATGGTGCTAATTCCTAAATGCTACCATACTTGTCATGATCCAATGGACACTAACAAAATTTTGCTTTTGTGCAGACAAGGCTTTGAATGAGCATACAGTAAATGCTATCTGTTGATATATTTCAGAGCATGTAAATATACTTTCATTTGTATTTCCTTAGTAAAAATCCAGATACATAACATATTTTATACAACTTCCACTGTACTAGAAGATAAAGGAATGTCTGAGGCAGATTCTAAGTCAAGAGCGTTTAGTGTTTGATGAGGCACAATATTTGTAAAATGCATAAAGAGATCCCTGCCCTTGGTAAGCTAGGCAACCATGGATATGTTTCTTCTATCTTTAAGACCTGTTTCCTTTTACATTAAGAGAATAATAGTTCTTAACCTTAGAGGAAGATTAAAACAAATAATACAACTAAAGTGCTAAATATGGTGCTTAGAACAAATAGAGTAAGCAAAGATTAAATACAAAGTGATTCTTATTGTTGGGATTTCATTGTGAAGATGAGAGCTCTGTCCTGGGAACCTCAGGATTAAGTTTATACTCAGCAGTAGAAGACGGCAAGGTTTTCTTTTTTTTCACTTAATAAAACAAAGTATATAAGGATTGGTGCCTCAGAGATTGTTCAGAAAGCTATAAACGCAGTTTAAAAGACGCCTACATACAAAAAACTTCTAAAATAACTCAAAATTTAATAGTATTAAGGGAGTTTGAAATTAATACAGTATTTAGAAACCAATATTCTTAAACAACAGCATATCAGTGGGGATCTATTTTTGAATAGTCCAACTGGGTATATGCTAAAATTAAAGTTGCCATGCTATATATGAAATGTGATGGTCTGCTGGTGCTCAGATATTCTTAATATACTATTCTCAAAGTATATCCCCTATTAAATGTTATGACAAAAGGTAAACATGGTTTTAAAACCAACCAAGGATTAAACTTCCTAAATTAGAAATTTGGAATTTGAAAGATGCATAATTTTTCATCTTATTCCTCTGACAAAATTATAAAACCAGTCTGGGATAGTATTTCATTACAAGTTCTGAAATGTACACCCTGGCTTACATAGGGTCTAAAGTCAAGAGAATGAAGATAAAATACTCCATGTCTATATTTAAGTGTCATGAAATTAGCTTTCTTATTCATGCTCATCTATTTGTGGGTAGGTGAGACTTAAGGGCGGACAACACTAGCTTTTAGAATCAATCGGTAATTTAAGGCTGGGGGGTCCAGAGACATTTTCTCTGACATTATAATAGTGATGTGTATTGAATAAATTAACTTTCAGAAACATAGTAAGGAATACAAAAAAAAAAAACCTCTTCAGAACCAATGTAACCTTGAGTGAAAATACTGCTTTGTATTAAAATTAGATTTTTATCAAATTTCCTTCACATTGCTTATTATGCAAATAATCTTCACACACTCTTTGAGACGTTTCATTAGTCCATCATAAAATAATTATTTTAAAACAGTAATTAATATAATAATAATACAATAAATTGATCTTAAAACAGGAAGCTTAATATTAGTACTGGGAAACATTTTATTTGTAAAACAGAAATGAGCCAAGAGGCATTAGTTTAGCTCAGAGATAATTCTCTTCCTTTCCTGTCACTACGAAATGGGTAAAAGAATCTCCTAATGAAACTTTGTTGATATTGGGAATCTGAAGTTTTTGAAATTCCCTTGAAAGACAACATAGCATTTTCCACTAAGATATTTCTTAGTTCATGAATGTTCCCTTGGACTACGAATTTTGGATTGTAAATTCACTATACAGCAAATTATCAGAAACATAATTTAAAATTCAAAAGACAGATTGACAGGAGCTTCCTTATATTTTATTTTTGTTATCTTTGTTCATGAAGAAAAATATATTCTCTAGGAAATATTTCAATTGGCTGATGGTGTTTAGTATACAATGCTCTATTGCCCTCTGCTGGCTGGAAAATGAAAATAAAACCTTCCCATCTGCTCCTTAACTACATGGGGGCCTTAAAAAACTACATAGGGAAAATATAGTTCAAAAAAACAAAACAATATATTAGAGTGATCGGGATTTAAAAAAAAATGAATTTCTAAAACATTCTATGGCATTTCAAAAACTCCCTAAGTTTTTCTTATTTTAAATTTGTTTTTGTATTAGCTGAATAATTTGATTATTTTCAGGAACCCTAAACATTCTCATTAGTTCAAGAAAACACATTCTATTTCATAATTTTAGAGTGGTAATTACAAAACTCATAGTAGTCTAGGAATTCTTGGGATTTACCAACAAGATATGTATGATAGTCTCGTTATTGGCACATATGTGGAATATTTTTATAATGATATATATCTATTGTGAGTTTATTAAAGACATTTTTGTCTAGTTGAAAGCATATTCTCAATGTACTTTTAGTAAAAGTGTAAAGTATAGCTGGATATAAAAGTTCTTTACTAATTAAGTGATTTATTTTGTACATTTTAGTCTTGTTTAAATCATTCTTTATACGCTATTCACATCTCACTGAGAAAAAACTAACACTGTTGTATAATGGTGCATAAATTCTTTAATAAAAATAACAGTGACAATGCCCCAAGTGACATAAAATGCATAGACTGATGAATTTACCTGCTTTCATTTCAGCACTGCACAGTGGTTTAATGCTTGATTACATTTATTTCAAAAACATTTCTAAAGAGTAACTTTACTACCCATGGCAGAAGATGGAGTCATTATCATTAAGAGGGCCTTGCCAGTTTTTCTAAAAACTTGGGTTAAAAGTTTAAAACAAAGCTGTCACTGTTTTTTTTTTCTAACTTTTGGCTTGTATTTTGAATCTGGGATTTATTTTAAATTTTCAATAGTTTCTCTCAGCTACAGTATAAACTGAAATAATCTGGTTTTCATTTTTCCGAATATATTTCTTGGGAACATTTGTAAAACTTGGGTCATGGTTCTTTGAAACAGGCTTTCTTCCATGAGCTCTGCCTTCCCATTTTATCCACAGAACTAGTGTCTATTATGAATCAAGAGGATAATTTTTCTCCATGGCTTTCCTGCCAAAACAACTGTCAATCTTTCTAACAATTTCTGGAGTAAATGGTTTTTTCTAACTTACTCTACCTCTGTTCTAGAATGTATTCACATCTCAAACTTTCCAAGAACATGTTTTCAGTCCAATCTGTAAGTCACTTGAAGTCTTTAGTTTTCCATAAACTGAAAAAGGTTTCATCCTAAAAAATATAATTACAGCAATTAAATGGAAAGTACATTTTTTGCTTTTCAACTGACAAGTGAGATTAAAAAAAAATCACTGTACAGGTTTTAACATTTAATCCTCATAAAAGCACTAGGAAATTATTCTTTACAATTTCCATCATATGACATAGGAACATAGGAAAATGTGATTCAGAGAGAGAGGAGACTTGTCCAGTTTCAACAGCATCCTGTAATCAAAAGCCAGGTCTACCAGTCTCCAACTTTGTGGTCTTTTTTATGACAATTCATAGCCTCTAAGCGGGGGAAGCTGAGCTGGGAATCTATTTGTATCAGAGTCTTAAAATGATCATGCCTTTGATCCATTAATTCCAACTCTGGGAAGCTAAGGAAATATTCCATATATAATAAAAGATGTCCATGGCAGCATGAATTAAAATAATTTGGGAATAAGGGGGAAAAGAGTAGAAATGGCTAAATTTCTAAAAAAAAAACAATGGATATGCAAGAAAACTATGATATGCTGTTTAGCAGAATATTAGTCATTAAAAATAATAGTTATGAATTCCTTGAAAGGCTGAGATGCTTAGGATAAAACTGTCAAACTAAAGTTAATATATTATGTAACTAAACTGGAAAAGACAGGTTTGTAGGTACTGACAGAGGCATCAGAAAGGATGCAGAAAGTTAGTCATGAAGCAATAATATGTATTCTATGATAACACATCTTGAAAAAAAATATATGTCCTAGTATATAGTACACATAATATATGTACTATATCAACCTGTTGATGATCTAGGGCATAAAAACAGTGATTGTTAAAGTATATAGTTTTATACTATTTAAATTTTATAACATATCACTTTTAGAGTTATAAAAAGTATAAACATACAATATTTACAGTGTGATTATAGCTACTTTGAATACATCAAAATAACAGTACTTGATATTTTAGGGTGTGGGAATGTATATATATATATATATATATATATATACACTTTAATTTAAAATATTTTCAATATATTTTTATTTGTTTTATTGAAAAAGTATGAAATAAGCATTATAGAAACATTTAAAGCTGTTTTCAACTTTTACATCAGGTTCTTTCTTTCTATTTCTCTATCTCATGGATTTTTATGAGAAGTACTGTTTTACTTTGCTGGTCTTGAAGTAGTTAGCAGGTTTTCCTAATAAATAACAGCCTCAGCTGGGTACACTATTCTTATAGAACTAATTTACTTAGTTTATTTCTATGGAAATATTAACATTGAAGCCAGCTTGACTGAATTACTGTTGATGTGCATTAAGGAATAACAAGAAAAATATTACTGTAGTATTCTATTAATTTAAAAACCATCTATTTCCAAAAGTGGCAACCTGAAATTTAGCTTTTGTTAAACAACTTGAGTAGTATGAACAAGACAGATTTAATTAAGGGACCTCATAATTTTCAAGTAGCTCAAGTCCATTAGAGATTCCTGTTTACTTATAATTTATATATATGATTTTCCAAAAATCTTTTATGTATTGTTAAAAACATATTTTTTATAATTGATGAGGCATTATCTTCTTTCCCTTGTAATATCAGCATACTACTTATAAATTGTGGCTAATTTTGACTTGGCTATTAAATTAATCTCAGTGGTAGTTTATTATAAGAACTGAAACAAGGTACTATCAAAGCTGATGTTCTAAAGA